>JANZLQ010000065.1:6847260-7000412 GCA_026212715.1 Elanus axillaris
ATCTCTCCTGTCCTTATCTCGACCCACAAGCCCTTTGTTATATTTTTTCTCTCCCCTGTCCAGCAAAGGAGGGGGGAATGATAGAACGGCTTTGGTGGGCACCTAGTGTCCAGACAAGGTCAACCCATCACACTACCACAGTCTGACTTCACCACTTGGAAAAGTGAATTTTTATATGTCTTAAGATAAATTCTTATCATGACGTTTGCTTCTAATGCAGTTTCTCTATGTGCTAGGTCTGAAGTATACGTGATCAGCATGGGAACTGTCTGAGCCACAGTCTGAGCTCCTATATGCTTAAGAACATGTTCACAAAACCATAGTGATTTTCTAAGCACAAATTTGGGGGAAGAGTATCATTCTGAAAATCAAACTAAACTTGGCTAGTTAAGCTTCTCCAGCATTAGCGACATCAAATTTCAAGAGCAACAGGAACAAGAGAAGCTTTTTATTTCACTCAGAATTGCCATCTTTGAACAATAAGTACCATTCTGTCTTTACAGAGATTATCAGAGCAGCAGTGCTGAGTTGGAAGAGAATAAGTTCAGGCCAGAGACTGTTGTCTTTAAGAGGAATGGAAATCTTCAGAAAGTATTTAAATGACATCAATGTAAAATTGGCAGTGAAAACATATTCATTTTTTCTATCTTAGCCATCTCTAACACCATATTATCCACCTATATGTATAATTTTTTCCATCTTGATGTGAACAGAAAGTGAAAAGATTGTTCAATCTATGTATGTATTTATCTTATGAAAGGGAAAAGATACAGACAGGTAGATGATGGATGGATGGATGGATGGATGGATGGATGGATGGATGGATGGATGGATGGATGGATGGATGCAGGGCTAGATACACACCCACACCCACACAAGCACCCACAAGAATAACTGAAAAAGAGTCAGAGGTGGAGCTGAAGCTGGATGTGTCAGTAGGCCTTACATACACTTAGTATATACTTTGACAGATTTAGAAAATATGAGTTGGAATTGTGAGACAGAACATCCGTGATAGAAAATCCTTTTAAACTCTTAGGTTTGCATGTAGGGGCAAATGTTTTCCCTGGGGCAAAATCTGAACAAACAGAAGATGTGCAGGTGCCAAGGTGGGGCTACAATAATAATCCCCGAGGGCCATTGCATGTCTGTTCCACAAATACTATGTTTTTAGGATTAAAGCTGGTTAAAAAGCTTCCATCAAGATAAATTCCCTCCAAGAGAAAATGCCCCTATGATAAGGGACTTCTGTGAGAGTGATCCATTTTTATTGATGTTTTTTTTTAAAGATGCTTTCAAAGGTAGCTTCAGCTAAAAAACATTTCCTGACCATCTTGACTGAGGAATTCACATCGCTGCAGGCTGCCTGTGCAAGGCAGCGTGACCTTCCGAGCAGCATAGTCCCAGACTGAGCTGTTTCCCACCCCCTTCTGCTACACAAAGCCCGGGCTAAATCAGTGACAGTGCAAGTCTGGTTTAGCTCTGCTTAGCACCTGGAGCTGAGATCTGTGGAAAATGCCATTTTGAACTCGAGCTATTGTCCAGAGTTAGACCCCAAGTTACCCTGTTTGTCTTGCTGTTTTAACCTGTTAGTTAAGTGAGCTTAGCTGTTAACAAGGCACTTCTTTTTCCCCTGTAGACATGCCATAAACAGAGAGTAGCAAGTTACCCTCAGTGACGGCACCATCCTGTTACAGCCAAGCAATTGCTTTCAAGGGAAATTAATTTTAGGAAAGCACTTAATGTATTTACATGCATCTGCTAATACAGTTTTGACATGGAAACAAGGAGGAGCCAACATCTTATAGCCACCTCTTTGCTGACATACATAAAACCACTAAAAATTGAGAACTACTGTTCAGTATGCCACTGAATGGACTCCTACTGACCCTCCCCTTTTGGAATATAAACTTCTGTTGGAAAGACACAGCAATATTTTCTTTGTTACACAGCTGGTACAGAGGTTTCCTCCTGCTGGAAGTTTTCTCCTACCTGTAACCCTCTTTCCTGAAGATCATCGGAGTGGACCTTCCACCATGAAGTTTACCTGAACAGCAGATGAAGGGGAGAGCTAACTCCGCTGAAAAATGCTATGGGGTTATTCAACAAAATGGTCTAAGTAGTAGTTAAAATACTATCAATCAGGAAACTTTTAAGTAACAGCCATCAAGAAACCAGACTCACATTTTCCTGTAGCACTACTGAGGTCAATGGATTTGCCTCAGATTCATGCTTGTATTACATACAGACTTCTTTCACTTAAAAATGACAGTCATATCCCTGATAAATATATATGGACAAATATGTTTTATAATAAAGATCTCATGTAGGCAGCTCTGCCTTTACATGAGAGCACAGATCTCAACTGAAGATGCAGAGGAATGCACAGTTAGCTGTCTTGCTTGCAGTGTTATAGGCCATCCTAGAACAAGGTCAGACTCACAGTTATGCATTAACATGATATGTTATGAAAAGTGGCATTTAAGTATTTAAATGTACCAGGTCCTATGTGTTTAATTTGATTGTTTAATCATTGCATAGTTTCCCAATTAAGTAGTAGCTGGCACAGAGTGGTGGGTTGCTCTTTATTTATGTGCTGCTGCAGCTTTCCAAAGCCTTTCAGTGTTGGTGAGGCATTTCAGCTATACATTATTCCTTTTTTGCTCTTGAAACTGTATGTCAAGATATGCAGGAAATTAGCAAACTTTTCTTCCTGGGAACGTGCTAAAAAAAAGATATCCCAGTATAGATTCAGCAGTACCTATACAAAAATGCTTGCTCTTTTAGAGTGCAGCTATAAATCCATAGTTAATGTATCATGCCAAGAGCGAAGCACACAGTAGATATATATCCCACTGATAATAACAGGACCTGCATATATATAAATGCCTTGCACCACGCTAAAGACGCACTTCGAGGCATTTAACCAAAATTTATCAGGTTGTAGCTACTGTATAAGCTAATCGGCTACAGCAAAAACTACAGATGGCATCTTAGCTGTCTCATATACACTAACAAACCTTTCTAATATCACATGTTATACAAAATAAGCATTCTCACTGGAGGAATGGGATTGCCTGTTAAGGATTGCAACTATGCTGATGTCCAATTTAAACACACAGAAGATTAAACAATTGAGATTAAAATATAAGCCCAGAAATTTTTATGAGTATTGCTGAGAACCAAAAGCATAATAAAGTGAAGTCACAGATGCTCCCACATTTACATTCACTATGATGTTTAAAAAAAAACCCAGCCCAGTTACAATGGAGGCAGAGGGGAAAGGCAGAACATGATTCAAGACAGAGACGAGAAAAGAAAGTGAAACATCGTAATGCAAACAAGTAACAAGCATTTGTAAGCAGTGGGGCTTTGAATATTTATTCAAATATTTATTTCTGTTCCTGCTTTCCCTACATGTTCAGTGAAAAAACTGTTCAATAGGCTGCCTTCTGCTAGAGCTGGACATAATGGCAGTGAGGCAATGGAGGGTATATATATCTCTGTGTTTGCAGGTGTAGCTTTGTGTATGTTTACTGCTTACCCTGGAAAAAGCTCCTAAGCAAGCCCTCTTTTTTTCCCAGGAGGATTACTCTAGTTTTCCAGAGGAAAATCTGAAAAGAACCCCACAACCAACCAACTCACCCTGAAATCCGCCCCTCCTTGTGTTTTGTGTTTTGGATAACTGTTTATTAGCTTAGCGGTGCATGCTAAATTTACTCTTGCACTGGAATTTTCTCATCTTAGGACTGCTGCATGCATTTGGCTAATAAAAGGAATATTATAAAAATTGATTTATTAATAATTTCAAATGTGTTCCTAAACCTTACATAAATTTATGTGGTAATTCTGTCTCCAACATTCCCTCAGTTTATGTCACCACAAAAGCCCCCACGAGGAATTAAAAGTATCTTATGCACAGTTCACATAAGGACAAGTCCTTTTCTTCCCTCCCAATGAATCCTTGATTGCACTGTAACTAACGCAGCCTGCTGCATGGTTCTCTATAAACTCCATGCACAGGCACAAGATTTGGGTAGGGCCAGGGCTTGTTTTCCCACAAAAGTTGTGGGTTTGTTAGTTGATACAAGCCAGATTAAAGTACGGGTTAGACTGTCCACAGATATGTCAATTAAAAAAACATCTCAAGTACAATTTGTTGTTAAACCGGTACATATCTTGACTGAACTGGCCTCCAGCTTTGGCTTTGCAAGAGAGTGTTTATGCAAATGGAGAGCTCTTTGCAAAGCCATGCTTACAGGCTCGTCCATCCATATTCAAGGCCCATACAAACTCAGAAGGAATGAAATTTATTTTTATCAGGGAAGATGGAGCTGCCCTGTGAGCGCACCACAACACAGTTCCAGCTGCATCAGACACGTGTGCCGGTGGTACTAATGGGGAGCCACTCTCCCCCTGTTTCCATTGCAAATGAACCATCGGAATGTATACCTAATAAATGTACTGATATTTGCTACCACATGGATAACATAAATAGCGTAAAATCTTTAAAAAAAACCCAAACAGGCTGTTATTAAACATCTCACAAACTCTGCCTGCAACTGGTGTATTCAGCTATCATGAAGACAACCTTTGCTTTGGCACTGGCCTCTTCTCTGCCTAAACAATACAAAGAATTAGAAGTATATGGTCATAGAAAACAATGTCAGTAAAATGATGTTTCATTATTATCCATGTTCTCTTCAAAAACAGAATAAAAGGTATTAAAAAAACCTGAGCTGTCCAGGCCCTGGTGACCTAGCAGTCTCCATATCCTGCAAAGATCATCTCCAGAAACATTCTTTCAAAGGAGAGTTCTGCTTTAGATTAGATTGCCTAGTCCTGGAGCTCACAACAGCCCTACTGTTGTTGAAATCAATTAAGTAATTTATACTTAGAAGCAACTGTGACCTTATCCAGACAAATACCTTCCCATTATTAGGGCAAAAGAAACAATATGTTATTTTACTTTCTCTAATATTACCTGCTATAGTGGTATTTTTTAAATTATGGGAAACCAACTAAAAAAGAATATGTTGTCTAGCAACAAAGAAAACAGACACAAAGAAAAAAGAAACAGAGTGACAATTCTGCTTTCGATATTGTATATTTCTACCTTAGGCTAAGCTCAGCAAAACTGAAACAACAAACAAGTTAAAATGAACTGGCAAATTAATCTCCCAAGAGTGAATAGATACCAGGGCTCTGGGTCAGTCCAAATGATGGGTTTTGAGTTTTTTTTTTTTAATTTCAAAAGCATCTGAGATTCATTAAGTTCTTCTAAGGATGTTTGACTTTATAATTCAATCTTTTAAATTTAATCATTAACTTACAGAACAAACATCCATTATTTTCCCCTCCAGGCAATTTTTGCTCTTGAATGAAAAGGCTTTAACTTTTCAATTTTATTGAAGCTGTGCAATGAAAAACGGTCAATTCACAATCACTGATATCCTGAGTTATGTGGTTTTCTGCAAAACTTAGTATTTGTATAGAAATACGTAATTTATGACGTGGTACTATGCTAAATGGCATAGTCAAGCTATTAATAACAATGGTGATATAAACAAGTTCCACATTTAACTTTGCAAGATGTGAATAGAGAAAATGATAGTGAAAGAAAGGAGAAAATAACTGCGTTGAAAAATACAGAATCAGGTAAGCTCCACTGAAGTTAGCGGAGGCTTATAGCCATAGCATTAAAAGGAAAGTGTTAAGGCTGAGCTCAAAGGCTGAGCATGGCGACAGGTCCCCACTGCTCACTCACTGCTGCGCTGCTGGAGATACCCGTGTATGATGTTTGAGGGAAACCACCAGCTATGCCCCATGCTTTAACGTACACTTGAGCATGTTCTTTTCTGCAGTGTAGAGAAGCTCTACTTGTGCTTGGCTCGGCCCCCTCCAAGCCCCTGCCTGCCCTGCAGCGGTCACTGCCGGACAGAAAGGATGGTTAAGGTTGACAACTGGCACGGTGACCGCTGCAGCATCAGGCGGGATTGCTGGGCAGGCCAAACTCAGGCCTCTGGGGACGGTGTGAACACACGGAGCTGGATCCCAGCCACCTCTGAATTGCCGAAAGATCCTGAGACAGTGTAGAGACAGCGTAAAAATATGTGTGCGTTGTCCTCGGTGAGGGGTGGATTTGAGACACAGAACTCTTTGGGGCAAGGAAGAATAGTGCCACTTTGATCTGTTCGGGTGACCTCAGAAAACGCGGTTGTTTGGAAGGTACCGTGAATTCAGGAAGTGCACATACAACCTCCCCCCTCCCGCTCCCATGCATGCTTACGCAGACGTATGCAGAAAACAAGAAAAATATTCAGAAAAGCAACGAGGAAAGAATCTTCTTCATGTTCGCACCACAACCTCAGTAGGGGTGGAGTGAGCTCCTACAAAATAGGCACTGGAGAAACTCGGTCTTGCTATGCTCAGTTCTGCAGCACGCCCAGCACACAGGGTGAGCAGCACTTGCTCCTGCGTATTTATTACAGAATTCTACCTGAGTGAGACCATTCAGACTGAGGAGAACGTTCAGTGCTCATGCAAAACACCTCTAACTTGCTGAATTTAGACTTAGCCAAGGCATTAAGCAGCACTTCAAGTTTTGGGAAAAAAAGTGGCAAGGGATGTTAATCACATCAACTCATTATTCTTTGTAGGAGCACCTTGGGATTTCTCTCATGGACCTAGTCTTAGAAACACATTATGCTTAAATAAATTAATGACATAAAATCATATTTTCACCTACGATTTCATTTGTTTCACCTGTATGTTATCAAGCCGTATAGTCAGCTACAGCATATAGAGCTGGTGAAAATGTGTCAAGAAAGTTGCACAGACATCTAACTAGAGATTTGGAGAATTGAAAATTATTCAAAAATTTTAAATAAACTCTCATTGACCATGACTACTTTTAAATTCCTTGTCAATCAAGGTGGTGTCAGAAGCTGTGTAATCACCTTATTAAAAGAAAAAAAAAAATTAGCAAATTGTACCCAGCCAATTAAGAATGTTACTGATGCCTTATCTAAAACAGCAGTAAAAGATGTTTAAAACACTTGTCATTTTCTAAATAACAGTAAATAGGAGGACTTTGAAGACCTGACATTGACTTTGAATGAGAAATGTATTTGAGCTATGAAAGTGACTGAGTTGCAAGAAGGCCATGTCAGAAGTAACTGAGGAATGGAGTCATTTGTTGTATCATTGGTACTTGTGGTGTGGGATTTGGCATTCCTATACAACACCCTTCAGTCAGAACTAAATCCGTGACTGTTGTACCCTACATCTTGAGATTCCCCGTTTGCCTATTCTGCAACTGCTAGCACAGTTGCTGAAAGCAACATTTTTCAGTGCTGCAACTGAACTGTGAAATGGAGGTCAAAGGATGGATTAAAAGATGCCGTAGCAATGTTAGTAACTTCCTTTCTCTACCGAATCAAACGACACAGTCTGCTCTGGTACATCATGATCAAAGACGCTGTTCACATTGCTTTTCAGCTATATTATTTAGGTTCAAATGTAATTCATACACCATCATTTTCAGATCGGCAGCTACATGCAAAAGCCTCATATCTATCTTTACTGAATTTAGCAACTGCTTAAGCAATAATTTAGCACTTGTTATCTAGAGGATAAATAAGAATTATTGCAAAGAAAAGTCTGCTGGCTTGAAAATGAAAATTAGAGGAAGTATAGAATAGTCCATATTGCTGTAACCTACATATCTGAAGCAAAATTTAATTTGCTTTTGCCACAGGAAAAAATGAGGGTTTGACAAAAGCAAGCCCAAATAAGAGGTATCTCAGTCTGTATCTGTGCATACTGAGAGGATAACAAAGCAACTAGTAAGGGGTAGCAGCCCCTGAGGAACTGTCAAGAATAATTTGTCTATCTAATTTCCTTCATAACAAGGTAATGGGCCCTGCAGAGTGAAGATTGAGTCAAGGAAGCAGAAAATAAATTCATCAGAAGAACATAAGAGAAGAGGAATAACGAGGCTGGGTCAGACCAAAGAGTCCACTTAGCCCAATATCCTACCTCTGACAATGGCCAAAGCAGTTGTTTATGGAAGAATATAAAACCAAGGTAAACACATAATGATGCGTCCTTGGTATATTCTTGTACTGGGTTTCTGTGGCAAGGTTTTGGTAGTGGGGGGGCTACAGGGGTGGCTTCTGTGAGAAGCTGCTGGAAGATTCCCCTGTGTCCAACAGAGCCAATACCAGCCGGCTCCAAGACGGACCCGCCACCGGCCAAGGCCGAGCCCATCAGTGACAGTGGTAGTGCCTCTGGGAGAACAGATTTAAGAAGGGAAAAAAGTTGCTGTGCAACAGCAGCTGGAGAGAGGAGTGAGCACATGTGAGCTGCTGCGACCCTGTGGGAAGCCTGTGCTGGAGCAGGTTTTCTGGCAGGACCTGTGACCCCGTGGGGGACCCACGCCGGAGCAGTTTGTGCTCCTGAAGGACGGCCTGCCGTGGAAGGGACCCACGCTGGAGCAGTTCGTGAAGAACTGTAGCCCGTGGGAAGGACCCACGTTGGAGAAGTTCGTGGAGGACTGTCTCTCGTGGGAGGGACCCCACGCTGGAGCAGGTGAAGAGTGTGATGAGTCCTGCCCCTGAGGAGGATGAAGCGGCAGAGACAAACTGTGATGAGCTGACCTCAACCTCCATTCCCCGTCCCCCTGTGCCACTGGGGTGGAGCAGTAGGTAGAGAATCCGGGATTGAAGTTGTGCCCGGAGAAGTAGAGAGGGGTGGAGGGAAGGTGTTGTGAGATTTGGTTTTATTTCTCATTACCTTAGTCTGGTTGATCGGTAATAAATTAGGTTAATTTTCCCCAAGCTGAGTCTGTTTTGCCCAAGATGGTAATTGGTGAGTGGTCTCTCCTGTCCTTATCTTGACCCACAAGCCCTTTGTTGTATTTTCTCTCCCCTGTCCAGCTGAGGAGGGGAGTGATAGAATGGCTTTGGTGGGCACCTAGTGTCCAGCCAGAGTCAACCCACCTCACTGACTCTTTGCTGTTCAGGGTAGGAGAAACAAACTAGGATGGGACCTATTGCTGCACACTTACAGTATTATGGAACTCTGCATCAGCTAAGTTATCTAGCGTCATTACAAGCTTGTATATATTCAAGAAAGGACCTGGAAAATAAGCCATAAAAATTATTTTGTTCCCAGAAAAATAGAACATACTGACCACAGGCAATCCAGTGGAGAAAATCTCCTAGTGAGATTATTCAAATACATTTTGAAAAAGACTGAAATGGAAATGTTGCAGGCTGAATATGCCTAAAATCCCCAGAGAACAGTTTAGCCACACAAGTCATACTCCATGCACTTTTGAGTCTTAGGACCATGCCAGAAGAAGATGCTATTTGTTGGTCTCAGAAATCATCATTTTAGGAGTGGGAATGGTACAAGTAAAACATGCAAAAATATTTTTTACAAGTTGCTCCAGGGACCATAAGATACCAAACAATGTTTCCTGCTTTACTAGAGTATGTTCCTTGCACAGGAAAGGTACTATTACTATGGCACATTGTTTATCATCTTTATATCGAATGAGAAAGTTGAAGGTTTAATTTTTTCTCTCCAGCCATATAATCCTAGAAACAATACAAATCGTTAAGCCAGTCTTATTCTCTCCCTCCTGAAGAGTGGCCTTATGGCACCTGCTGCGAGCCGTTAGATTTTAGCCTGATTCAGAGCCTGCCACTGCCCCTGCCCACGGTGATGGAGAACTCGCTGCTGTAAATGGATTCAGCAGTGCAAAGATCATGGGAAGCTGTATCCCTTTTCCCCCCTAAGGGCAACTTGTTCCAATTAGTGCCTCAGCTAGCAACTATTGCTGCACAGTGCTCTGACTTATTTCTGTCTCAACCAGCTGACTCAAAATCAGAGAATCTCACATGTGACGTACTATATACCCGGCCATAAAGAAGATCCCTTGCCAGGGCTCATGGCAGTGTTCTCGGGAAAAGGTCTTTTCTCACCACCAGACTCGGTTCTCTCTTCCATGGATACACGGGAATCATTTTAAACGATAGCCTTCCTTTGCTGTAAGGGTATTTGTACCTAATGCGTATGAACAAAACGACCCAGCACAAAGTGCGTATGAATGATTTTGCTGTTGTTGTTACTGCTTTTTCTGGCCTGGGTGCTGACCCCTTCTCAGACGGCTCTCTCGCCAGCTCCAGCGGCTGGCATTCCTAGGAGGGATCACGGTGCTGCACGGCACACAGGAGTGAGAGTCTCTCTCATAGCATGTGCCAGCTCCTCTTGTTTTGTTCTGTTTTCCTAGGTAAGGACAAACCCGCCCAGAGAGTTATGTAATAGCTGGTTTTGTCACATATTTAAAAATCAAGATACATCAGTACACGCAGCTAACTATTTCACCCCAAAAGCTTCATGTGAATATAAAATTTTAAGGATGTAATAGAGAAAGAGTCTTGCCAGGACTTTATTTGATGTGTTTCACTTTTCTGACATTGAACAGTTTATTTAAAGTTAGACGCCACATGCTGATGGAGAGCTAATCATGGTTAGTAATCTATTTTCCATACAAATAATCATGAAAAAAACAGATGACAAATTCAGCTGCTCATCTTCCATTATCGTCTGAAACTATGCAATATAGCAAAATCTGATTTCCCGAAGGTACATTTGCCTATAATTTCTTAGGCTACTAGACTGTGTAAAATATCTTTCAATGTTATCAAGCAATGGCCCATTATCAGAATTACAGTGTATTCATGCTCCTACCATCCTCATAAATACTTGCTAAGAAGAGTTATTAAAGAAGACACAGCTGACTGAATCTTAAAGCTTTCATTTATGAAAAGGTAAACAATATTCCCTTAATGCTCTATACAACCCCCCTTTTTTAGGGTGTCCATGCTAGGATTAATTTTTTTTTTCCTTTCCAGAGAAGTTAGTCTCTTGAGGTGAGCTGCTGGCAAGCATCCACTTACTCCCTATGGGCTTATTAACAAACAAGTCTCCAAATGCAATCCAGAACTCCCTGAGGTCAATGGAGAAACTGCCATTAAATTCAACAGGCTTTGAACCATTAATCCAAATAATAAGGTACATTATGCTGGCTACACTAGGATAGATTTGAATCTGGATTCCTCAGTCTGTGTTTTGAATGGAAACATCATAGGCTTCAACTAAACAAATGGCTCCTACCAGCATAAAATTCAACAGCAGCAGAGGGTTTCTGTGATCTGTTTCCAGGGGACTAGAGAGTCATAAAGATGAAGTTTTATACTGGTGTGATCACAAGTGATCATATAACAAATATGGCAAGTCTCATGGAATTCCTGATAATTGCTGTTAGATGGGATAAGGCTGCCTGATCCTGCGATTTCTCCATGATTACACCTGTATCTACATCTTTGAAGACTTCACAATGCCTACAGTCATAGTTAAAGCAGTACACTTCCTAATTAGGCATCACTTTGCTCTCCCACTTCTGGGATAATATCTGGCAAGTGGTTAACAGGCTACTCAAAAAAGTTAGAGTAGGAAACACACAGCAGGTCCATTAGAAGAGACAGAACCTTGAACTGCACCCTGCCTCCTAGCAACTGGCCACGGAATGTGTTTTATAATGAGTTAGAAGGAAGGGTCTAATATACACTGACGCTGCTTTCCACAGCACTGTGTATTTTTCTTGGAGGATTCCCAGTCACATACAGGCTTAGCTCAACCTGGCTCAGCCTGGGAACTGTGAAGGCGGCACAGGTCATTATGGTGTCAATTTAGAATAAATTTGTGAAAATATAGTATCTTTGTGTGCTCTTTACCTCAGTGGAATTCTAACACTGCTGACACTATGTATCTCCTCCTTGACTAAAGCCAACAACCGAGAGTATATATTCTTATTCTGTTACATTAATAGGGTCGATGGATTGTAGGAGACAATTAACGATAGATATTAAGCCAAGTGATAGTTTAGAAAGAAAAATATTTCTAAAAGTAGTTGCTATTATATACTAAAAGTCAAAGGTTTTCATCAAGACAGCATTGTTTTCAATGCTTTTGGTACACGTAAGATACAGAATGGGTATGGCCTAGACTTTTAATTAACATTTCCTGCATCTCTTTCTGTGCTTGCATTTGGATCAAATTTTATACATATCACTAGAATTTTAGATAGATGCCATAATAGCATTTAAATAGGGAGGCAATGAGTCCCATCAGCAGCTCTTTTCACTGCATAAAGAATCAACACTACTCATACTATAAATATTATCAAATACAAACCTTTAAAATATGATAATAAATACTGTTAATATTTTTAAAAGGTGTATATGCCTTGTACCAGTGATAAAGCAAGAATCATGTGCTGCATTGGAACCTCATTTACCATTCTAGATTCTTTATAGACCCAAATCTAAAAAACTGGTAGAGCACCTGTAGTACACAGCCTTATTGGGGAGTACTTGGGAGATCTGTGGAATACAGTCCAATTTTCAAGTCCACAGTACAACTGGAAATTTTCATTTGACTTTCCGTGTCTTCACCCCAAAGCAAATGCAATGATTCTCCTTTGATCAGAGTCTTCTTAGCAGCTGAGAAGACAAGAGCTGGACTATGCAAGGGTTTCCATATTGCAAGTATGTCAGTCACTTCAATGAGACTATTTGTGGAGTAATACAGTTCATGTGGTATGTAAATACAGACTGATATGGCCCTCTATTAATTTCTACAAATGAGCCAATCAAATGGATAATAGGACTTTAATATACGCCCCTCTCAACATTTTCCTACTAGCAAGAAATTATGAAGTTTGATGTGCAGTTTTCTGGTCCCAAGGGAGGCACCAACTAAGCTATGTCAAAAGACATTACATTGTTATCATACAGCTTGTTTGTTGTGGCAAGCAAGCAGATGTTAGTCAACTACCATAATAATAAGGCTTTGATATAATTATCTGATCTAGAACTGCAACAGACATAAGGAATGCTGTAAAGGTGGTTTACCACAGATTCAGCCCAGGTATTCATAGAGAAAGCTGAGTTTAGTGATCTGGAGCTCTAGTACATTCATTGCTCACCATGCATTTGTAATTATTTAGGCTTACATGACTTATGTTAGGAGTGACTGTACATATTTTAGCATTTAATATCATCTCCCATACTGAAAAAATTTCGTAGTAACTGTTTTAACAATGTGTTGCTGTTAAACTTGTAGGACTCTGGTGGCTTAGTTTCTAGCCAGTCTGTTTCTCTAGTGTTTCATCTGAGTTTCTTTTAAGTGATACCATCATTTGAATTTGAAGTCCCTTTAGGCTTCTTGATAAAGGGAAACTTGGAAGTTAAGATGGAGTTTTTGCACTCCCCAGAAGAGGCTGATTCTTATGACTAGCCAGCCATCATAGCCTGATCCCTAGCCCACATCTGGCCAGAGAAACATGCTGCATCTGGTCTAAGTAAATTCTTACGGTTTTCCAAAGTAGATTGCTCCTGACTAAGACCTTAAACCATCTCACAAGTATTAACTCTTTTTTACATGTAGTTTCTGATCTAGGGCAGACCAATGGCTTTTTTGTCACTTTGAGTGAAATCATCTACTTGAACCAAGGGAGGAGATGGGGATCTGCTGAAGAGATGATGTCTACTAGCTGCTCTCTGATGCCCTAGGTGGGCGGTGTTGGGGGACACAGTAAAACTGCCCAGGCTGATGGCTTGGTGACCTGTGCCAGGCACAGTGGCACTGCTGTAGACCTGATGACACCTTTAAAGAAAGGTTCTGCTGCTAAATGCTGGGAAAAGGCAAGTCTGTAACAGGTAGGCATGGCACAGAGGGGGTTCCTTGTCTTTTGTGATTGTCCTAGCCAGATGAAAAGCATTTCTAGCCTGGAAATGCCCTTTACAGTGACATCCTAGATCAGGACCCTCCACTTAGATTACACGGAACCTAAAAATAGGGTTTCAGCATGTCTAATAGAAATGCCAAAAGGTAGATTTATCTATACTGTTCCTGTCATTGTAGTCATGCCTTCTGAAATGGGCATTAGCTTTTCGGTGTCTGATAGGTCAAATCTTGAACAACGGAAAGAGGATGTCATTGAAGATGTAAGTTCTTGAGCTGGTGTCAGAGGCAGGTTTGGTGACAGCACACTCAGGTCAGAAAAATGAGGTCTTGAGTTTGGTTTTGATTCATAGTAGGAAACTTTCAGCTGGTCTAATCATGCAGGGATCAAACCTAGCTCTTAGTCCTCTGCTGGTTAATGAAATAAATGGCATGAGGGCACAACTCCCAAAATACAAGGGAACATCAGTACCAGACTGTACATCAGTAAGTTCCTGCAGTTGCTGTGTTTGGACAGGACATTTTAAAGTGTATAGAGGTGAGAGAATTTTCAGGTCAGATACTATTCCCAAAGCTGCACTTAAAGTCTCTGGGAAATTGGTGGTTACAAACAATGCTTTAAGGAGATATAACTCTCTTCAGCTTCATTAAGTGAGCAGGTTCATAGCTCATTGCTGAAGTTTGACCCTGACTAGCAGAAGGAGGTGTAAATGAAAATTGGTTATTAATCTGTTTGGTTCCCCAGTGGTATGGCTCTTCTGATCACCTGGCTGAAAGTGAGAGAAGGATCTCACATACAAAAATCTGAATCATCCCATACATTCCTAGAGGAGATTAGGATGGAAAAAGATTGGAGCAAACTTCACCTTAAAACTATTTAGTACTACTCTAAAGAAGTGATACACCTTAAAGTAGCTCCTTATGATTCTCCATTAACTTTCTGAGAGTTGAAAAGTTAGAAAAATATTTAAAAATTAACCCAAATTATGCATATAATTTTCTTCAAAGAAGGTGGTACTGTTCAAAATCAAGAAGCTTGGCACCACTCTTCACAGATGAAAAACATATCCCATTTGGAGCATGGGTCTCTGAGGACTGTCAGGTATCATATATTCCTGCAACCCTCTGGGCTCATTTGTTTACTTGTTTGGGTAGTTTGGCTTACAGCCATGCAGCAAAAGCACTAAATAAAGAACAACTTATGTAGTCAATTATATACAACATTAAAATCAAACAGTTGTATACAAAATAGAGAACTTAAACATATATAATTATCTTTACCAAACACAACAAATGACAGTAGATACAAATCCAGGCTACAATTATCTGGCTCAGTTAAATTATATATTATAGCAGCTTCAGATTTCTTTAAACTAATTACAAAGGTGATGATATAATATGCCTGTGATGCTGCTGTCACTGAAGATTTCCCTTGCAATAATTAAATTCTTACTTTTTCCTCTCATTTTATAAATGTCAAGTAGCGCAGGAGTAAATCATTTCTCTAAAAGTAACACAGAGTCTGTGGAAAAAGTTGGGCTACTTCTCTGATGTCAACATAACATAGTAACAAGTAAATGTGATTATGCAAAGTACATTGCTTAATGCCTAGATGCTTCTCCAAAAGAACCATATTTCACTTAAATGACAGAAATATTACCTATGCTATTTCTTCTACAATGTATGCAATAATATAAAAGGGTTTGGTTTGACAGTTTGATTACAAGACAAAAATATTTGATTAAGAAGTAAAAAACATACCTGCGAATACTGGTAAATGTCTAAATGGGAAAGCATTTTAGAGCTCTGGATGCTTTAGACTATGGACACTCTTCCTTAGTTTTGTGCTGGTGACTGCTTTGTGAGTGCACAACAATCGCATCTAATGCCTATGAAGGTAAACAGAATTGCCTTGATTTGTATGTCACCAAGCTAGTCTGTCTAGACTGCAAAAACTGCACGAAACTAACTACATTTAAGATGTTTACCTAGTTACAAACGTAAAACTCTTATGAACATGTGTTCAGAAGGCAGAAATCATGTTCAGAAAGCAGAAACCATGCAAAAGCTGGTTATGCTTGTATCAATACATTACCATATTAAACTAAACTAAGTTTTGGATTGGTTGCACCATCATATACACTCCAATAACAGAGAAATTAAGAAAATTACACTCCCTCACCGAAGAGGTGATCCCTAACTGTGTGTGTATTCCTTGGACAGGGTAAATCACTAATGATTTGTTTAAACAAATGCATTTTGCTTTGCATTGAAATGGATCAGGAATATATAGTTTCAACTCTTCTCATGCAGACATGGCCTAAATAATAAAACCCCTGTAAACCATATTAAACAGTCACAAACGTTGCAGGAATTCTGCAGTGTTTGTCATTTGGAAACATGGCCTAAGATGAAAAGCTGCTACCCAGATAGGTCTGCGCCAGCTCACATCTAAATTTTGTTTTCATCCTCTAAAGACAGAGGGAGATTACAGAGTTCTCACTGGGATATGAAGTTTCCAAAACAGGAGGCTGCCCAGGTATGCCGTCAATGTTCAGACCCACAGTACCATTTAATTTACCCTCATGAACAAAGAACATTCCATGAGGTGGTAAACTGAATCTCACTTCTCATTGTGCAAGCTGCTGACAGTTCGGAGGAAATCCAGATGCATTTGCATGGAGTAAACTTCTGTAAACATGCTCTGCACTCCTGCAAAGAGATAGATGTCAAGGTAAGCTTGGCAAGGGACAAAAAAGGATGAGTCATATTTCTCCAGTTTCATTCCAAAGATGCTATCTTTCACCTTCCTCAGTGCTGTAGTCACAAGACTGACAATGTTTCTGCTCCTTTATGGGAAACAGGATTCAAACATTGCGGGTAAATGATTTAGTGGAGCGCCACAGTCGTTTTTCACACATACTTTGTTTTCATTACCAAAATCTGGAAGGAATAAGTTTCCATATGCAGCAATCAATGTGCAATTGCCTATCTAAAATGTTTATAAGTCACTTCTCATCCACGCTTTTAGCTGGTAAGTTTACATTAAAATGTATAGGATGAAGTCTTTTTATGAAAGGCTTCCAGTTAAGTAATTAATGGAAAATGTTCTGTCCATTTTGCGAAAGAAGAAACTGAGGCAGCATCACTAAGACCACATTTCCAAGCAATCATTAGCTTTGAGTTGTTTAGCTTCTAAATAACCAAACTGACACATCTTGGAAATTCATTTTCAAGACTGCTATGCACTTGTTTCAATTAAAGTCAACAGGATTCATATGCACCTCACAGGTCTGAAATTCAGGCCAACTACTCAGAAATCAAGGAATTAGGAATGAAAGGCCACTTGATTTGCACAAGATTACGTATGATGCCTGGGGGACAGCCCAGAACTAAACTCAGTCCCCTAGCTCTCCATCCCGAGAATTAACAGTGTAATTATCATTCCTGCTAATGCTACTGATTATTAGTAGTAGTATTTTCCGAAAGCATAGAAAGTCCTACTGTCTAGCTCATCCCTATTCCCTACTGGTTTGTTAATCTGACTGCACCTAATTCATATTTTTCCTCTGGAATGATTAATTATTCTCGCTTTAATGAACAAAAGTCAGTAGACAATACAAATATTGTGATATTAAATGGAGAGCCCAGCAGTTTATAAAAGGTTTTCAGCTGAGTTCATCATTGGTTTGTGCTAATCAGATCTCTCAGGTAAAACTTTATGTGTGATGTATTCCTTTCCTCTCATGACCTAAGGTGTTGCCATATCTGTTTTCAATTAAATTTTCAAAAAACTGAAATACACAGGAGAATTTAATGTTTACAGAAGCAATTCATTTTGAATATTTACATGCCTAATATCGCAGGATTGTGACTTTTTCATACTGTCCAGGTAAGGTTTTTAGATAAAGAGATTCCAGATTGCTGTTTATTAAAAATTACATTTATTCTTGGCCCTATTCTCCCTCCATTCTTCATGCAAAAACTAATCCTTGAAAATGCAGTGGAAATGTACTAATGACATGGTGTTATTCTGCACGATTAGCATGGCAGAATACAGATAGCTTCATTTTTCTGTGGTAAATTTCTACCTAATCCAGATTATATAATCCAGATTATACATTGATTATAAAAGCATTTGCAGTCTGTTGAATTCACCAGCAGGCTGGAGATTTCTAAGCATGTCAATTTAAGACAATATAAGTATACATAAAGCTCATAATTTACAAAGGAGTTGGAAGCTATGCTTTAATGCGTTCTTGATTATTGCTTATGTACATGAATATGCATGCTGATGCACAGAGAAGACATTTATTTCCATGCCCATGAAAAACACCGAAAACTGTTTTGAAAAAGCAAAGTCACCACATTTTCATTCAGTTCTGCCTACCGTCTCTCATAGCTAAGTGCAAGAAAGAGAAGTATCCTGAAAGTCCATTTGGAAACCTTATGGGAAGGCTCTCCAAACTAGCAACAGAAACATTTCCAAGACATGCATCTTGGTGTTATTGCTTTAGAAATCTCCTCAAATCAAGTTTCTATATGTGGGAGTAATTTCTGGTTCCTCTTAGTTATGAAGAAATCAAAGTTTTCTTATAGCACTGGCCCTGGGAGCTTCAGTTTTACCATTCTCAGGCTCCGTAAGTAAGCAGAGATATGCAAGAGAGAAATGCTAAAAGCCAGAATTGCAATTTTGGTTCAGAGATGCTCTGATCTTATCTGCATGGATTCATTCAATTTTACATTATTCACATTTAGCAATGCGATTCCCTCAGCTATGCCTGTACACATCCATTGAAGCGACTGGGGTGACAAGACCCCAGGAAACTATCAGCCCCTGTATGATAACAGCCAAGTAAGAGCTTCCCTTGCATCTTCTGTCCCTCATCACCTTCTCTCCCAGCCTACCCCTCATATATCTCTTCCTTTCCATTTCCATATGTTGGTTGCTATCAGTTCCCTGCTTCCTGCTGCTCTCTTTCGTAGTATCTTTATCTTTGATTTTTAAACATTGGAAGAAACAGGTAAGCGAATTAGACCTGTCAAATCCATGCATATTGCGTAGTCATGCCCTGTAACCATGCGATGTGTTTACTGTGTCCTCCCTCTGCATCTTTTCCCCGGTGACTCAGTCTCAGATCAGACTTTCAGGGGGAACTCATCTCTCCTGACTTCAGACAAGAACCCCTGAGCCAGCCTCCCATGGTTCTGCCTTACAGCAGAAAGGAGTAGGTGCCTGGAGACATGTTCATCTCATGTCTTTTAGATGCCTACCTTTGGATGAAACTACTTGAATCTTGGAAGACCCTGTTTCTTTCCACTGCCTAGAAGGGTAGCCCAGATAACTAGCTCAACAGCTGATAGCCCCGTTTGAGATACGTACCTTTGGTCAGATGGATCTTTGATTGTCCTACCCTGTGTCAACTGGAGGAAGCCAAAGAGAGTTTGAAATAGGGAGACAGATGAAAACCACAATTCCAGCTCTAAACAGAAAAAAAAAAAAAGACCCAACCCAAACTTAGAGTTGGCAGTACCAAACGACTATGTACTGTTGCATGTTTTTCATGCAATTGACCTTTTTAAGTTGGTAATTTGTATGTGATATATAAAAAAAAGTTTCAACAAAATCCAAATCAACAGTGACTGTAATCCCCAGAATGAACTGGTAGAAAAAACTTTTACGCTACACGTTTGGCTTGATGCTTTAAATGTTAGAGCTGCCACTCTGCATTCAACTTCTCAACACTGAAGATTGGATTTATGGCCTTACAAGTGTGGAGGTGAGGAATCATAAGAAAAATGAGCATGCTGATTCACATGAAAAACTTTGTGCCAAATAAAGCCTTAAATCATTTTATGCAGCTTGTCATTCAAACATATTTGACTGTCATCCAAATTGTTGGAATTGTCTTTCATACAGAAACAAAAATCCTGTTTATATTTAGGGTAATTGGAAAAGCAAGAGATTATCTTCGAATTAATGAATACGTCAAATTGCTTTTATAAGCTTAATAATACTTTCCATTGTCCCTCCCTCTTTAACACCTATCTTCATTGCCTAATCATTCACACACTTTATTTTTTTGCATTTGAGTGAGTCACGAAGTGCACATTGCAATGATAAATGTATCATCTCTGCTTCCTCTTGGTCTTAACTCAGTGGCATGATTCGTGCCATAAACCTATTTTACTCATGCTATCCTTTGTTGTTCATAACCTTGACTCTGTTAACATCAACAGTACTGCTGTAATTGCATGTTTTTACTTAAAAGCTAACATAAAGCTTCTGTCTGCTTTACGTCTTATAAATTCAGTCTGGTGCATTTTTTTCTATTACACCAGTTATTCACATGGAATCAGAAAAGTTATTGTAATGCAAGCTGAAGAAACTCACCTTATATATGAAGGTGATATTTCCCCTCTATGATGCTATTTAACTGATTTATTTGAGGTAATTCAATATTGTAAAAGGTACTTAGGAAGCTCTTTCTTTCCTTTACAGCTTAGGCCACGATTTCCAGTGCCATGTTAGAAAATTGATGCACCCTGTGTGTGTGCCCCAAACAGAATCACCCTTGGAGCTTTCTTGCCCGACCCCAAAGACTATACCTATATTCACACAATCCCTGAAACCCAGACTATGTACTTTGTTTCTCTGATTTCATGTTAGTAACAAAAGAATTTGTAATAGTTCTGAGACTGTAGTGGTCGATGATCCTGACTGAGAGCAATTATGTGTGTGTCATTAAAGCAACATGTAGCTGAGACGTAATATTCTAAATATAGCAATAGACCATTATGTGTGCTTGTGACTCAATAGTACGGGAACATAAGATCTATTATAACATAACTTTCCAATAACATAAGTTACTGGAAAGTTAAACATAAAAGTGACACAATATGAGTTGTCTTCTATGCAATCCTTTCAGAAACAGGAGGCTTCATCTTGAAATTAAATCACTGATATACCACGTTTGTGAGCTCAGGGGAAGACAGAATGATTAGAAGCCACTGGTTAATGATGAGGTGGAGAGAAAATGGTGAGGTCTTTTGGAAGTGAACAAAAAAGCACACACATGTGCTGTGGGAATCTCTGAAAGCAGAAAGATAACCTTTTTCAGCTTCCAGCCTTAGAAAATAACCAAGCAAGTGTAGAGGCTGTTTCTTGTAGCTACAGGGGGTGCTTTTTTTTTTTCTGAAAACAAGTAATTTCAAATAAAATATTTTGTCCAGTGATAATGAATAACTAACTGGTGGCCTGCCTTTCCATCCAGGGCTGAAGAGGTATCAGATCTATTTGGAAGGGGCTTTGCAGGGGAGTGGTATGGGAGTATGTGCCATGAAGTTGTTAAGAGGTGGGGGAGCAAGGAGGGGCAGGTGGGGAACGGTGGGTAGGTCTTCTCCTACAGACTGGGAACCTTCCTAAACTGGCTTCTCCCTGGTAAATCTTTATCTGTTGCTCCAGTGGGACAAGACCAACTGAAGGCAAATCTGCTAAGGTAACCAGATTGAATAGCCCCAGACCAGTTCTCGGTCCAGCCCTAGACCAGGAAATTGCGTGGCAAATTGAGTGACGTCTTTTTCACTCATGCAAATGACAATCTTACTGTTAACTTCTGTGGGTGAAGACACGTACATTAATTAAAGCACCTGCTGGGACTTGCTCTTTATATGTCTGATTTGACCACAGATCTTTGAACATCTTTGGTAGCCATTTGATTCATGATGTTTAAACAGCAATAAAAATTAATTTTCCATTTTCATTCAAGAATGGAAGTTGGAGTAAATTTTTAAGTAATTCAAATTTCTATGACCAATTTTAACATTACGATTAACCAAGGAAGTGGGGTACTACTTGAAAAGCTCCTTTCCTTGGAAATCTGATTTATAGCATAATGTTGAAGAAAGGGACCAGGACTATCTAAACAGTCACTGTCCTGTTTACTATGATTATCAGCTGAGAACTAGTGTATGCTTGTTACAGAATGGTTAGTTCTGGTACAGCTCACCTATCCGGAGTTTTCTTCATTATTTTTTTTTTCAGGATGACCGTTGTCTGCTTAGCCTGGCTTCAGAGGAGCACAGCATGCAAAAGCAGCTATTTCCATCCCCACGAGCTAAGGAGCCCCTGCAACACCTGGCCAGCCGGTCCCACTCCCACCCTTTCCATGGTGGGCTGTGCCCTCCCTCCGTCCCCAGGTGGGACGAGGCCTTTTCCGGCCCACCGCCCTGGCTCCTCTGGCACTCGGCCATGGCTCCGCAGCAGGTCCGACGAGATCAGACATCTGCCAGAGGCTGCCCTGCAGCAGCTGGGCCTGAGGAGGTAGGGACAGTGACTGAGAAAGGCTTCTCCCAAGCAAAATGTGACTTATTCCTAGGAACAAGGCACTCGGGGAGAAAAATGTTAACGTGAGACGAGAGAATGTCTCTCTCGAGAGGTAGGCAGGCCTAACTCTTCCTTGACCCCCCTTCCTGGATGGAAATGCCTCTGAAAAGCTTTACTTTTCTTAGCTTCAGAGCACATCTCTTTTTTTATAGTCAGGCAGCTCCTCTGTCTTCTGTGTCCATGAGCCACTCTCGCCAAGCTCATCTGGTGAAGAAACTAACGGACACTGGAAACATTCCTTTGACTGCCCTGCTTCATGTACTGTGTGCTGCACACCAGCACAAGAGGACTCCCTGTTTCTAAAACTGAACTGTCTCTTTATTAACAGCCTCATTTACTAGGACACTGAGCTAGCAAATCAGATGCACACAACTTGCCTGGCTGTGCTGCCTTCCAAGCTCTGCCTTCCTGCAACTTGTGCTCTTCCCTCCGAGTTCACCGCAGGTGATTTCATCTGTAAGTACTGGTAGGTGGCTGGCTATGTCCTTTTATGCTGCTTATTGCACTGGGAATCTGGGGAAAACTCCTGAAATGATTTGTCTCCTTGCTGCTTTGACAGAGCATGTCGTGAGAAAGGCACATGTAATATTCAAAAAGATAATGAAGCGTCTCCCAGGGTCTCTATAGTCCATTTTAAAACTGTTTGGAAATCTTCTTGGTTTGTGTTTCTTTTAATTATTAGTTGGCAACAGATCAATTATTCTACAATTCGCACTCAAAGAGCAATCTGTAAAGTCTTCACAAATGCAGATGAATCTTTTTAAGCAGCTTGTATATATATAATAAACAAAATCAAAACTACTTAATTTTGTGTGGTTTAAAATTCTTCACGTTAAATATGAATGGCATTATCTAAAGAGATAATCTAAGGATTTATTCTTAAAAGCAGTAACTATTATCTTGGTTCAGGAAGTAAATTAAATACTTCAGAATATAGACTATCTTTCTGAACATAGAAAAAATTGGGTGGGACAAATTTTTGCTGCATCTTGTATTACTTGTAGGGAGTAGTTGCTTTCCTTGTGTCATTGCAAATGATATAAACATGTTATTACTTGCTTGTTGGCATACAGGCTAGAAATAAACTTATTATCTACTTAATATATGCCCTTCCTGCTGGATCTCAGGTTTCTGTCCAATGAATTCAAGAGTTACTCTCAGCTTTCAGGCTATGAGTTAAATCTCAGTCCCACAAATATCAGGGGGAGGTTTGCCATTACATTAATTGGGACCAGGATTTCACTCTATGAGTGTTTCTTGGAGAAGATCTTAAATATTGTGTTAAAAATCAAATGAGAGAAATCTGAACTTACAAGTATGTAAGGCATTCATTTCTACCCTAATGTAAAATGTCATGGTCAATACCCAGAGGCAGTTAAATTAAGCCTGGTTAGAGCTTTTACTTGCAGCTAAAAATTCAGCAACTCGCATCTAGAATAGATTTTGTTTTTACTAAGAGAGAAACAGACTCCAGATATTCAGCTTATGACATAGCTATGATTTATTTTAGACCATGCATCAGTCTACAGTGGATGGCTTAAGCTGCCAGTGTCAAAGGCTAGTTATCTTAGAAGCCCTTCTAATTGTGCTAGAAGGTTATGCATCAAGTTAAAGGCAATTGTGCACAAGGTTCTGTGGATGGCCCAACACCCAGGCATTTTCCTGAAAAAACAGATTAATACATCAGCCAAGGATTTCTGTCTTAAAAAGCAAGGTGTTGCTTCAGTGACAGTTATCAGTAGTGCTCTTTAGCTAAAGAAATTCAGTTGACACTTAATAGCATGAAGACTAGTAACTTCTTAATACACCCAACAACAGCATCTTGAATTTGGAGCTTACCTCAGTAATACCATAGCCTATGTGTACTACACAATAATACACAACATTTCTCAGATACTATCCCCCTTACCATTAGGCTTTCAGCTGGAGCCGGAAGGAAATAATACAAGCTCACTACATAAAAATACAGCCTCGCTATTTCTGTGTAAACTTTCCAACACAAAAGCAAGCTCAGATCATCAGAGTGGTGAAGAAACTGTTCAGGGCAGCACCCAGGCTGTGCAAAACCAGCTTTAAGCCAATTTTTTTTTTCTCCTGGTTGTGGAACCCTGTTGGGGCTGTTGTATAGCAGAGAATTTAAAGGCTAGCATAGATGCCAGCAGTCTCAAAAGGGCTATTTTAGCAGCCAGGATTATTGGGGCATAAAGGGACCACAAAGCCCTTGCTCTCTGACTGCCTCGTGCCAATAGCACGCAGCGAGGGAGTGACAGAAGACGCTTATAGCATATGAGGCTTTTGCTGTTCTCAGGGAGTATCTTTGTGACCAACTCCTCTGGGATCCCGGAGTCCCACAGATCTGCCCCGGTTTACCAGTGCACTGGTGTTATAGTTTTGGGGAGACAGCTGAAGTGCTGCAGATTACATTTTAAAGACGTGATGCTGACAAATTAAGTTCAAAGCCTTAGCAGGGCCCTTCCAAGTGGCAGCTCTCCAGGGCTGGACAGTTATAGCAGTAACTTCTATAAATCTTTTCAGAAGCTCCTTGGGCTTCAGATACTTCCAACATTTCGTCATTCCCTTTAAACAGGGAAAATTGCCCAATCCCTTTTTGGAGGCCAGCATAATTATACTCTCGGAAAATAATAATAATAAAAAAGTTTAAACACCAGAACACTGCAGTTCACACCACATGACAGAATTAGTTAATTCTCACAGTAAATACTGGCAAAAATGTTAATACAATGGCTTTCTTGGATGCACTCCTGTAAACTTATGCAAAGAAGTGCAAAAAGAGCTTTTAAGAGATTTGTTTGGGACTCTTCTTTGTAGCTGGAGAGTAGTTTAATTTCAGCTATAAAACCTCTGCCAAGCTGTGTACATGTTTTGCTGTCCAGTGTGCATTTCTTTATTTAAACATGTCCCAAACAAAACCAACCACAAAATGTGTTGCTTTACATCTGCTGCTTTTTCCTCTGTCATATTTGCTCGCTACTGCTATCCCTGTTAATTAGCATTCTGGAATACTTTGGAGGAAAGGAAGGTGAACAGAAGTGTCCAAGAAGTCTCTTCTATTTACACCAATAAAACTGGTCACATTATTATGGCCAGAAGCTCACAGGACAGCTCACAAGACAGTATGAACTATATGCTCATGTAGCTGGATACCTCCATGAATGATTCAAATACAGTATCACTTGTTTAAAAAGGAGAACTCTCCGGTGAATGCACACTTTACAGTAAAGACTCCAATGAAGGCATGCTTTTTTTCTGTCGTGACTAAAGTTATCATGATGAAATTCAGCATCCATCCTCACATACAGTATGTATAACAAAACAAAGCAAAACAAAAGAAATGAGATAGAATCTGGGACAGACAACTTCACATGGATTCAGAGGAAGAAGAGACTCAAGCTGGTGAAGATTAAAAAAGAAAATGAAAGGAAATATCAGTATCAGTCTGGCAGATTGAACAAATGCAGTGTACTGCGTTTGGACCCTGTTACATTTCAGACTCTCAGAATACCTTCACTTGGCAAGGCACTACACTGCCTATCACTCATAATTTATAAGATTTTGGTGTTCACACAGTGTCTTAATTGAATTAATTCATCTGACACAAAGTCTGTTTCTTAAAAGGATAAAAGGAAACAGATTTAGTGCCATTTATACCACCTTAATTGAATACTCATATAAATGTGCTGCTGGATTTATACCAAATTTTCAGTAAGGTGAAAATCACAAAAAGAGGAGATCCAAAGGACTACTGGGTGCAAGAAACTTTTCCTAACGCATAAATTGTTGCAAATTCATAATCGCAGCTTAAGGAACATCTTTTGATTTCTACCTATAGGTGTGATCTAAATGAGAAGCTTTGTGATTACTAAAAAGAGAAACAAGCTAGCTGGGAGAAAAGTAGCTGTAACTGGAAGAAACCCAGAGGTGTGGCTGCGGTGCTGGTGTGGTTGCCATTTCAGGGCTGATGAAGCCACAAGGCCAGTGCTGGGAGGCCCTTGCAGATGAAGTGTGTGGGAACTGGGGGATGGAGCTGGGTGGGGGAGAGCTCTGTGAAGCAAAGAGTGCTGGTGGCTTTGCAGGGAGAAGAGCAGCTCTAGCAAAGAACAGGGCCAAACCAGAACAGATCAAATTGCCTCAATTTTAACGAGAAATTAATGATATATGGGGGCTTTTTTCTGGGTGAAGAAATTGCATATGCTCCTATGAACTGAAAAATGCGTGTTTAACAAAGTCTCAGCGTGGCTTGCACAGCACCTTGAAAAACAAAGCCTGTGTTTACAAGAGGAATACTCAGAGAGCCAAGGTGTACGGCCTGTGAGGAAAAAGGAGCTTTGCCTGCTACAGTACTTAAATACTGAATCATTTCCAGTATTCTGTGCCAGATAATCACTCTGGTGCATGTAAGTTGTACCAGTATGATCTGATACGTCAAGAGGCAAGCAGCTTACATCAGTTGTCTTGATCTTATCAGAACACAAAACCCGTGTCTCTTTTTTTGTGTTCAATGCATCATTTCCCAAAATATTTTTCTTGTGTTCCCTTCCCAGATGAACTTTTCCATTCACTGCCTGCTAATTCCTCGATGCAATCTGCATGTCCCAGCACAATTCCTTTAGTTTGTGATCTGCTGCCTGAGCATAACCCCAGAATTTGTTTAGCTGTCATTCCAGTAGCCTGAAGGCTATTTCAGTCACAAAGAGAGCAATTCAGTTGCCTAACTTGGGTACCTGATGCTATTTGAGAAGCTCTGGGGTATATAAGCCACCCATCAGAGCTGAGAGCATAAAACCCATGGGAGACCTACACCCTTGTCAAGTGGCAGGTAAAGACAAGGGCGGATGACCTTTGGTTCATGTGAAGTTACACAAGCTACCTACATTTGGAGAACTGGCTCAATCCTCAACAGCTTAAATATAAACCAGTATTTTCATGCCTGTTAACTTTTCCTGGTGCTGTACATCTCTTGCAGTCTGTTTTCTGAAAAGCAATTAACAAGTAATTATGTTCTACCTCATCTCAAGCTCAGGCAAAGAAAACTCAAGTTCAGGAAGCTAGAATAACGGTCAGAAGTAAACTGTTATTTACACTTTTATCCATTTGCCATGTTAAACATATGCAACATTCAGTTTCTAAGCTTGGTTTTCAGTAGCCATAGAAACTGAAGAAGACTAAAAAAGGCGTCATTTATTTCCTTTTTTATTTACTGATCTTGAAAAGAATTCCTGAACCTGCAGTGCTGTATTATATTTCATGCACAATTGCTTCCAATCTAATTTTATGTCAAGTACTGTATATAACTTAAAAACATTATCAAGTACCACATATCTTAGAATTTGATATTAAAACTGCAGCAATGGTTCAATGTGGTACTATTATTTTGTTTCATTGCACTACCAGAAATTGCTTTCCTTGGTGACTATCCACCGCATGAGTAGATGTTTTCATATACTGTATTCCTACTTTACAGTCCTACCATTTTTCATTGCTTGCTACACACCCTCCTTAGCTGCTGCTGAGAATGACATTTGCAGGAGGAAATTGATGGTAAAGTACTGGTGCTAGAAAAATACTTAGCACCGCAAAGCTGTTCCTATGGCAACTGGGGCCTACAAAAGTACTAGAACATATATGAAAACTTACATAGTTTTTACAAAGCATGGGGGTTTTGCAAACGCCCATCATTATAAAAACACTTTATTATACCATTTTTTTCCTGTTAAACTTCCTAGACATACATGAAAATGTGTTCAGTATTTTTAGGAACAGACTTCTTTTGATATCATGACTAAGTCATTACTTATTTATGCTTTTGGGATGCCATATACCATTACTACTGGATTTACAAAATTAAATCATGTTAATTTTAAAAAAAGGAGATAGTAGTCACACATATTCAAGTATGTTATCTTGAATAACTTAATTTTTCTAATGAAGTGTGGATGTAAGTATCTAGGAAGAAAAACCTCCTTTATTTTTCATAACTAGATTAATAACTATAGAAATCTAGTTTAAAAAATAACCTTGTATGCATTTTCCTGTGTGAGTTGCCTCCACTTTCTGAAACAGTCATTGGACTACATTAGGAAGTCCTGATCTGGTCCAGGAGCCTGATGTAGACCTCCAGGTTTGCCACTCATGCCTGCCGAGCTCCCCCTTCTGCCTGGGGCTGTTTTTGAGGTGCCGCGCAGCCGGATACCAGGGTGCAGCCTCCTCCTGCCTGGGGGTCCTGCCTGGCGCAGAGGGGATAAAGCAGCAAGAGCAGGGCAATCAGCAGTTCTCTTTGCTACCAGGTAATGTCTTCCTTCACTAACACACCTCCCTGCATACACGGCACTTAAATACACGGAAAATTAAGCGTATGACAAACCATAGGGCTGATCCAGGCTGAGGATGATCAGTCCTTGCTCCAGTGGTAGCGGGAGGCTGAGCAGCAGTAATTGTGGTAGCACCCATGTGCAGCTGGCTTTCCTGGAGATGTGTCCCTGGTGCCTGCATGCTGGCAGCCTGCAAGTCTGAGCCTGTTCCACCTAACTCGTATGTGGACAAGGGTGTGAGAGTATGGCCCCACCAGCCAGCTGTACCAGCATCTGTCCAGATCCCAGAAGCAGGCAATACTCCAGAAGCGTATTTCCCCCTGTGCTCTTGCGAGATTTGCTGTTTTTCAGCACAGAGGATCTTTGCGCATCTTTAGGTTTTCTGTGCACCAAGCCTTTAGAATTTATGCAAATTTTAAAAACAAAAGTTTCTCTTATGCTGCAGTTGGTCCCTTGTCCCAGGCTGTTTCCAACTCGACAGCCAACTACTAAAATTTAACATTCAAACTCTTCCTGGAAAATACAGGAAAGAGTCTTGTCAGCAAAAATGAATATCCATGCAAGGAGCTTCATGATACAATGATTTTAAGGTAATAATTACTTGCTATTGTTCTTTCTCAGCTACTGAAGAATTCACCATCAATGGGGTTTCTCAGGCTTTCTCCTAGGACTGTCTTTTATTCATGCAATTAAAGGAACAGAATAATCCATCATCTTGCATCAATGGGATCCTTAAAATGACATTTCAGGCTGTGTTTCTGTCTGGCCTCCTACTTAATCCTGAGTGAGGGCCTACAGTCACCTCCAATGTGATCAGAGAGGCCAAATACATACCATTCTTCACCGAATACCCCACATGAGGGGACCTGGATTAAGGTCTCTCCCAGAACCTTCCCTGCTTTGGGGTATTTTTTTACAAGCTGTTTTGCCTCTGCTGTCATCAGTTACCATGATACGACACAGAGGAACGGGTAACCCTCAGAGAGATATGTTTGGAAATCAAGAAGTAGAAGACACCAAGTGCCACCCTCTACTATTACAAGCACTGCATTATAAATTTATCTTTATGTAAAAAAGCAAAAGACCTTAAAAAGCAAGGTTTTATTTTATAAGTTTAAAGCAAAAGTGACATCCAGTGGCCCGCAAATCCAGACAGATTGTTGCAGTTTGTATTACAAAAGCACTGCAGAATTTTTTCAAAGGCAATTTCATCTTCTTTGCTGACTTCCATGAATTTGCTATTCAGTAACTTCTTTTATAAAGTTACGATGTGACTTAAAAAATAAAACCATTGCGCTAGAGTGGTGAACAAATTTGGTTTGAGCACATAAGTTTCTCAGTAACATCACAGTGAATAAGAAAACATTTAAAGATTGTATAGAAGGTCAAGAAGGAGAAAGGTTAACTTCACAAGGATTTGAACACTTCATTCTTGACACTGAACCTAAGGAATGCTTTATAATTGCTTTCTAAAATTAGATCAATGTGAGTGTAGACATTTTATAGGCAATTTTATAAATGTGAGTAAATAATGAGCTTGATAAGATGTGCCTTCTGGCTAAACATTTTCCAGATCACTCTGCAAGGATGTCCCGATTCCACAATGTGCTAATCATCTCCTAGGACAAGATAAAGACCCCTGGGAGGCAAGGTCCTTTTGCGAGGAGTCAACCACGCAGCAAGGCAACAGTTCTGAGCAAAACTGGAAGAGCCACTCAAATGCAAACCCAGTGATAGGAGGGAACCTAAACCCCCATGGAAAGGCGTGAAGAACATCCACACCCTGAAACCAGGGCAGGCAGGGAAACACTAGGCTATGACATTTTGCAAACCCAAACTATTTTGCAATGTGCTCTTGTCCTGCCTCCTCAAGTGAGACTGATTTCTGCTGTGGATAAACCTGCCCATATAACCCTTCTAATACACCTCTGTCCAGAACTGCTCACAGGGTTTTTTTCTATGAAGAGATTAGACATGAGCAGTTTTCAATTGCTGGACCTCTGCCTCCTGGTACTAAAGGCTATCAATACACACATAGTAAATCCCAGAAAATAAATGGGAGAGGACAAAGAAGAAAAATACAACCAAAAGATGGTTGCACACACAAGGAAATGAACAGTAAGAGATGATAATCAAAAAGACAGGAGCAAGAGGCTTTGTGAAGGAAGAAAGCCCGCACAATTGCTTTGTCACCTTTCTTGGAGCAACCACTAATAACAGGAAGACTATACAAATACCACCGCAAAGTCACCTTTTTCTCTTAGTAAACCAAGACTTGAGGTAGTCACTTTTTCTCACATGCATTCTCTCCCTCTCTTAGCATTGTCTAGTCATCATATTGCAGATAGTTTCAAAGGCAAGTAAACTGTCACATCAGTTTTCACCTGGGATTCAAATTTCCCTAAACAAGAAGGCCTGTCTGTAGTCAATAACTTTTAAAAACAGTAGGAGAAACATTAGTAAAACACTAACTTTTTTGAGTTATTTCAAGGGCAAGAGGCTCTAGAATAGACACATTTTGAGCAGTGGCAATCTGGATCTGGAAAGACTGCCAGTCAAAAATCACATGAAAGGAGCGTGGTAAGGAAGTGAGAGAAGTCCCTTCAGAACAGCTAAAAAAATATAAATATCTTCGATCCTTCCAGCTTGCGCTTCTTTAGCAGAAACACTCAGCTGCAGACTCAGAGGACTCGGGAAGCAGCTGAACAGGTGCTAGTGGCTCCTTTCCTGACTCAGGGGGATAACAAGAGATGGAGATTGCCATGGCTCTTCTGCAGTCACATCTGCTGAACAAGAAGTGCATTTCCTGAGGAATGGGTACCTTTCTGTTTAAAAAAAATAAAATCACAGTTGCCTCTCTGTTGACACAGCAGTCGGGCACCTCTGTAATCAACCTTTCCACCACTGGACAGTCTTGTTTGGGTATCTTTCATTGGCAATACAAAACTAAAAGAGGAAAGAGAGTTTAACTAGGAGGCAGCCACCAAGTCTGGCAGTATTCCCTTTGAATATTTTTCTAAGGACTTTGTCCATACGAGTTCTGAGCACAAATGCCAAATGACATTCAGAAGAGAAAGATTAAGCTGATAAAACTGTGCAGCGGGTTTTTTCTACTATTTTGGCTGCCTGTGGTACACAAATTACATTATATTTTTTTGCTTGATTAAAATGAAAGGAAGTAAAAGTAGGTACTAGCCTTCCTTTTTAATTAAGCTGATAGAAAAGTATCATCTGTGTGTTTGTCCCTTCATATTTCACTAGCCAAATGGGTTCTCAAAAGAGCTGCACTGCAAGATAGGATATCTCTAATGGCATAACAACAATCTTTTTGCAGGTATCTACTCACTTTATCTGGATGCCTCATTGTTAATAGTCTCCCCTGCCCAGGCAGCTGTGCCTATGACAACAGAACAACATGTTCCCTCCAGTGCAGCATGTGGAGTTATTTCATGTCCAACCAGAGATAAAACGTAAGCTACTCAAAAGGAACTTCCAAATCACCCTGTAAAAGAAAACTGCAAAGAGACAAGTTGCTGGCAAGAAGAGAGATGAAAGAGTTGTGTTAAGGACTTATTGACCATATTCTTCTTTCATCGGGCTGGATTATGCAATCTGCCAGGTGCAGAATACTTGCAGTTTCTAAGAGCTGAGCAAGCATTACAGATATGTGCGGAGCGAATACCTTCATTTAAATGACATGCTGGGAAAACAAAGTCATTTTGGATGGAGCTCAGGATGTTGAGGGAACAGGTGGCAGATGCAGATATTTTGGAATGGTTCTTCCACACTTTGGAGCATGCAAGGGAAAAGATTTAATCTGCATTGTTACAGGGGTCGGTGGATATTTCCCTTCCTTATTTAGACATATTTACTGAAAAGGGAGTGAGACCACCTGGTAATATATTTTAAAGCTTAAGTACTCCTGCAGGGCAGGGCTGTGGGGAGCTGGAGACCAGCCCTGCTGCAGCATCACTGGAGCAGGGACTGGTGGTCCCAGGTGGCTGAAATGGGGTCCTGGGCTGTGGGCAGGGTGGGGGGAGCCCTGGCAAGGGGTCAGGGACCCCTAAAATAAAGAAACCATTTGCACTGGATGCCAAACTTTCAGTTGGCTACATTTAAATGAGGTTAATCCCCCCATAGCAGATCTAGGCTAACTCTGTCTAATGCTTCAGGACGAATTTTATCAGGCGATGTTCTCACTAGCTGATTTGGGAATCTTAAACTTACTTAAGTGCTTGTGTTTTCTTTACCCAAGTCCTTTGTCACTTGGGTGATATATGCCAGCCATCTGGTAGCGGATGTCCTTTGCAGAGAGCTGTGCAGCAAAAAGGCATTAAACACTTTAGCCTTCTCGGCATCATCTGTTTAGATCTTTCCTCCCCTCGGCATAGCAGACCAAAGCTTTCTTAGCCTTCCCCCTACTATTAGTGCAATTACAGAAGGATTTCCTGTTACTCCTTACAGCCATGGCCTTTCTGTTTTTTCCCTCCCTAATTGCATGTTGCTCTCTTACTGTTGCAGCCAAGCCAGGGTTTTTAGGGTTCTTCTTCTGCCCCCGGGTGGGTAAAAGAGCCTTCCAGAGCAGCGGCTTGCTCTCCCATCCTCTGGTCTCCCGGTTTATTTGTTTCCCTCCGACTTTACATATCACCCTCTGAGGTTGATGAAATCTACTTATTTTGAGTACCTATTGCCTCATACTCTTCCTCTTTTCAGAAAATAGGGAACTCTGCAACTTCAAAACAGACCAGGCTGTCCCCATCGTGATCTCTAAACTCGTTGCACAATTAATCCTGGTGTATTATTTTTCTAAGTACTTAAAGCACTCCATTACCACTCCTGTCCCCTGGATGTAGAAATGTAAAAGCACTCAGAAATCAAAATAAACGTCATGTCTCTTGCTTTTGTGTGCTGAAACAGTTGCTCACTGATGTGTTAGCATATGAAGAGGACAGAAAAATTTCTTTTCTTTTTAAAAAATGTAAGTCACCCTTGGTACAATAGACTCATGGTTCAAAGATAAAGATAAATACAACTCTCAGGTCTTGCATTCTAATTGAGCAATGTGTTGGAAACATGAAAACTGCAGACAGCTTTTAAAGAAGTTGTTTGTACTTTCACTTTGGTTCTCTTCAAAACTGCACAATAATGGAAATCTAAAGGATCTCACCCCCATTCCAATGAAACCAATGGAGAATTTCTTGGGCTCATTGGTAGATTTTAGCTATGACTGAAAGTATGGAGCAAAATAAGATGTTCACCATTTCAAGTTAAATCTCAATAATCAAAATTGGGAGGGAACATTCTAATTGTTTGTGTATAGCCATAATTTTATTATGTTTATGATTACCATCTCCTATTTTGTTGGCTTTAGAAGAAGCAGAGTGTTCTTAAAAAAATGCCATTAGTAATGATCGTGTGCAGGGGTCTTGTAAAATTTAGACTGTCTAAAATACCCCTCTAAACCACAAATAATAGTGTTTCAACATTAGCTTTAGCTTCACTGTCTTTCTCAGTAATTCCTACTGCTTTAAAAGCTTAACAAACAAATTACAAAAAATTATGATAAACAACAAATTATGAAACTATTGGCGCAATTCTGTACAAGCATAGTTCAGAGCTAGGAAAAGAGGAAAAACAATGGAGGAGGTACAGGACTACTATGTCTTATTCATTTTCCTCTTGTCATGGGCAAGGTGAAAAACACAAAAGATGTTTAGAAGGGAAGACAAAGCAATATTTTTATCTCCTGCTCTTCACTTTCTCAGTCAAAAAAGAATTACAAGCAAAATGTGGACTTGCAACCCCAAAACTCCAAGCAAAATTTGGGTGAATATTTCTAAGTGCAAAAGCATGCTTTTCAAAATCAATGTTTTGATGAAAATGAAATTGTACCAGTATTTTTATGAAAAGATCTTTGAAATTAAAATACTGACCAGAGGCAAAAATTATTTCTAATATGCCATAAACTGTTTGCATCTGTGGATGTGCAATGGCAGCATTAAGTATTTCCGGATTTTTGCTTGTTTGTTTTGGGAAATACTTTGCAAATGGAACTTGCACCATTCTGGGCAAAGATGAGGCAAAGTATGGTCCTGGGATGCCCCCCCAAACTGTTTTGTCCATCGTTGGAGAGAGACACAGCATTTATAAAAGGCAAAGTAACAGGTTGATAAGGATTTTGGCCAGAAACCAGAGAGCGATGAAGCGAGTGAGAGGTGTGCTTATTTCAGCACATCTTCATTTAAAGCAGAGGGAAGCTGGTGGCTGAGCAGTCCGGCACCTATTCCCCACGGCAGCGAGAGGAGCTGCATGCCGCGGCAGTGCCGTGCGTTGGCATTCCAGCTCCTGCTCCCAGACAAAAGGAGCTTTCATTTAAACTGAGAGGTATTGAGTAACGAGCCTCGGCACAACACAACAAACTGAACACAACTGTCTCAACCGAGGCTCTGTTAAAGGATGGGAGATTTGGCATGACCCCATGATTTATCATTTTAATTGGAATAAGACAGATTCCAGCAACGATTACGGAGCAGTGCAGCAAGAAATGTATGTTTTTCTTTAGCAGCTGTTAATATGCAGGATAGACAAAGAGCTAAGGCAGGAGAAAAAACCCTTTTCAGTGTAAACAGATATCCATCTAATCTGTAGAAGACATGTGCAGGAGAAGAAGGGAAACAGGATCTTTCAGATACAATCAATACTGAAGAAGCAAAATCATGCCTTTTCCACAGCCCTACATACAGCCAGCCTTCCTTACCTCTTACGGATTCCTGTGCTAGTGCCACAGTAACTTCCCCCCCACTTCTTGTTGGCATATTTGAACAAGAGATTTCAAGGAGTCATCCTTTGACCTTCCCAGGTGCTGCTCATTTAGAGTTTCTTCTTATAGGCAGTAAGTTAAGTAGGGATCAATGAGGACCACCACCAAGCGGGAAAAATCAGAATGCAGCTTACTACGCCTTGTTATAGAACTGGTATTTTCACTGTGTTAAATTAAGGATTTTAATATTATGCCTCCGTGCTGATATAAAAGACCATAATTATTAAGTTTATGTTTATAATTTTAATTAATAAATATCATAGACTACCGGTTATTTTTTCCAATGTCTCATAGCCTTTGCGGAAATGACACGTTATTGAGCAGAGGAGCAAAAGACTTGAAGCAGGTTAATTTTTCATGCAAACCGGTCTTCTGCTGTCAGAAAGATCTCTAATGATCCACTGTTTCCTAAACTGAAGATCACAATTCCATCCTCTGAATACATACTGATTTCAGAGCAGACAATGTAAGATTAGGGACCTAGCCATCTGAGTGCAATACAAAACCATGTCTGGAACATAGGCTTCCGTGTTAGGATACAGGGAGATGCATGTTTCTGTAAAGGTATCTAGAAAATACCTAGCAGATACTCACTAGAAATGCCCACAACAGTCAGCAATGGTCAAAAGCCAAATAAAATAAAAAAAAGGTGACTGTGCCACTATGATCCAAATGTGAATACTGTGATCATTTTGGGAAGCAGTGGTAGAAACCCCTTAGAGGTAAACAACAGATACTGGCCAGCTCCCATGTAAGAACACTGTATAGATCAAATTTTTCACCTTGGGAAAGGTGTATGTGAAAAAGATATGCTGGGCACCCAAAAAACCATGTCTGAAATCAAGAAGGTGAATAGAATTATGACTCATTACTCCTTATGGTAAGGGACAGTGAATGACAGCAAACTGAAAACAAATTGGTTTGTTGTGTGGTTTGTTTTTTTTTTTTACTTAATGCAGAAGTAACTGAGCTGCAGAATTTGAACTTAAAAGTACAAATGAGTTAAGAAAAATAGGTGAGAGGAATTCATGGAGTGTAGGTCCAAAGCTGCCTATTAAACAGGATAATCGATGTGCAGTTTGTGTAGAAGGAAGAGCTAATTGCTAGCTATTCACGAGATAGGTCAGGAAAGGGGGGAAATTTGTTGGTTCATGCCTTTTCTTCCAACTTTTTTTATCAAGCAATCGCTGTTGGAAATAGGATTCTGAACTGTTTAATTAGCTATACATGAGTTGAAAATAAGAAGTTAAATATATGGATTTAAACCACTACAGAAAAAGCACATTTGTATTTTCATTACAGTTAAGAGTGCTCACACAGCTCAGCTGACAAGCTGTCGTTTTTGAGTGATGAACCCTGTCTACTTTTGATTGTCATCCCATATCCTTCACTGCTGTAGTACAAGAAAGAATCAATTTTAGTTCTCAAAGCTAAACTTGCTGCCTATCCACACTAATAGTAAAAACATAATCAAGACTAATTCAATGAAACAAATGGGTTTTGATTAAATAATGTCATGCAGAAACACCAGGCAAATCGAAACACCATTTCCCAGAGTTATGTTCCTCTCTGGACCTGGTAGAGATTGTATCTGAGTGTGTAATATATCATAATTGTATCCATTTCTGTTAATCATTTAATCAAAAATACTCAGTCAGTGGTAAGTAGTAGGCTAAAGGATAGGACGCTGACAGTTGCTGTCATGGGTTTGCTAAGTAGGAAAGCAGGAAATCACCAGACCTCCCCTCTTTCACATCTCTCCCATGCACAGGGGACAGAGAAGAGGTATCTTTTTCCCATGGAAAAAAAACCCAACTTAAATTCTAAACTACCTCCTACACTTTCCTGTGAGTTAAAAATCCAGTTGCATCCTGACCAGCTCTTGGCTCCTCACAGTTACCCGCTGTCAACTCAGAAATCTGCAGCACATTAAGAAAGCACAAATTGAGGACAGCCCAAAGTAAAGTGAATTAGAATTATGACAAATATCACAAGGAATATGATTTTAATTCAGTAAAGCCATTCCCTTTATATTCAGTGTGTTAGCAGTTTCCATTCAGAGATGCCAGAGAAACAGAAAAAAAATGGAAAAGCCAGGGAGAGCTTGTGTTAATATAGAGTGCACCTTGATGTGAGCATTTATGGTCTTGTCTTCTCTGCAAACAGCATGCGAGTGTAACGTGTGGTCTGAGAAAAAAAGTTGAATAAAAATAAAAATATATCACATCAGTCAATCTCCATTTCAGGAAGTGATGCATGCAAAGTCCACAGCAAAGTGTGCCTCCCAGAAATACTCTGCCACCCACAGCATTGTGTAACTTTCCTTCAGCATGAAACATGCTTCGGCTTAGCTACTGTTAGCCTGGGTTAATTGCACCCCATGCTACCTCGCTGAAAGTTAAAAAAACAACAAACAGGTGATGTTGTTTCCCTCCCTCTGCAAAAGTGGGTCTGATTAAACTCCCATTAGAAAGCCCTGTGACAGTAGAAGCAAGTCCTGCAGTCTCTAATAGAAAAACTGCCTGCTCCACATCCCACCAAAATGAATGGAAAGGCTGGTTTGCTCAAGAACTAGTCGTGTTTTCAGATCTTGCCTCTTTAGCACCCCTGCTGCTTCTCTAATTTCAACTTTATTGTTTTGGTTTCATTTCTCTTATTTTCTCTCCCGTCACCTACTTTTCTTTTTTGTTTGTCTTTCTAGTCACAATTTCCAAAACTGAATAAAAAAGGAAAAGTACGGTCAGGTGACAAAACTCAACACCTGACAGTTACTTCTAGGCAACACTGATGCAACAATCGCAGCTGATAAATGACTGTATTACATCATTTTTAATTTGGCTGCCACCATAGTAAGTTTTGCATATAGAGCATCCCACTGCATTATCCCAAATCCGATACTTTCTGTGCATATCTACATGGACTATTTCCTGGCAAAGCAACGGCTGCCTCAAAACTATTGCACAAGCCAAGTGGAACTAGAAGACAGCTCATTATTTGACACTACTTGTCCTGCTCTCAGAATACTGGGTTGTGTTTTTCAGTTGCCATATTCCTGTGAGGCCACAGCTTCCCATCGCCGCTGCAGAAACGGTTCATCTGCTCTTGCTTGTTTGCCTTCTGAGCAGGGCTGGTGGCAGGAAGCCACAATTGCTCCCTGTGTTTATCTCTCCCCATCTCGCAGCCCTGACAGAGCGAGTCTATTTGGATAGCAAGAAGCTGTGGTAACTAAGCAGCCACAAAATCGAAAAGGGACATTTCCCAGCTACTTGCACTGCTAAGAGTAAGTGCAAAACAAGTCCTTTGTAACAGAACAAGTATATTTTTAAAAGTGAATGGAGTGAGAAAAAGGAATAGCAGGTTTTGTGTGGGTGCTTTACGTACATAATCTTAAACTAAATCTTCCTGCTTTAGAATAAAAACTGTTCATTTTCCTAGAGGCAGTTTTCACTGACAAGGATATTAGCAATAACTTCATATTCCAGTTACAATCTCTACATAATTCATCTTGAGCCCTTCTGTGCATAGTTCGGAATTGTGCACAGCCCAAGTCCCTTCTTTCTCCAGAAAGTAGCTCCCATTTCCTTAGGGAATAACAAAATGCCTGCCTTTATGAAACAGCCAGACCCACTTAACCCCTTCCTGCCATATTTAACACCTTGCCTCCGGAAGAGGCGTTTCAAGAAAATACTACCAGATAGTTACAGAAAACATTTAAAGGGGTCAGTTTAAAATGCAAGCTTCAAACCCAGACCTCAGCTTTCCCAAAGGAGGTAGTGCTCAGACCTACAACTTTGGTTCAAGGTCAGCCGGGGGGGTCAGGAGCAGACTCAGAACGCAGACTGGGACCAGCATTGCTCCTGGACCTGCCTCCTGTGCTCCGACCACTTCTGTTATTTTCATTTTTTTAAACAAACAATGCTAGTGACTGCAACAATCTCCAAGAAAGACTAACAAAATGGTAATGAGACTGCTAGCAGTTATTCTTCTATTTCCAGATGGGTTACTGGAAGCAAAGACAAAATTTTACATCAGTGGTGCTCCTGAAAAGATTTGATCCTAAAAACATCATCACAGATTTCAGGGAGTTTTCTGCTCACACACAGACTAAGGGTTTGATGAGATCAGGGTCCAGTTTCTATGCCTCAAGCACCATTATCTTCAGTGGACTTGCATGATAAATAATGAAAAGTACATTTTAAAGAAGAAGAGGCTATGCCTGCATTCCTGCAGAGGTAAACTCTGCCTAGACTGTGTGTATGCCTATCCTCTGGACATCCTGCAGCCAGTGTGGCCCAGCTGGGCCAGAGAAGATGCTCAGCCTCTTTGCACAGGCCTGGGGAAGTGTTTGTGCATCTCGCACTGATGGGCAAGATTTCCTGGTACATTCCAGCTGCCTTTTACCATTTCAGGGATGCAGAGCAGTCATAAAATTTAATTGCCCAATTAAGCAGGCTTTACAGTTCCTTTGTGTTGCTGGATTGCCACAAAGCAGATTGAACAGAGTAGTGAATTTGGCCCTTTTTTTTGGATCAGAAAAACATTAAATACATGGGCTAAATAAAGTAATGTAAATACAGAGGTGGGTATAGCTTGCATGGGAAGGCATGTGTTTGTCTTGTGGAATGAGTTACAAGCGAGAACCCTAATCCCTTCCGTTCTCTTTACAAGATGGCAGAGGGAGCTCTGGCTGTGCAAGTAAAGCTGGCCCAGACAGGTCGGGGCTGTGAGATGGAAACACAGAGCAGCTGGGGCTTCCTGCTGCTCTCTGGGGGCAGCAGAAACAACCTTTTGAGAACAAATCATGGGAAAAGGGGGTAAAAAGAGCATATAAGCATCAATGACAATTTGCAAATGGAGGAGTCTAAACTTTGATGGGAAGTAGGGTTCAGTGAAGGCAGCAGGAGGTGAAGGCTCAGACTGGCTGAGCCCACCACTCTGCCTCTCATTGCCTGCTCGTCCATTACCAGGTGCCTTTGGCAGCCCCACAGCTTTCCTCCCCACCCACCATTGGCGGGTTCCTGTTTCTTTTCAAGCCTCTTGGTTGTGGGGCGATGCCGGATGCACGTGCCTAAAGAGAGGAGAACAGCAAAAGGTTGGTGGAGGCCTCTAGAGACAACTTCACTACAAATAAATACTATGGTTATCTAAACACCAGCAGGCATCTCAGTAAAAGTGGCTTCATGTTCAAGAAAGCTGCCTGATCACTTTCAGGTTAATATTTTTTTTAATTTAACAAAGCAGTTTGCTGACAATGTGAACTATTAGCTAGAGCAGTGCTTCTCAAACTGCCAGCTGCAGCTATTGGAGAAGGCATGGGAGAGTTCAAAAGGACCAAAACTCACAAAAAGTTAATCAATTCACAATATTTGTACACCAAACCTGCCAACAATTTAAGGCAGTAAATATTTATCTTGATAAGTAAGTGGTATCCAGGGCTTGCAGGATTTTCTTGGAAACAGACAAATCAAAGAGAAAGCCATGTTTGCACAAATAAAATAATAAAAAATTGTGAAACGGACCCCGTTACCAGCCCCCAGCTCAGCCCCGGTGGGATAGTGACCCTCTGCTAAGGCAGTGCCTGCACTGGGCTCACCCTCAGCTACCCGCTCATCCCACCTCAAGGAGCAGCCCTGCTCCTCCTGCTCCCTGACAAAGTCAGCCTGAAAAGCATTGTTTTTTAGATCCGCATCAAAGTTTATTACAACATTTTTTCAAGCATTATTTCTGAGTTAGTGAAACTAATGTAAATCAGCTGATTTCTAGTAATTCTTTAGTAGGGATTAGTAGTGACAAATTTGAGTTAGTGCAAACACACTTCACTGTAGCTTATCAAGTATGTAATAATGGGGTCTGAGGTGCTGTTCTCACTCAGTGGTGATGGAAAAGCTAAGGGAGCTTTAGCATTCACCGCCATGGCAGTTGGCAGCAATGCCGACCTGGCGTGATCCCCCTTCCACATCCCAAGGGCACTCACAGTTATTAGTCAGGGCTGCTCGCTAGCCCAGCTTTGCCCTCCCCATCCCCTACCACCCACATGCACTTAGATCAGCACTGAGTCTGTTCCAGGCTTGTCACAATCCTCCGACAAAGTAAAGAGAGACAAAGGGATAAAGGATAAGGAGTGAATTAGCAAGGAGGGGAAAGATGGAAGGAATACGTATGTGGAGTAGAAAAGGGATGAATAGATCATTGGCTGAAAAAAGCATCCTACCGCAGTTTTCAGTTGTGTTTGAGACGGCATTCAGTAACAAGCACTTCTATGGTACCCCAAACAGATGACCAAAGTTGCAAAGGTCACTTTAAGTGAACTGATTTCAAATCTAGCTCAAATTAGAACGGCTGGAGGTCTGATCACTAGATAGTTATGCAATGGTCACATGTAAAATCATCAGTTGGTCCTTATAGTGTAGTTCAAGTGGTATGAGCTGGCACTGTAAAAGGTGTAAACCCTCTGTCTGACCTAAACTCTATGCCCAGGCTTCTCTCTGGAGAGTTAATGCAGGAAGAGCAGAAAGAAAGTGCATTTCAAGACTACTTTCTCATTCTCAGAGCAGCCCATAAAGTGGGTGTTTGGGAAAAAATAACTACATATACTCCTTAGAGCAGAGTTAGATCGTTTGGACCAGAGCTACCAATTGAACAGTCATCACATCATTACTTAGGGACACATGCCAACAAAATTTGAAATCCAAACATTAACAGGAACCTAGAGACTTTAGATAAAATGTGCACTGCAAACTCTAAGCAGAGAAGTTAGCACTGACACTGCTTTATATAAAGCAAGATTCCAGTTGCTATGGTTTCCAAATGGCCACATTTTGCAAGCAATCAATAAATGCACTGAATTAAAATTAGATCAGGAAGACTGATGGGGCCTGTGCAGCTTCTGATGCTGAAGGCAAGGGCGCTGTGCATGTTCAGTCAGAACTATTGGTTAGTTTGTTTAAGTCTTTGTATTCAGAGGATTTGATAATCACATAGAGAAAATTCATGCATGCACAGGCTGACATCACACAGAGACAAGACAGTCTTTTTTTTTCTTTTTCCACAGGTGATTGTTTGACTCTTTGTGCTGTTGAAAGGCAAGTATCCTGTCAAGCTCATATGAGATACAACTAACTGCAAAAGATTATGTCAAAATCATAAATCACTACATTGCATTTTAATATTTTATAGAAGCATGATTTACATTATTTCTATTACATGTGAACTGTATGAATGATGTTTTAAAAATTAATATAATATGCAAAATCTCAAGTGTTCTATTATTTCAATTTAAAAAGTATAAGCACCAAATACATTAAAATCAAACTCCAATAGATTAGAAACCTGATGCTTTCTATGGATAAAAAAATTATTTATATCAGCTCCACATGATGTGGCAAAAATACATAATTATCATTAAAATTATTTTGGGATTATGGAAGATTGTGAAAAGTTATGTTGATGGCTTACCTATCTAAAATGTCACTGACCATGGAATGGAATTAAATGGTAGAGATTATACAGGACTTTTTTGTCAAAATACTTTAACTCTTAAAATAAATGACTAGCAACTGAGTCCAGAATGCACAATAAACAGACTTGAAGAGCTTTTAACTCCCATCTTAAAAAAATAAAAAGGAAACGAAAAAATGTGTATATAACAACAACAGTTCTGAGTATCTTTAAATCCAATGGAATACATTCTTTCAGTCCTTAATCCTCTCCTGCATTTGTCCCAAGCACAACCCCAGTCTGTCTGTGAGATACTTGGCCTGTTTGCTTTCAGACCCTACCAAAGAATGGATTTGCTAGAACAGAGAGCGCTATTCCCCTTGATACAGAGAGTATGCTAGATGGAAAATAAAAGTTCCAAAGGCTTCCAGTGATAATGAACAGAAGCCCTATTTTCAAAAGTTACAGATACTTTTAAAAGTCTAATCTAATTAACTTTCAATTAGATACAGACTATGAATCTATGTCATTCTGCAAACAGAATGCAGGGTCCTAAGTTACTTAAAGGCAGAGGTTTTGTATTCCTTTGGGAGTTAGGCACCTAAATGCCATATACCTTTTAAATGTTTTTGAAACCTGGGGTTCATTTCCCATCTAACTACTGATTTCTGTGTGGTATGAAATCACCAGAGTTTGTATTTCTCTACTTATATTACTCTCTAAACTCCCTCATTTAACAAGACCTTGCAAGCTTGCATCAACAGTATCTTCCAGTGTGCAAGACTGCAGGCAATGACAATGGAATCATAGAATCATTTACGCTGGAAAAGACCCTTAAGATCATCGAGTCCAACTGTTAACCCAGCACTGCCAAGTCCACCACTAAATCATGTCCCTAAGTGCCACATCTACATGTCTTTTAAATACCTCCAGGGATGGCGACTCAACCACTTCCCTGGGCAGCCTGTTCCAGTGCTTGACAACCCTTCCGGTGAAGAAATTTTTCCTACCATCAAATCTAAATCTCTCCTGACACAACTTGAGGCCATTTCTCCTTGTTCTATCTCTTGTTACTTGGGAGAAGAGACTGTCCCCCACCTGGCCCCAACCCCCTTTCAGGTGGTTGTAGAGAGCGATCAGGTCTCCCCTCAGTCTCCTTTTCTCCAGACTAAACAGCCCCAGTTCCCTCAGCCGCTCCTCACAGGACTTGTGCTCCAGGGCACTCGCCAGCTCCGCTGCCCGTCTCTGGACACGCTCCAGCACCTCCGGGTCTGTCCTGGAGTGAGGGGCCCAAACCTGACCCCAGCACTCAAGGTGCAACACAGTATTTGAAGTGCAATGATGATCACTGTGGAAAGATTATTGCTCACTGTTCTGAGTAATATCTTTGTCTGATGCTATATGGTTGATGCACAATATTTTTATTCCTCATGAAGAAAACATGCCAAACTCAGAGGTTCCCATGGAGCCCAGAGCAGCATCTGACCTACAGAAGTGAAAAAAGATCCAAGCTGCCTGTTAAGAGCATGAAGGGTCGTGTACAAAGCATGCATATCTCACACTGCGAGAGGTGTCTTCCTTTGGCAAGGCATTATTTCTCTAGTGTACATTCAATGTCTGTATTCAATAAATAGAGGAAATTTTTACTTCAATTCTTCTACAGTTTCAAATGCATATGGGACTCCTATTCTGTAGGGGAACTATAATTTCTCTGCTGATGTGCTCAGTGTTTTTTTTTTCTTCCCAGCTCATTTTTTCTCATATTGAGCTATTGTACTTTTTCCTTGATTTTGATTGCCACAAAATTAAATAAGTTACTTTGATTTTTAAAAATACATATTTTCCTTTTGTTGTAGTTCATAGATACAATGCTAGTACCATCATTTCTATAGTATTTATTTGGGAAAGATAACACATTCCAGGAAAAATCACAAAGTGGTCTTTCTAACATTTACATCAGTCATAACCCTTAAAGAACACTTTTATAAAATGAATATCTGAAGAAGAATATGGATAAGATGAAATTTTCAGCAAAGCTGAAATTTGGATGGAAAGTAAATAGGCAGAGAGTACAGAATGGATCTCTGTTGAAGAGGTGTTTACAATTTAGATGTTATTCTTTGTAAGGAATGGATGATAAAAATTCATGCTTCTGTTTTTTTTTTTAAAATACATTAAGAAAGTCACCAAAGCAATTTCTTTTGTTTCTTAATCTGCTAATCACAATATATGTGTCACTACGGCACACCTACGTTAAGGTTGTGGAAATACACTTTCCAGAAATACTTTTTTCTAAGATCAGCAAGAAGCTATAGGGAGCACCACGAGAAAAAAAATTAAAAAAAAAAAAACTGGGTCAAAAGCTCCTGTAAAATGATGACATAAACGCTCAAAAAAAGAGTTAAAACACTATAGATGATAAGTTGCTATGACTGCTGCATTGCTGGAGGCTACTGCCTGAGCAGCAGAGCTGATGTAAGGTTTTCAGCCTAAGATGTTGACTTTGCATTGAAATAAACTGGAATCCACCTATTGTTTGCCATTCGGTCAGAGAACTGACCCCCACCAGACAGGGCAACAGTTTCTTGGAGCAGCCAAAGCACAGCTGAATGAGGACAAATGGCAATTCACAAAACAGGGCATTTCGAGGGACCTTGAGATTTTAACAGGTTTTGATGAAGCAGCTTTTAAAAGAGAAGTTGGTATTCATATACTTAACAGTTAAGACAAATGTGTTTTCTGGGTTTGCAGTAAAACTAAAATGAAAGGACTAGAAGGTCAGCATGGTTAACTTCATAGATACTGAAAAGGAGAGTTAGCTCCTAGTTGAAACCCACCAGTAACAGCCTATAGTCTCCCTCTTACTTTCCTCTATCAGGAGTCAACTCCTGTGTTACATTTCATCTTCCTTAGACACTATATTCTTCTGAGCAAGGACTGTATCTCCTATGCAGTTTTATGACACGTAACAAAAGCTGCTTATAATCCTCACTAAAGCCTTTGGATGCTACTGCAGTAAAGAAGAAACACCATGTACAAGAGCAGCCAACGAGCATCCCAATGATGTAATTATGATGGTATTTCTATCGAAAGGACAATGGACTACTTGATGAGACTTACACTTGTATGAATGTTCCCGTTCATCATCATAGGACACGTATATAATTCTTTTACTTTGTGTGCAAAACCTTCTCTAGAAGAACAAAGTGCCTCACTAAATGTGAACTTTGTCTGCATAAATAAAACCATCTGGTTTGCTGTCTAACCATCTGGTTTGTCTAAAGTTTATAGTCTCCTGAGTGTTATTCACAGGCCCACATATGATCAAGCCTCCACAGACATTTTTATTTGGTAAAAGCTTTCCCACAGCACTTTATTTTTTCTATCTGTTTTTGATCTTGTAAAAAAAAAAGTAATTTTAATACGTGTGTTGTAATCCTGCATGTGTTTGTGTTTCTCTGAACTGTGTGTAGATCTCCTAGTGGGCAGATATTACGGGCTAGATTCTCTTGGGAACAGTGGAGGAAAGAACTACAAAAGAGCCATTTGGAGATACCAGACCCTACGACTTATTCACCACTGTCCCTGAACAAAGGGCTAGGTGAGGGTGGACAGATTACTTTAAAATGCATCAGCTATTAAGATGTAACAAGGCATTGAGAACTGACCTCTGTCTCAGTTCAAGAGCTACAGCTGGTAACAGGTAAAAACCACTTTGTCAATCCTACACCAGACAGGGACTCTGCTAGGTTTGACAGTTCCATGATTCCTGGCAGCATGCAGCGTCCCGATAACCTAGCTGTATTCAGCCCTGTGTGAATAAAATGTCTTATTATTATTTTCCCTTAACGCTACAAGCTGGACAGTGACTACATTTCTGCTCACTCTCTCTGCTTCATAAACACAAGATTTTCCATCTGGAGCCCTTACAAACCCTTGCCAAAAGGGTTCATTCTCCTTCAGAGTTCAACTGCTCCAGTTTCTGGAGAAAATGTCTCAGTTCCCTGGTAGGTCAGTAAGTACACAACAGTTCACGAGCTCTGATACTTCTGCCTTATCTGCCCTCTTACCACAGGCAATGGAAAATGTTTCACTTGAAACAACAAACAGATTCAAAATCAGAAATAGAAATGACCTCAGTAGAGATTAGTATTAACTTCACAGACACCTACATCTTTCTGCTCTAAACCATGATTAATGTTTCAGCAAATTAAGCACGTGCATAATTAATAGTCTTTTTCTGCAGTCAATAACAATAATCACATCTTTTCATCTACCTAGAAGACAGCAACTGTCTGTATGTGTTACATCAAAAGTGAGATTTAAAGAGAAACGTAGACCTATAGAGATCGAGTGCAATACCATATTTGTAATCTGAGCATAATTAAACCAACTGGGGCAAAAAGCCTGTATTTTGAAGACGTGCAAAATAGGTGTTCATTTTAATGGTCACTCTTCCCCGGATTTCTTTAACACAGAAAAGTAGAAAGGATCCCAACAGGCCCGTGGAAGCTAAGACCCAGGACAACTTTCTCTGTAGAAGAGTTGAGAGAGGGCAGCTGGATCCCACTGGACCCTGCTGTGTTTAGTTTCTAAAAAAGGGAACAATAACGAGCAGCAGCCTCCAGGGGCAGCAAAATACAGCAGGAAGCTTGGAGATGCCGTTCTGTTCTAAAAAAATTTTTTTTTCATGTACGTGACTCTATTTACTTGTTAGCTTATTTGTCTGTCTTGGGGGTACTGTGTTGTTGCCTGGTCAGCTTCTTACAGCTTTGATTCCTGTTGACATATGCGAGTGTATGAGCTCACACACACATACTTAAAAGCAGCTTCTCTGAATGTACAGGATAAGAGTTTTCAGTAATTCTAATTTAGTGTTAATAAATTTCACTAAAGCGTTCTATACTGCAACAGAGGTCAAACAAAGATGAAGTCATATTCCAAATCTAGGTCCTAGACTTCTAGATTTTAACCTTTAATATATGGACAGATTCTAAAATGAGCAGTTAATACACTATCACTTTCCAGGTAAACTATTTTAACTGATAATATGAATTTCTAGCCATTGTAAATAGGATGCATGTTGTAAATTTAAGTCACATTTTTCAGATTCCAGCAGAAAGTCAGGTAACAGACCTAAAACAATGAGCCTTAATGTCTGTCTATATATTCAGATCCAAGATGGGCTTTGTATTTCTTTTGTTTATTGTACTGAAAGAGCTATCCCATTCATTCAAAGCTAAAGTCGAGACAATCATTAATTGTGATTTTTCCAAGTAGCAATGCTAAAAGGGGGTCCTGAGTAACCTATAGTACTGCTAATTATTTACACATAATGAATTTTAGTGTGAATGTGCCTATCACTGTCTCAATTTCAACATTACAAATTTGCTTGTGTTTTCAATCTCAGTGTGACATTAACATTTATAATTTGCAAATGGGACTCAGTATTCACACCAGTCAGGATAATCCATATCCTTATGTTCCAGAGCTTATGCTACAGAGCTTCCTTAAAGAAGGATAATTAAACCAAAATTTTTGCTTTAGATTTTAAATACTTTCTTAGGAAAAAATATTTATTAATACAAAAATCTTGTGTGATCCTTATTTGTTTTCAGAACATACTTCCAAGAGCTGGGAAGATTTGTTTTCTGGCATGCATCAAACATTTTTCCATTGGTCACAGCATTCTTGCACTAATTGAGTTTAGAAAACTCTTCAGCTGCTGCCTGAATGAATACGATCTGTGAAAAGCAAGCATCAGAAATAATGGGATCCATTAGCTAATTACACTTTATCATCAAACACGCATCAGTTGCAAAATGTAATATGAGAACTATATTCTGGTATCCAAGCTCTTTCAGACTGTAAAAGCTGTCATAAAAAAAGCATGTCCATATCTTCTTTCCTGAAATACTGCATACTTCTCAGTGAGGGAAGCCACTGATTTTCAAAAGGTATAAATCTGTATAAGACAGAAGCCTTCTGAAGCATATAAAGATGATTTTGCTGTCTGAAGTAAAAACTTCAGGGAATATGCTTTGTTTATCATGCATGAAATATTAACAAATCTTTACCCTAATTAAAATTATCCACTCTGTTAAAAAAATCCTACAATGTATAATCCAATGGCAAATTGGGCATTTTGGTACAAGGCATGGATTTTTTTTAATAAATTTTATTATGGACTAGGTAGAAGAAATGTTTCTTCATACTTCCCCTAAGAGCCCTTTACTTTTAAACCTATTTTTTTACAATGATTTTACACTTACTTTTACAATGATTTTTTTTAATTTTCTATGACCACATACATAGAAGCAACTGACCATACTTTGCCATAGTGCTCACCTTTCTATTAATGCTTCAGATAATACAGGAGGAAGATAATCTCACTTATTCTCACACTATTTTTCCATGGAGAGCATTTTCTCATCTTTAAATAGGAAGAAATTTAGAGTCACATTACAGCTGGCCTTGTTAACATATTGACCTTGACTCTTTGCTGCCTTACACTCTCAGTAGCTATATACTTCTCTGTTAAGTGGAAGCTAAAATGCCATCCTCTTGGAAAGTTTACCTTTTGAACTTACATGTGAATTTGATTTGAAAGACGACAAGGTCCAAGTGGAGAACCAAGATCATGATTTCACATGGAAGTCCAGTTACTTGCTACTTTAAATTCCAAACTACCTAAAATTCAATAGATTTGACTCCTGAATAGGGATGCCAAATAAAATCTCTTTTAGCATTCAGGCAACAAATAAGCATACATTTAAAATCCACTGGTTGCACTACATCAGCCTGACAGTATTGGTGGGCAGTGGAGTGACACCCAGGTTTTGTACTGCAGTTTTCCATATGCTCCACACTGGCAAATTTCCAAATGAACAGATACGACACTGCTCTGCTCAGCCCAGCTCACTGACTCTGCTAAGTCCACCTTTGCCCATCTCCCGCCATTCCCTTCCTGCCCTCCTCCCCACGGAGCCATGTTACCTACACAATGTTTGTGCTCCTGTCACAAAATGAGGAAACAATTAAGAGACATCGTCGGAGACATTCCCCTATAGTGCTGTACCCTGCTGCCATACCCTATCTGTTTCCAGCAAACTGATAGAGCAGCAGTGTATGTGCCTGGTCTGTGGGAGGAGAGTAGGTCACAGCAGTATCTTACACCACAGCCTGCAATGAGGTCAAAGCAGCTCCAGTGGAAGAGGTCAGGCAGTGAGAGACTCTCAATCCCTTAAAGCCTCACTAAATGCCACGTAAAAGATTTAGTAGTTGCAAGATAATTGTCAGTACAAAGATACACAAGAGATCATCTGTTAGTACAATACGGAATCGCCGTGAAATTAAGGACTTAGACTTGAGTCAAATCTACCTATTTTTCCTCCTGCTAGGAAATAATAAAACACCCTATCAAGACAGGTTCAAACCTGTCAGCTTTCTCTTGAAATGTTCTTTCTGGTAAGAGTGGTTCACCAGAAAATATGCCTTAATTTCTTTGGGCCCAATTATTCACTGTTTTGCATGTCGTGTAACTCTTCACACTGGTGCAAAGTAAGGTTAAAAAAAAAAAAAGGCTGCCAAAAAACTGCCTTGCATTCCATAGGTGCAATTATTTTACAAATAAAAAAGGAAGTGAAGACAAGAGTTTGTAGGTGGTGCTTGGAGATTCTTACTATGTTACTCTTTTTGAAATCAGAAATACGTTACCATTTTAAAGTATTCTGTGCTCAGTAAAACTAAGTAGGGATATTGTTGGACTTTTCTTAAAAGTATAGTATCTTACCCAAGGGTTTTTTCCATTCTGGTATCTTTCTTTTTGTTTCTTTTGTATAAGGTGGTATTTATGAACTAATTCTCTCTTCCCATGTTACAGCCTAATTTCTGTCGTAGGTGGTTTATAAACACCTTTTAGCTCCTATTCGCATTTTTATGCTAGAAAGCAAAGGAAACAAGCAGCGCAAAGCCTTTAACCTTATCTTCTGGGCAACACTATCAGTATTTGTTGGTTATCTTCTTATTTTGCTAACAGGATACATGTGTGTAGACATATCACTGGTTTTATACACAGGCTCTTCTAGAAGGAATGTTTTCAGTTCCAGGAAGAGCATGGGGCAGATGAACACTGAAATGAGGATGAATTTTGAAGTACGTAAGAAAGCGTACTCCCAAAATGTAAGCTTTGTATAAGCAGACTTTTGAAAATGCCCTATTTAATAGCGTACTTGATTTTAAAACATAAGTCTTCATTAGCAGACCTCGATAATACCCACAAAAGGAACAGATTTAGATTTGCTATCTTTTCCTTTAAAAGTGCCCTGAACACCCAACAAAACTCACTTACTAATGGCTCACCTTTGGGCTGATCATAAGTCTTAGTTGAACCTTTTTGTCTAACTGGGTTAATTAGGTATTATGTTTTCTCTTTTTCACCTAAATAAAGGTTTTGTAATGTCTAATAATTCAGCTCCTGTAGCTGCTTTTGTTATGCAAGTAAAAGATTTCTCTTATACAAAGCCACCTATTTTCACCAAATATGTACAAGCAAAATTGGTTTTGAAAATTTCATCCTTCTGTGAAAACTAACTGAAACTAGCCAACAAGCTGGCGACCATTCCCCTTCCCCAGTGATGGGGAAAGAGTGGATGATAGACACCTGTGACTGCATAAACGCTGTTCCTTAGGAAACAGCCTTAAAAAAAAATAAATCACTTTTCAGGTCACATGTTAAAGCTTTGTGCAAGTGGGGGTTTGAGATGTGCTAAATCTTACATGTTCTGCACAGTACTATTCACTTGAATAGAACTAATCACTCAAATTGCATAAAGCTAAGTGCTTGTTTAAATCCTCACATGACTGATGACTAATGTTCAGTATTGAAAATCCTGTCCAAAGACAAAGGAACTGATTGTTTCATTTGAGCAGTCAACTTTCTAATTAATCATAGTAATTTAAATCTCTATCGTTTAAAACTTCTGACAAGCATGACCTTGCTTCATCGATAAGATTCTGCTTTTGTCCTGGAAATTTTTGCATACTGAATACCAAGCCTTAGAAGTAAAACATTTTCAGTCCGAAAGTGACTTAAATTCCACGTTTTATGACAGATATTAAGGAAAACAGAGACAAAAGCTCAAATTGATGGTGCTCCATGGATACCCTGAACCCAAAGAGAAATCCTCGACTTGCTCTTACACATAATGGTCGCTGACTATTCAAGTATAAACAATTGCCTGAATATGCCTCATCATAGGCTAGAACAGAATACAGGGTTTTAATGCTTCAACCCCTCCAGCAGTTTACCAAACTTTAAAACGCTTTTGTAGCTTGTATTGCTGTGTCTCAACATTCAGAGAATGACTGTGAGCCTCTCGGGGAAGGCATCATTTTGTTCTCTTTACACCAGAAGCCCAGCTGGGTTCTGCTTGTCACTGGGATACCTAAGTTCCGCTACGGTGCCCACACTGGATGTGTCACAAGTAATGGGACGAAGATGCCTCTCTCACGGACTGCGCATCCTCGCTCTCCCTCTCAAGAAGCCCTTCAAGCTGCTGTAATCCATGCTAGTGCCCCTCCTGCCCAGCCCCACTCCAACCTCACCCGTCTGAGCACGGGCTGCCCTTCTCTTCCCAGGGAGAGGCAGCCGCGGCGGGACATCCCGTACCTGCCGGGTGGAAAAGCGACAGCATTAAGCCAGCGTGCAAGCTTCAGGGGACAGAAGCTGGTTTCTGGAAGGGGGGCAACGCCTACCCAGCGCTTATGGGGTCTGAGGGGACTCCGGCCCTTCACGCCAGAAGGAGAACGTGAGGTAATTCTTGTGTGCGGCCAAAGTCACTTTAAAAAACCACCCACAACACAGAGCGAAGCGGGGAGGGGGAGGAGACGGGGTGACCCCCACACCGACGTGCCGAGGTCGAGGCGGGGAGCTTTACAGAAGCTGCGGTCCAGTCCGTTTCACCTCATTTAACCCTCCCCGGCGCCTACCAAACCCTTCCGGCCGGCCTGTCGCAGGGTCCGGGGCCGCGCCTCCGGCCAGCGGGGAGACGGCAGGCACAGCCCCTCCAGAAGGAGTCGGGGGGTTTGAGACGTGCCCCCCCCCGCCCCGCGAACGGCCGTTAACGAAAGGGACGCGCGCCCACGGCTGCCGTAAAGCGCGACACTTGGACGGCGGAGAGGGAGGGAGTGCGGCTGCGCGCGCACACTCTTCTGTCGCACTGCCGGAAGACGGCGTCGCGCTTTACGGCTCGGCTGCCCCTGAGAACAAGCTGGGAAGCCCCGTTCGGCCTTTTCCTGGTGCTGCCGCTGAGAGGAGGGTGAGTGTCTGGGGGGCTCCCGTCTCCGCTGCCCTGCACGGGCCATGCCGCCTCCGGCAGCGCTAACGACGCCTCCCTCTCTCTTGCAGGAGCAGTCATGCCGGCCAAGGGTCCCCTGCAGAGCGTCCAGGTCTTCGGGCGGAAGGTGAGGCCGGGGCGCCGCGGCCCCAATCCGTCTCCTCCTGCCTCTCGGGCTGGGCCGCGCCTTGTGGCCTTACGCGCTCGGGGTCCCTCGGCCTCAGCTCGGGAGCGGCGGCGGTTCCTCGCCGGGGCCGGGCCGCGGGAGGTCCTGTGGCGGCGAGGCCTGCGCGGCAACTCCACGTGTCGCGCGGTCCGTAGGTGGCGGAGCGCGCCGTGTCTTTGGGGTCTTGCAGGAGCGGGGGGAGGGGGGAAGATCTGCCCGTCTTGCGCGGGAGCGGCCGCCGCTGTCGTCTCCAGGCCGCAGGGGCCTGGCTTGTTAATGCCAGCGTCCGACAGATGTGTTAATGAGGTGGTGGTGGGGAAGATGAAGTTCACGCTGCGGGGATCCAGTGGCTCGAGTTAATGCTAAGGAAAGGAACAGCCTCTTGTGAGGAAATGAGCTGCAAAAATACCGTCTTGCAGAATAGAGGGGGCATCTTTCCCTCATTTATAACCAAGTCTTATGCGTGATTATGTAGTATTTATAAATTAACTATAATTTTATTAAGATGGTGCCTTAATACTTTGAGTGAATGAATGCCTGGGAACAGAAGGAGTGGTACTATTTTGTGTAGTGTGAGACACTAATCTTGGGCATAAAACTAAGATTTTTAGGTTGTTAAATAGAAATTAACTTCACACCGCTAATGTAAAAGTGAAATGCTGCACTAATGTACATTTGGATTCTTAGAAAACAGCAACTGCTGTTGCCCACTGCAAGAGAGGAAATGGCCTCATTAAGGTGAATGGAAGACCTCTGGAAATGATTGAGCCCAGAACTCTGCAGTATAAAGTAAGTATCCACCCAGCCTCCACCCACCCCCTGCCCTCCCCTTAGGTGTTAAAAAACCTTTATATGCATAATTGATTGGGGATGGAGAAGAGTTGCTTGCCTTACTGCCAGTAGTAAGTTTTTGGTTGTGTGTTACCCGATCACCTAAAATGTAGATGCTGTTAGAAAAACTCAGAAAACTATCCTTCTGTGATTGCCTTGTTGGGAAGGGTGAGCTTTTCGCTTAACTGGATTCATGTATGTTAATGTAACTATGTGAAGTGTTTTCAGTATTTCACATCTATTTCTTAAATTGAAAAGGATGACTTAAACTCCTCCTTTTTAAAAGGTTGTTTAGGACTTAATAAAATAGCTGTTTGAACACTGCTGAGAGAATCTAACACTGATTAGGGAACTAAAAAGTGTAATAAATACTGGAGAAAACCACCCACAAATTACTTCAGATCTTCAGTTTAATAAACTTGATTTATTTTTTTGATGTAGTTACGGTATTGTACTTAAAACTGTTGCCTTGCTCTTAATTCTTGTGTGCATATGCTTTGCTATTAAGATTTCTGAAACTTAGATAGATTGAAGACTTCAGTAAATCTATTTTATAACAGCAGTAGTAAATGTTACAGAGCTCTGCAAGAGATGTACTTAATTTGGGTGTGTGCTTGTAAAATCAAGGCTCCATTTTTCAGAACTTTCAATAACTTCACATCTGGTAAACCTACTGCAAGCTGTAATCTTTGTAGTTTCTGATCACAAACAAATTTTCTTTCTGTGTTTTGTTTTCCAGCTGCTTGAACCCGTCCTTCTCCTGGGGAAAGAACGGTTTGCTGGTGTTGACATCAGAGTCCGTGTGAAGGGTGGTGGCCATGTAGCACAAATCTATGGTATGATTTTTGTTGGGCTGTCTGGTGTGGGCTAGAACCACATATTTTAAGAGGCTTGAGTTTAGAATAGCAACTTGCGCATTCCAGTGTTCTGTTTCTTTTTCCACTGCACAAATGCAGTTTTTCTTAAGCCTTATTGATTATATTTTATATGCAAAGCTGTAACATCTGGAGTGAGTTGAATGACTTAAACTGATGAAGTTTTGAGGAGATGTGAGGAAATGATCAGTGCATCTTGCAGTGTGACAGGACGGTTCCAGTGCAGCTGAGCACAAAGATTTTGAGAGGGATAAAGGGAAGTTATCACTAGAAGATATATCTTTAGTTGTAAATGTCCATGTTGTTCAGAAGTATCTTTCAGCTGGACTGCAAAGCTAGGCAGTTCTTTTCTGTTGCAGAGAAGATAGAGAACATACTTGCATTAGTTGTTGATAGAGTTGTTCTTCACAGATGATAGATTTGTTCTGCTGTTTCAGTTTGGGTATAACTTAGTGAAGTGGAGTTTAAGCTCCATAAAGAGCAGAGACATGTTTCAGTCTCAAAGTTGATTGCATTAATTTTTCAGAAAATTCAGATTTTCATCAAAATCCTGATCTTGTTAGCCTGTTATCTGCCAGAACATCAAAATCTTTACAGTTACTCCCATAGTCCTGGTTTGACTTCTGACCATTGTGTTACTATGCTACAGGCTTGTTTTATTGAGGTGTGCTAGAAGAGCTGCTCATACTGTCCTGTTGTCCCTTTTGCCTCCTTAGTCTTTGAACACACTGATCGGTTTTATCCTTGTTGAAAAGTATAGGCATTTCAGAGGGTTGTCTTTCTAAGGATTTTGAAAGTTGACTGCTCGGTAGAGGATGAACCTGTGTTAGTACTCGGGAGAGAAGGTGATCAGACTTCCTTCGTACAATTCCTTGGCTAGCTGGCAGTTGTCAAATCAACACAGGAACTGTGGGTGGCCTCTTGGCGCATATTTCTTCAGATTTGCCAAAATAAATGTCATGCGGGTGGTATGTGGGAGGGGAGATTAAGGAGGGAAAGGACAATTTGGCAGAAAACAAGACAGCAAGCATCTCGGGTAACTGGCACTTTGTGTTTAAGTTTTAAATACATTTGCAGTCCTTACTGATCCATTATCTTTTTTTTTTTTAACAGCTATCCGTCAAGCTATTTCCAAAGCATTGGTGGCTTACTATCAAAAATGTGAGTTGTTTTGATTATTATATTAGCCTTAAGTGGAAATGTATGGCTTCTGGTAGTTTTGGTGCAAAAAATGTTAATATGGATTTGTTCCATGTGAAACTTCTTAAACTAAAGGTGTTGGGTCTTTTTTTTTTAAACAGATGTTGATGAAGCTTCCAAGAAAGAGATCAAGGATATTCTAATCCAGTATGATAGAACTCTGCTGGTTGCAGATCCTCGCCGTTGTGAATCCAAGAAATTTGGAGGACCTGGCGCTCGTGCACGCTACCAGAAGTCTTACCGTTAAAATACTTCTACAGTCATGTGACAGTCAATAAACATAAAGAGAATTTGATAAAGTTCATGTTTCTAAATTGCGTTTTTCTGTGTGAGTAAATAGATTTTTTCACTGCGTGTTAAGATTGATACACAGGTTGATGGGTATTAAAGTAAAATCAGAGGGCTGTTGGCAGTTCTCTTTTATCCCTTCTAGTAAGTAAGTCTAGATAGATAGGGTCTTGGGAGTAAAGAAAAGCTTTCTCCTGTTGATAAGTGTGTGGTTATCGGAACATAAAGAAGGCTTACATCCTATTTTTTGTGGGTATGTGCAACAGAGTGTAGCAGTTCATTAAAGCAGAGTTCAATCTGTGCCTTTCTGGTAAATCTAAACAAATACGGACCTTTTCCAGTACCTGGATGGCCACTCTTCTGGTGTTGTGAACCACCGTGAGTAGCCTGTGTTCTTCCCATGTGAAAATGTCTGAGCCTGGTTGCAAACCTAGTCTGTAATGCGTACAAGTGTGGATCTGATTCCTAGCTGGCAATTTCTGTATCGTGTGTTATGTGACTTGCTTAAGTATGCTGCCCTAGTGTAATGCAGTGCATTAAGCATCTTTCCACATACAGTTCTGCAGTGGAGGTTTGTGTTCTTGCAAAGGGTTTCTGTTTTCCTTGTATATTTATCTGAAATACCACACTGAGAGTGAAGTTCCGAACACCACTATGGAATCTTATATGGTAATGAGTATTGCCCTTCTGCATGAACTGCTTTTGTTTGTGCTTGCGTAGTGGTTAGTGGTGAGGAGTTTATCCCCTTGAAGGTAACTCCCTGAACATAGTGCTGAAGAGGGTATTCAGGTGGCTATTCTAATCGTTGTCTTCAAACTTTATGTTGTCAAAACCAAAGTAATTATGTGTGTGGGGGAGGGAGGTTTATCAAACTCTTGCCATACCAGATAATACAGAGGCAGAGTTCTGGATTAGTAAGTCTAAATGTAGGGAACTTTTTTTTTTTAAATAACAAACCCCATATATTCTGTTTCAAAATAGTATTTTGTAAATGTAAAACAAGGATTTTGTTTTACAAATAAGATTGGGTCTAAATGATTCATCCTTCAACCACATGTTCACTTAGTACAAGCACAGAGGGATATAGACCTGGAGAACAACATTAAATGTTTTAATAAAAACAAAAGGAAAAATCCCTTTGGAAGCCAGATGGTTGCTTATGTCATGAGCTAGGTGAGGCAATTTGAAGGCCTTAGGGAAGTAAGTGAGAAAAACCTGGAGCTGAAAATACAATAGTTATTTTCAAAGATCTAGCTAGGGTGTGTGTATTAAACCTGAAAAGAAACATTGGAGAAGCTCCACTTTCTCATCCATTGAAACAAGGTTTTTGTTCTGGAAGTGATCTCCCGGGGACAAAGAAGAGTAAAGTTCTGAGTAAGGCATGGGGCGTGCCAACAAAAGGCTGTTGGGAAGGCTGATTCTGTCCCTCGGATGAGTTGCAAGTAATTGAGGCCTTCCTTGGATATGAGCTGACCCAAGAGGCATGGGCACAGCCCTGGAGTGTTCCCTGTGTTTGAAAAGCAGTTTGGAGAGGAACTGGAGGAAACATTGGAGACTAAGCAACTGAGAGCCTTGCTTCTGCTGTATCACTCTCTAAGCATGGTATTTTTGTGTCTGTTGTTGTACACCAGTACTGAAATGGTTATAAGGAGCACCTTGATGCTTGAGATTTTTGTTGGGCTATTAATGGGGTATTTGTTCTCTCACTTTTTAATGGTAGGTCATTTCAGCGTGCTTGGTCAACATGAAGTTAAACCAGCTTCCTTTGGGAGTTGTGTTGGAGAACTGGAAAGAAGAGTACAATTTTGTCCTTTTGCTCTATTTAAGGGAAACAGGTGCTCGTGGCTCTTTATAGATGTTAATATTTGTTATGATGTCTCTGCTTTTTCTGTAGAAAGGCATTTAAGGCATCTTCACTGAAGTGTAGTTATTCAAGAGTTAAATGTGTAACTTGAACAAATTACTTCTGAAAAGGAATTCATCCATCCATCTCCCATTTTAGCTGTCAGCGTCTGCCACAAAATACTGCATTATATGACCTGAATAGAAGTAGAACGCTCTTATTCAAACCCCTCACACTCCCACTGAAGTGGAGGGTACTGTTGTATATTCTGTCACCAATTTACATTCCAGGATTTTTTTTGTCTTGCACTAAGTGAATGAGTTACTCTATTCCAGACACTTGCTGTCTCTTTGGCAAGATACATGGTTTGCTTTCCTCAGTCCCCCTCTTCTGCACCCTCAGATCTGACCCATTTCTCATCCAGCGAGTTCCTCGGAGTTTCTCCCTCGTGGTAGAGTTGCTCACAAATTATTCTAGCTCTTGGGCTGGTGAAAACTGTGATGTTCTGCCTTCTAGCCTGGCTTTCTAAGGAAAAGATGCTATGCAGGGCTGACTTTAACTTGATAGATGTTAATTAGCTTCAGCTGAGGAAAAATAAGCCTTTTCGTTGTTTGGTGACTGAAAAGCAAGGGCTCACTCATTACTTAGGAAATGCGTACTGGTCTGCCAGTTGGCACATACCTACCCTGTGCCATGCCTTGTCCCAAACCGATTCTTGGCTAGCTGTTAGAGCAGTGGGATGCAGGGAAAAAGGACACAAAGTTACTGTGGTGTGAAACTCCGGGAGGCAGGAGGAGATGCGATACCTGGTGCCAGTAACTTTAGGGGTGGATTTCACAGTTATGGGGAAACATGATTTATCAGTTTTTCTGCCCACAGAACAGCTTGTAGCACTTGGGTATTTTTGTTTTGCTGTTCTTTTATGGAAAGGCTGAAAATAAAACTTGCATTGCTACTAATATATCCAGAGATCATATCTGCATGTCATTTCTTCAACCAAAAGGCCCTTAGCATAATAAAAATGCTTGAACTGAACTGTGATCCTATAAAAATGCCCCATTAATGCTGTAAATGATGTCATCCCCACAGACTTGCTTTCTAAATGAGAAATGTTCATGGAATCGGGCTGGTGTCTGCCTGGGTGGCTGAAGGTTTTTATTCGAAATGGTTTCTTACCGATCACCCACTAGAGGGCTTAACTTCATTGGGGAAGTGTAACTACTGTGAAATGAGAAGGTGCAAGGAGAAAACCTGTTCATAAAAATGTTTCCTTCCCTGATGTCCTGATTCTGCAGGGATGGCAATCAAGCTGTTGTCGTTGAGCATCCTCCTTGGCCAGAGAAACACTTCGGCAGAGAAATAGTAACAGTCTCATCTTCAAGTCCCTAGTGAGGCTCTTGAGCGGCTGTGGAGGTGGTTCCTGGAAAAGGAGAAATGCCCCTAATCTCGTCCGGCTTTTTCATTAGTTTCACCAATGCTAATCCTTAGGAAGGTCAGGTGTGCGCATCAAAATGTGTTCTCACTTGAATTCTTCGTTAAAAATACCAGTTCAATGAAGGCTGGAGTGTGAGCTCTAAAAAGTGTCATGTTTTTTTAATGATGACAGCGGATCCAATTCCAAACCAAGGCAAGCTTGTACCCATGGGTCTGAAGGTGGTTATTCTCTCACCCATTGTTTATAATCCTGAGCAACTGTGTAATTACGTCCTCTCAAATGTTATGTTGGAAAATATGGAGCATATTAATTTTGACTAATATACAGATATTGTAACATTGAAATCTTTAAATTTTATTTTAAAAGAAAAATCTGTAACTTAAAAACGTAACACTAGCATTTTTTAAGTGTGGACAAGTGTGTTCTGTATTGTGTTTGTTTTCATACAAAAGTGATTATTTTCTAATGCATTTTTTCTGTTCAAATTTTTCAGAAGTCCCAATCTGTGAGTATTCTACTACTTTTGTAGATAATGTATGTCATTGCCTCGATATAATTTGATTCAAGTTTTTTTTTATGTCTTTCTTAATGTAGTCTTCTGAGTTACAGTTCAGTGTACTTGGCTGAATAATTCTTTTTCCTTATTAGCTAACATCCTTCATGTGCTTGGGACTGTGCTGTTTCCTACCCTGCCTTGAGCAGAGATATCCAGACCTAATGAAGCCTATTGCTCTAACTCTTACAAAGTCCCTTTGCAGCTGATGAGGCTTGGCCTGCTTTTTAAATATTAGAAGTTAAACAACTGTGGAATACTAGTGTGTACCAAATATTCCCTTGACTTTGCTATAGAAAAATTGGAAAAAAACAAACAAACCTCTGTTTTTGATAGTTTCTGTTAAACCAAAAGAGTTCATTTCTATTAATGGAAAGAATTGTGAAGCTGCGTGTGAAGCATGGCGTGAAATACAATCTTGAGGAAGGGAAGAATCCCACATCAGATTTCTCTGAAGAGTGTGAAACAGTTTCTAAACCAGACTTAGCTTCAAAGTAAGATAACATGAAGACTGGTAATGGAATTTGGAAGCTCTAATGCTTGAGTTCATCTGAGCTTGAGAGCAATCTAAGGCATCATCCTCTAAGAGTAGGTTTGTGAGAGGGTGACATGTTGAGTAGCCTCTGCCAGTTCCTGTGAGATAGGTGTAAGAGTTCACAGTCTGCATCAGTGTGCTAATTTGGGTCAGGAACTCACTTCTTTTGCTTCTGCTTGCAGTCTGGAATGGTTTTGGACCACAAGGAGCAGATGAAACTAAGCTGGGAGATGCAGTTCAGCTGCAGATAAGCAGCGAGTCCATGGGACAAGCCCGTATCCATTCAGAAGTAAAAATGAAGCAAAAAGCCTCTTGAAATGTGAATTAGGTGAATGCCACTTTCTCAGATTCAACAGTAATAAAAATAATTCTTAAGAAATACTCCAAACACAGTGTAGTGTTATAACATGTATCAATTTGCTATAAGTATCCTTGGGCCACCAGTGATCCCAAATCTGTGTGAGTACTGCTGGCTGCTGTGCGGGAACAGGGTTTTGTCTTTGTGGTTGGAGAGGTTGAATGTTTCCCTTTGCCTTTTCTTGTAGTCCAGCTGGGGAGCAGGGAAGAGAAAGGGCTAGAAGAAATGATGGGAGACTTTTTTACTTGAGAGAGGCCATCAACTTCTAAATTTCAGTTTGGTCCAAACTCACCTTCTGTAGCATGCTCAGAGGGTCTTGGAAAGAACATCCTAGAAGAGTGGTGGGTTAGGCAAAGGATAGGCTTCACAAAATAAAATTAATAGTATCAGTTTCAATTAGCATTATATGTGTCTTTAAAACCGTGTTTTTTAATGATTCTGTTAGGGTAAAGCAGGTTTTAAAATATGATAATTTTTTATTTTGGTGAAATTATCTTTTTGTATTTTAATGAAAATTAGAAACAAACCCCATTGGTCCTGTTGACTTCTTTCTGCTTTTTGCTAATGTGAAATTTTCATAACATGTTTTATGAAAAATGAAGTATAATTATCCTCTGGGAAGCCTACTTTTGTGATAAAAGCAAACTATACACAAAAATAGATCTAAAATATTCTTAAAAATCCAGGTGTATTATTTAGTGGAAGTTCATGTCTCTCCTTTTAGAACAGATAAAGAACATGAATATTTTCATCTCCAAACCTGTCTGGTTACAATATATACAGTAGCATCATTGCAGGGTCTGCAAAAAAATTTTCACTGTGATAAGCAGTAAAGGGCAGCACTCAGCGCAAGCCTCAAAGCACACAAAGGTGTGTGTGATGACTGAAGGAACTCAAACCATCATGACATGGCAACATTTCTATGTCATTGTCTGCTATCTTATAAAGGGCCAATTCAGTTCAATAGAGGAGTAATACGGGTTTAGTGAAAGTGTAACTAATACAGACTCTGCTGAGGAGTTACCATGCATTACTAATGAGAGACATGCAGCCAGAAAGTTGTATGCAACACTTGTAAAGCTCCTGAAGCTGTATGTAGCTAGCAAGCTTGATGCCTCCTTTTCTTTTCCTTTTTTGCATTGCTTTATATTAAATAATGCATCCAACTATCTAACTTTTAAAGGATTTAAACACACTGTAGAAATACATAGTTCTAAGATGCCATCGTAATCAAAGCCAGTAATTTGGATAAATTTCCTGTTGCTAAGTTATACTGAAATGAACATTGTGGGAAAGCTCAATTTAATGATACCGTGGAGTATATTCTTGCTTCCTTCACTGCTGTCCTCTTTGCAAGGTAAGAGTTTTATTCCTTTTTTGCAGTAATGCAATTTTTTAAAAATATTTTTCTAAATATTTTAATAATATGGCTACTTCTTTTTCTGTCATAGAGCAACTTTTGTTACCCTTGCTGGAATTCATAAATAAATAAAAAAATTTAACACAGGTTAAAAAACTATATAGCACCATTCTCCCTGACAAGCGTAGAAACTAAAATACAGCTTTTATTTTTTTAAAAAAGATACATTTTTATGTCTGAATTTGTTACCAAATAATTATTTAGAAATGTAAATTTAGTTTCTTGGCTTTCTTGCCTTTCTTGCCATTACTGCCAGATGAGTAAGCACGTAATTATTCTCAATGGGGTATGATTTTATTTGATCAGACTGCACCTGCAGTTTGTTTAAGGATTTTTTAGAATGCTAAGGTAAATCATCACTCTTCTGGTTATAGAAACAATCTTATTTTCTATGTAGTGCAAATGGATCTTGTAGTTAGTTCTCTTGCAACAATTATTAAGATTTGTAAGGCAATATGAGAAAGGAAGGTTGGGGTTTTGTTTGTTTTGTTTTTTTCAAGCATGATACCTAGAGCATTTCAAATGGCTTACAACTGAGTTTTACAAGTAACATGCAGAAAATTATTATAGGTAACCACCCTAGAGGTTTGATTCTGGAAAGCTCTGAGCACCTCTTGTATTTTATCAGTTTTGGTCTGAGTCTCTGAAGAACTATGAACCCCTTGCTCTTTTTGATGGCAGCATGTACCAGAGCTGAGACCATGAAAACTTGCAGGTGATGAGCACTTGAAAAAATCAAACTCAGGGGAAGGGAAGTAGTAGTGCTACATCCCTTGGGAAGAGAAAAAGTGTGTAAAGATGCTCTGGAAAACTTAGAACAAAATTAACAAATTGTTGTTTACCAAATGCAGAGTAAGGCTGTAGAAAAAACATTTAACTTGATGACTTTTTAATCTACAGGATCTTATTGCAAGCCTTCTCTTTTGAGAAGAAATTCCAGGTAAGTTTTTATTCCTTATTTGTCAATTCCTACGAAGAGAACAAGAATGAGTAAGTGTGACACAGTGCAAGTTAGAAAGTAAAATATAGCCTTGAATTTGACATGTAAAATATCATGTACATGTACGTTGGATGTAAAACATGCTTTCAGAGCAGTTACAACTCTCTTCAAAGAATTTACATAAAGGGCATGGGTCATCTGTTTGAAAAATGGAGGTCCTTATGAAAAATGATACTTCTGTGGTCTCAAGAAAGCTTAGAGGAATAATGGAATGAAACCAGGATGAGATCATTATTTCATGACTGGAAAAATACATTAAATGAGTATCCTTCTGTGGTTTTAACTGCACGATAAAATCCTAGCTGCTATTTGCAGCACAGAAAAGTAAGTGCTATACAACCTTAAAATAAATATTTTCAGTACAAGTTTTCATGTAGAAGCTGAAATCCAAACAAACCCCAAACTAGGCAATGTTCCTGATCCCATTGAATTAAATGGGAACTATGCTATTAATTTCAATGGAAGCATCCAGTTGGATGTAGCTTTGGATGTCTAATGACCTCTAACATATCTAGTGAACACACATGCACGTCAAATGATATGCCATCTTGGACTGTTGATAAAACTAACTATGTTTTATAGTTGGATGCCCTTGTTTCTAAAGTTAATCAAATTTAAGTCAGCCACAGCTGGCGAGTCATTTCTTGCTATTAAAAGAACCATCACAGTATATTCAGAGAACACTTGGGGGAACTTGCAGCCACTCATATGCAGAGTCAAGCAAATATGAAGTCACTTTACATTTTTGTATCCTGTCATGTAAGCCTATTTTGCCTATTTACGTCTCTCCCATAAGTGCCAGGTTCCTCCCTGTCCAAGCAGAGATCTGAGTGCTGCCCAATTCTGTAAAATGAGATCATGAAAAGAAAAAAACAAAACAAAACAAAAAATCACCTTTTAAAATGTTAACCCAAGAAAGACCTCTTTGATGAAGTGATGGTAATCAGAGAGAAACACTTCTCTCCAGGGAGCTGCTTATTCAGGTTGCTCCAGGGACCTTTGATTATACAAGATCCTTTTTGTTTTCTTCCAGAAATGAGTTTAATGTGACTCGACCGAAAAGAGATCTCGTAACAGCCGAGGTAGGTTATACCCCCAAAAGCAGGAGGGAGGGGAAGCCCTCCCCCCTTTTCTGCTCCGGGCCTTTGCCGTCCTTACAAAGGAGCCTTTGTGGGGAGCAGAGCGGCTGTAACAGGAGGACGTTGAGGAGGAGACGCTACTCCCTACCTGCCCGTCCCCTGCCTGAGCCCGTCGCCTCACGCCTTCAGTCGCTCTCAGCAAAGCGCCTGGTGGGCGACCCACCCTGATGAGCCGACTGACGCATACCGCCATGGGAAATAAACCTGCGATGCCTCTGTCTTTTCTGAGGGTGAACAGAGAGCTGTGGAAAGCTGTTAGTGTTTGGTGAGAGGCACGAGGCCAGCGAGGCTCCCTCCCGCACTTGGTGCAGTGGTGGCTCCGGCCTGGCCCTGGTTCCCACCGCCCTGGCCCACCGCTGCCCCAGTGCTGCATCCCAGCAATGTTGCACTGAAATTTAATAGTAAACGGGGCAATCGCGTTCCCTTGTGGGTACACGTCTCAGGCCATGGAGGCCAAGCAAGGGTTACAACCCTGTTTGAGAGGGGCAGGCGGGAAGCCCAAGGCGGTCCCTCCTCATGGTCTTGTGGGGAACCTGCAGCCAAACCACAGATGATTTCTCCAAGTCAGAAGGAATCTGGTGTGAAATGCTGTCCTAAGGTGAATCGAGCCTGTGAGGGGAAACAGGCTCTCGGGGCTGATGGTGTCCCAGGAGGGCCTTCAGCAGGAAAGTGCTGTCGCAGCAAGGATGCTCTACCTCCCTGAAATGACACAAAAGCCAAAAGCCACTTTCCTGAGGAGGATGGCTCAGAGTAACTATCGGGGGAAATGGAAATGGGTCTTGTGCAGGGAGGGGACGGATCCTTTCTGGCTAGCCTTGGGGACCAGGAGGATTTTTGGTGCGGCGGCCTTCCAGGTGGTGGTTTGCTGAAGGCCATTTCAGGTTGATTTTAGACAGACTGTGCTACTTGGGTGCACCCCACAAAGTATTTCCAGTTAGAAAAAGGAAGTTTTTATGTCAGTGAGACTTAACCTAACCCGTTAGTTGTGCAGTGCCGTTCACTTTGAGATCCATTAGCTCAAACTCCAGACATGGAGAATGACTGGCAGCAGGAGGGAAGAAAGAAATCAGCTTACAAACGAGAACTTAAATGATTTGTTTTGCTTAGTTGTGCAGCTGAAGGCTGGCATATACGTCTGTGGGGAGCAGAGAAGGGTAACTGTTTTCTTACAGAACATCAGAGAAGGAATAAATAAAAAACACAGGGAAGAAAGGCTATTTAAGCAAAAGGGCCAAGCTTTATAAAACAAAAAGATTTAAAGTGGCCATCAATAAATATAAGAGGGAAATATTTAACTACCAAGCACTTCACCCTGGTAAACTTCCCAATCAGACTAGTGGGGGCAAAAACCCCGGAGTGCTTTCAGCCTGGAATGGGATCAGTTCTTAGAAGGGACGACGCGACGTGACAAGCTGCAGTAGCAGAGTGCTGGGTCAGATCCAGGGCTTCCTTATAGTCCAGTGCTCCTGGGTTCCTAAAGAAGACAGGAAGCAGATCAGGCAGATCTACCACCTCTTTTGTTTGGGATGCACCGAAATCCAATTCTGAAGGATCTCAAAGAGGACATGAAATCTGTCACAGCTGGAGTGGCCACAGTGGGATGATTGGAGTGTGGCACAGAGCATGAGTTAGGGGAGAGGGTAAAATGGAGGGATATCACGTCCTGGAGCTCTCCAACTATTGGTATTTGACCAAAGTGAAAAGGGCAGGAGTGCTGTCTGTCCCCTCACTCTTCCTTCCAAATGTAAATGCAAAACTACCCTGATGGAGCCCAACTGGTTCATTGGCACTCAAGGGCATGGAGAGGAGGCCAGCAGTGATCCCAAAGCACAGCTGTATCCTTTCTCATCCCCACAAAAGCCGTGCTTCTCCAGCCCACAGTGCTGGTTGCTGCAGCCACAGCCTTCCATGCTGGCCCAGGCTCCCGATCCCTCCTGCAGTGCCTGCGGCTGTGCCATGTTGCTGGCTGAGGTGCAAATTACTACTCTGTATTAGAAGTCCCAACCCAATGTTAGGCTGCAAGGCCTCAGGCTCGTATCAGCTCATTTGTAAAGCACAAACACCCTGATTTTGCTTTTATGTTTCTCTGACAGATTCAGGCTGCCTCTCGGTTGCACCTTCAAGGGGCCTTGACACGGAGCCCGCCAGGAGGTCAGTGCCATGCTCCTTACCCGCGGGAGGAGAGATGGTCCTGAAAATGCTGCCTTCCTACCAGCAGTCCTGTGTTACCATGGGTTGTGGAAGCCCTCCTCATTATGTCCCCTACAAACCCCTGCTCTGTGTCATTTTTATTTTTTATCCCTGTTAAATCATGGAAAAATCCTGTTAAAATTGTACTTTCAAAATACTGCCTTACAACCAAATCTGAACAGCTAACTAAGCCAAAACTTTTTTTAAAGTTTAGTTCTACTGCACTTTTTCTTTTCTGCCACTTTTTCTGGCCTTGGCAGAGGATGTAAGTATGTCTGAGAGGCATGTAACGGGTTGTATGAAGGGACAGGGATGCTCAGGCAATGAGCACGCAGCTGCTCGTGGAAGGTTTTAAGCATTGTACAAACATGTAAAGCAGGTCCAAGTTACAGAAGTTATTTTGTGGAAAAGTTCATTGTATGCATCCAAATGTTGGAAAATACGTATGCCTGGGTTGGCGTGTTCTGTTGTGGTTTTCCATGTAAATGAATATATGTAGTTTTACAGCTCACAATTCTAACAACAACAAAGAAGTTTTCCACATTAGTGCTGTTCTATAAACAGTATTTTCTGCTTTGTCAGTATTTTCAGAGTATCTGTGTATATTTGGAAAGCAATTCTTAAATGGAAAAAATTCAGTACTAAGCATGGAAAGGAGTATTAACAGTAAAGGCTGATGTTCTTAGTCATTGGTAATTTCTGCGTATGCTTTACTGTAAAAGTCCCATTTTCTTCTCATTTAATGTCACTAGCAGCTTTACCATTGCTTCTTTGGGAGTGGAAGGGCCTGTTTATTTCATTGACTTTGTGCCTTTTGCAATGCTTTTTTAATCTCCATCAGCAAGATTGTAAGTGTTTGTATCTAGTGTTTTAATCCTCCCCCAAGAAGGAAAGCAACTATCTGCAAAACCTGATGAAATTTTGTTTTGGGACTATGTTTCTTCTCCACTTTGGGGGAATTATGATTTAGAACCACCTCAGCGAATGGCTAATAGATGACAGTGAGGTCTTAGCTTCTGAACAGACTAGAAAACCCTTTAATAAAACTGCTTTTGGAAACAATTACTAATTATAACCCCAAACAAGCCATTTCCATGGATTCTTAAGTCTCTGACTCCAGTCACCTCTTAAGCAGAAAGAACCTTTTAACTGACTTTTTTTAACATGGGAGGAAGGTTATTTATAATTGGTTTTGACTCTGTAAATTACATATTCTGAACTGTTCATAAGCTGAATACCCTTTGCTGTAATGCTGAGGAGGGAGGAGCTGAACATATGTATAAGTTGTGCTGTATTTAGTCAGTTAGAATAATCTGTGTCCTGTGTATTTCAAGATCAGCAGGGCTGGGATTTGGTTTCTTTACATGGGAACTTGACCTTTTGTTTGCTGGGAGGAGGCTGACCTTTTGCTCCTTTGTTAGCTTACAAGTCTCAAAAATGAGAGAGAACCTTGCTTCTCTCTTAACCAAGGAACACAAAGGATAAAATTAAGTAAATGTTAAAAACTGGAGATTGTTGTTGGTTAATTTTTTTAGCTAATATAGCTGCTTATGATTTAACAACAAGTAGATTTAATGTGGATCTCATCCTGTTTGCAAAATATCTGTATCTACTAAAAGGCTGCTATGCCTGCTTACAGGTTCATGTCCTCAGGAGTGCCTTAATGGAGCAGCCTGCACAGAGGCAGGTGACTGTGACTGTGAGTTATTTCAGGCTCAAGGAAGCAGGTGCCAAATTGGTAAGTTTTGGACCAAACAAGTCAAGTTTCAGCTTCAAGTGAGATTTAAGGTGCAGGTGTTTAAAACAATACTGTTAATAGCATATTTGTGATTCGTCTGTAGTAGGACTGTCATTCCACTAGTAGCTAAGAGGATTAAAATGATATGCTTTAGGGGGGATATATGGAGAGCAACATCAGGAATGCCTACATTTTAGCACTTGGGCTGTAATGGTACGTAGATACCATAACAGATAGATCACTGTCTAGTACATCAGTAGCTAGCCAGCTTTTTTATAGTTAGCTGAACAGCCAAAAAGTCACTGCATTTTTCTAACAGTGACTTATTACAGATAAAATTACCAACTATTTCAATGTTTCTGGAATCTGCTGTGTGTAGGATCAACAAGAACTGTCTGCCAGGATCTGCAGTAGATCTAAATCCCTTGCCTCTACTTATAATTACAATGTCTCCACTGAAGCAAATAAAAAAAACTTATGATGATCGCATGTGACTAAAACTGCAGCATAAAGATTAAAAAAAAAGTACTGACTTCATTTAAAGTTGAAGAAATGAGGTTTTCTTTTGTCCTTGCTATGTATTTCCTTTATAAGCTCTTATTTCCTTTCTGAACTCTTACTGTTGTAGATGCCTGTGACACCTGTCAATTTTTGATTATCATGCTTGTAAACTCATTGTGTTCTCTCCAGTACCTAACACTGGTAAGGACCGAGATGGGATTTGCAAATCGTGGGGACAGTATCATTTTGAAACATTTGATGGCATCTACTACTACTTCCCAGGAAATTGCTCCTATATTTTGGCAAAAGACTGCAGTAGTCCAGAACCCCAGTACACTGTTTGGGTAAGTATGTGAGCATACACTAGAAATAACACACTTGTGTATTTCTGTATTACAGGACTTATTTTTCATCATAAGTAAGATAAGTTGAGAGACAATAAATGGATCAAACTATTGCATTGCATACTTAAATATAAAACAATGCTGCTGAAAAATGTCTAAGCCTATGTGCAGTAACCTCAAAACACTGATGAAATGGTAATCAACAGAGTCAGTATATTAAAAACAGTATTTCTTACTCCCCCTATCCTAAAAAGGATTTCCGATCTTTCATATCTGAGAGCAAAAGTGGGTCTTAAAGCAGACCTTGGAAACTTCAGTAAACTTTAGCTGTCAGATTGTAATAAAAATTGAGTTGCTGAGTAAAGTGCAAACAGCTATCACCTACCTGCCTAATAGCTGGGGAGCGTACAGGGCCCTGATTCCCAGCCATCAGTAAGCTATGGGGAGCTGCCTCCCTGGCCCATGGAAAAACTCTGTCCCCTCTGGGGATTTGCATTCTAATTTTGGATTACCGCTACGTCATGCAGAGAAGATTAACAGCTCAAAAGCCTTCATCTTGACCTATGTATGGAAGGCACTCTTTTTAGTAATTTCCTCAAATTGCTGACTATCCATGGTTAATGACTTTGGGTCAGGGAGAGTTCAAACCTATACCCTCTTTGAAGTAAGATACCTTATTTATCAGGCTGTTGGTTACTGTGGAGAGAAGATGCATGTTCATTATGTCACTTTTTACACAATGGTTGGGATTTGGTGCTGATGAGGCAGAGGAGAGGGGACAAGAGGGGTCCTAATTCTGAGTCCTGGTGGTCACAGTGCTCAGAGAGGCAAAGGCAGACCTAGATGCTGATTTCTGCTCCAAGGACTAGTTTTCATTTATAAACAGATGGCCTCCTCTCCCCCCAGATAGTAACATCTAGTAAAGATAAATCTGGCATTAAAACTGCCATTTTTTTTCACTCAGGTTATAGACGGATGCTGTTACATCTGCCTTCCACAGTGTAATTTTAATTCTTTGGATTCTCTGTGCAGCTATGATCTTTTAGGAATTTTCAGAAAATGCTGTAGCAAAGCCCAAGATTATATTAAAATCTAGAATCAATACTTCAGTGGATTCAAGTTGCTCTGGAAGGAGAGAAACTACCATTAAATTGCTGGAACAAATGTCATGTTTTGCTAAAGACTGAAAATGTTTACTCATAAAAGTCGTAAGTAATGTGATAAAAAGCACTGCAGTTACTACAGGCTGGGCAATGGAGAGCCAAGAACCTTGCCAAATCCTCACATCATGGTCCTTCTGGCTTTAATAATCCACCTCTCTAGAGGAGAAGAAGACACAAAAATTATTTTGATTTTCCTTGATTGTGTTTCTGTCTTGGGCCAGGTTTACATAGAAACCATCTGTCAATAATAGTAACATTTATGATGTCTTTAATTGTGATTATCTTTATACGTGTAAAAGCTTTAATGCTTTTCCTGATTTGGTTTATTTCACTCAGAGAAATAGTAGCTGGTTTTTACTTCCAGGATTAAGTGTCAGTTTAGGAAGATTAATTTGAGTATGTGTTAGCACTGTATGTGTTTATCCACACATCTTTTTCTACAAAAACAATAGCTCTACTTTTACAGCCTCCATTACTATGTTGGCAAAATGTATTTTAACTATTCATCTATTTAGTTTCACAGAACTGTCAAGTAAACTGGTAATGCAACTCCCATACTTCTCAGAGAATGGTGACACACACACAGTCATAGGAGTCATATTTGAGCTATCCAAACTCTGTCTACATTTTAATTTAGGTAATCATAGGTATCTAAGATTCACAACACACTTCTTTGTCTCCTCAGTGGTGTCTAAAATCAGCTCACAGGCTTTTGAAGCACCATAGTCTAGGGCATCCCACAGGTTTGGGTGGCTCAGCCCCACTGAGCTTAATGAAAGCTGTTGAAGTTCTGCTCAAGCCCTTGGAGTAGGTTTGTGGTTAAAACTCACTTAGACTACATGTGTATAATCCAAAACTGTGTAGTACTTAATTGATTAGAGCATATGCACAGAATGTTGGAGACCTATATCCCTATCATCAGTCAGAGTAAGTCGAACCCACAGTTTTCAAGTCCTGAGAGCACGCCCTGGCCAGCGAAAGCTGTGTGGTGTCTGGGGACAAGGACCTTCCTGCAGGAGTCATGCTCTGCCATGCTGAAGGCTGGGAATGCAAAAGAAGTCTGACTTCAGGGGTACCCTCCTTTTTGCCAAACTATAAAAAGGAAAAACACTGGCTTATCATGCCTATTCCAAGATCTGATTATACATTTTTTAATGCAAGATCTCCTTCACTGCCATAAAGCTATAGACATGCTGAGATGGGAGTTACCTGGTTTTAATTTCTGGAAGCATGCATCTGAGTTCTGTTTAACATGTCTCTCTAGTACTGGGGAGTCATGGAAGTCACATTGCCAATACCTGAGACACACAGTTTTGCAAATCTCTCTCTGGCTGACCAAAACTTGCATTTCCATTGCTGTGTTCAAATTAGAGAATCTGATATGTGATTCAAACCAATACCCTGGCTCACCATGATATACATATATATATATATATATAAAAATTTATAAATATATATTTATAGATATATATAAAATGAGGAGAGGCAGACTTCAGAAAAGCCTGCCCTTCTCCATTAGCAGGGCTGGAAAGCCAGTGCAAAACGGGTTTTAACAGATGGATGTATGTTAGATGCCTCCAGGAATTTGTGGGAGCACTTGAAGATCTCAACATATCCTGAGTGGTTCAGGAAGGCATGTTGTAGTTCAGCCAGTGCCAGTCTCAGCTGGCATGTAGAATGCTGGTATTATGCTGAGGTTTTGTATTGGTTTGTAGTTCCCTCTTATAGATCAGACGTCTAGAAACAGAGAAATGGGAGTGTCTCCTCAGTGCAAACAACAAGCTCCTATGCTGGCGGTTATAAGCTAGCTCACTACATTGTCTCTGAAGTTCATCTATGTAAAATACCTGAGTATTTGATCCAGTATTTAAACCACTGTCTTGTGATGCTTTGTGCTATTAAACAGTTGCTCTATTTCTCAGTAGTATCAGGTGGCATGTAGCATGAACTTCTAGTTTTGCATATCTTTGTGATTGTGACTTTTAAACATTCTAACTATGTATTTGTAAAGCTGTTTCAGTGATTGATGCATAGAAATGTAAAATAACATATATGAGCTTATGAAAAGTTACATGAAATTATTGAAGAACAAACATTTATTGTGTGTATATTTTTCCTCCTAAGGTTCATAACAGTCCTCACTGTTATGGTTCAGTATATACTTGTCAGAGGTCCGTCAGCTTATTTTTTTCAAGCCAGGAAGAAATAATTATTTCAGGGCATGAAGTAAGAAAAGATGGAATCAAGTAAGTGTTCTAATGGTGGGTTTTAACATTTTATTACAAAAATGCTAAATGCTAAATTTAAAAATGCAAATGCTAATGTAATATCAGAGTGGGGATAGCATACACTCCTGCGTGAACCTTGTGTTCAACTTCTCAGCTGCAACCTAATGATTACCTATCCCTACTTAGTATAAACAAAGCCTGCATCAGACATTTCTAGCTAAACCTTGGTGCTTCCTGATACCATTTTGAACAAGGCAGTCATTATTTATTCTTGGTAGCTATACATAATGTAAGACAATCTTTTTCTAGACAAGTCCGAATTGGTTGAATTAAAGTTCTTAAGTCCCCTTTTCCCCTTTGGGGCAAAAATTCCACAAAACATCTTTGTGGTATATCAAACCCCCAAATTTACCAGTTTTTTTTTAATAAGTGAAAAGATGAGTGCAAGGCTATCATAAGTACCTTTTACTGATTGATAAAGTATGGAAAATTTCAAATTGTTGTTAAGGTGCTCTTGCCATCCTCTTTGACATAATGCTACAGCCATTAGTATCTGAGACCGATAGCTACAGTGGTAATGCTCATCCCAAGAGAAGCAACTTTGGAAGATTAGGATTAGATCCATGCTGCAATTTTATTGTCCAGTGGTCTTTGGCCAAAGGAGGAAGATATATAGTATTTTGGTCAATAGTATTTTCTGTACTGTAAGTTCCTCCATTTGCAGACACCTAACCCAGTGATAACCCTGTGCCCAGAAGGGCTGCTGGTGGTCATAGTGTCACATAGCTCCTTGTGCAATGCAGCATGCTCATGAAGTCATGTATTCCCCAGCATGCCTGTGCTGGGCTTTGAAAATAAAGATTCATTATTCTTTCAGGCTTATAATTCGTACAACTGATAGGTGTATATAGCAGAAAAGCATAAATTTTTGATGGTCGATACAGAGAAGTACACAGAAGAAAAGATAGTAAAAATTTGATGAAGAATTGAATGGAAGTGACTGTATAGACCCGGGAAAAAGGGCTTAGTGAGTTAGAAGGTGATGTTTTTATGTGGCATTTTCCTAGCACTAACCTCATCTCACCTGAGATATTTGAAACAGGCTGTTTCTTTTTCCAGATTAATGTTGCCTCAGACAGTTGGAAATGCTTTTTTTGAGAGACTGGCTGACTATATTCTGGTGAAGACTACCTTTGGTTTTTCTCTTGCTTGGGATGGAGATTCTGGCATTTATATTAAGCTGACAGAAGATCATAAGGGAAAACCTTGTGGCCTCTGTGGAAATTTTAATGGCAATAAATATGATGACCTGATACTACAAAATAGTAAGTACATAGCTTAGAAAAACACCTTTACCTTGTGTGAATAGCTTCCATGTTCATTTTAAATATAGTACTGTAAAAAGGCAGAGTCCCGTTTCAATTATTTCAGTAGAAAATAGAATATCTGTTCTACTATTCCTCATCATTAAAGATGCTAAGGGAAATGGTCCTAATTCAAGAAAGTGTTTATATGTATGTTTAAGCTTTTTCTTGCTCAGCAAAGCATTTGGGGTGTGTTTATCTTAGCTGATGAAAGTGACTTCAGATAATAAATAAATAAACGAATGCTTGTGGTTTTCTCTACATTTAAAGATGGAGAGAGAAGGAGAGAAGAGCCAAAATATTAATATTTGGAAAAAACACCATCTCAAGTAATTTGTTTATATGAGCATCATAAAAGTGCTAGTTGAAATACATAAATTTCAAAGCTGTTGCCAAGGAGTTCCTTGTATCACTCTGATGGTATAGTGTATTAAAGGCCTCTGACTACCCTGTAGGATGAGGAGTTGCCCAATGCTGCATCTGAGGCAAAGATGACTTGCTAAGCTGGTAGAATATTCTGTAGTCTGTGTAGGAAATACTCTATAGGGACTTTTGTCCTACTTGCAACTATTGTGGAAAAAAAAAAAAAGAACAAGCTTGAGAATATGAGGAATATTTTCCTCAGTCTCTGATAAAAACAAAGATAGGACTGTTTTACTGTTACCATTAATTGCTGAGAGAATCTAGTCCCACGGCCCTGCATATTCTTAAGTCACAAAAGTTATCTCACTGTAACTTTTTCCCCCACCTCTGTTTTTCCCCATTTTTTATGGTTGATAGTGGAGCTTTTTGACTTTCCAAATGAAGGAAGAGGCAGTGTACTTATCTTTGTATGGTCCTAAAAATCTGCCCAATATAAATTTCTCATACGCCTTCTGCCATGAGAGCAGCAAGTTCCCTGTTCCATGCATTAACTTCTGCACACCAGAGTATAGTATGTTTAATAACTAGTTAAAACCGGTGATCTCTAATAATGGAGAAAAATGGAGTTTGCAGGAGATAAAGAATTCATGCAATCTCTAAAAAAATAGTAATTTCAGTATCTTTAAATGTATTATCTGTTATAAAAGACTTCCAGCTCTTAGCTTTATTTCCAGAGCTACATTTCTTCACCATTATAAATTCTTTTAGAATTTTTCTTTATCAGAAATGATACTATTATTGTAGTGTACAATGGAGAGCACTGTGAATCATTTTAACCTTGAACCAGTTGTATAACATGGTGCCTTGACTCTGTGCAAATACAAAGCATTGATACCTTCACAAGAATAGAGTAATTCAAATTACTTCTAAGCCGCAACATTTTTCTAAGTGTTTCCAAATCTGGTAAATCATTTGGCATGATGATTTATCTCCCCTAGCTAAACTACTTCCCCCAGTAGCATAAGCAAAGCTCTTATATCTATCCTGAGTCTTTCAGAGTCTGAATGCTCTCTATTTGCAATGCCCCAGATAAGTAAGTTGCTGAGAGTCATGTAATACTCCATTTCAAAGCACAGTTTAAAAACAAACTCCTTTTCTGTTTCCTTATCTTCATCTTTAATGGCATCTTTATACTGCTTTAATATACAAGGCTGTATCTGTGTATATAACTGGTTCAAGGACAGTGATTTTATTTTGTGGCATTTTTTGAGGACAGAATTTTTTTTCAAGCCATATTTAAATGTAAATAAAATATTTTTAATGTTTTTGTAGAAGCAGAGTTATGTCAACAGGTTTACCTCTAGATGAAAACCCAGGTTTTTTTATGTTTGGGAAGGGGTTTCTGTGTAAAGAACTATTCTCTCAGAGAGGGAGAAATATTTTAAGTCTCCCTGGCTCTTAAGTAAAATAGACTGGTGGTTAGGATCTTATCTTTGTTTATTTGTGGAGATCCAAGTACAAATATCTGATTAGTGTGCTTTGGGGCGTTCCACATTGCAGAGTGTCAGACTTTGTACATCTTGTACTAGAAGAAGTTAGATTAAGTTTTGGATAGTACAGCTCTGTAAAAACCTAGCTGATTTCAGTTCAGTACCCTGCCTCCTAACCATGTATAGATATAGATAAGTGTGGCATAGATACCAATTACTGTAAGGTTCTTCAAGGTGGAGGCAATATGCCCTTTTTAACATACTTAAGAACATAGAGAAAAATTAATACTCTTGCTGCAAAAATATGGAGTGTTTAGGTCTGTTTCTTTACTGCCAACCTTGTTGTATGTTCATGTATCTTCCTCAGCCTGTTGCCGTGACTTGCAGGCATGCATCTCGTTCATTAATTCTCCTGTGGTCATGCTGTGAGGAGAGCTGGGCATGCAGTAGTATGTTTGTTGTAGGGCTTTTCTGCAGCAAGGGAAAAGGATGGAGATAATAGTGCTAACTGACCTTTGTGGAACATGATGAAAGCCTTAAACTGTTTTAAAGAAATGTATTTTTTTCTGAAGTATTCAATGCATTATGCTTGTCCTTATTTGTATATTTGTTATAAAATTGTCGGTGATTGCACTTAGGAAAACCCCAACCAACACCTTGTCATACATTTTTTTAATCTTTTCATTTAAATGTAGTATAAAATGCTACCTGAAATTTAAAAAAGAAAAATATTTTTCTGCACCACCCGTACTCTGACCATACCTGTATCTGAGATAATGAACACATTGAAAAACTACCAGAAATTTTCAAGGTGTCTTTTGTGTTTGTGTTGACAATATTTTTTTATCTGCATGAGCTTCCAATGTTTTCATACAGTAGGTGAATATACAGAAGACATTGCTGAATTTGCAAATAGCTGGGCTGTGCAAACCTCAGATGACATAGCTTGTGTACCTACTGCCTCAGATTTTTCCAGTCCTTGCTCAGCTGATGCAGAATTCACTGAGGTAAATCAATCATGTTATATGTATATCCTCAATCTTCACTGCCTAGTGGTGGTACAAGAATCTAGCAATATACACCATGTTGAAAAAAGCCTTAAATCCATTCAGGCTTTGAGAAAGGGAAGATTCAGATCAAGACTGTTGCTAGTGAATGTCTGAAGATCTTCAAATATTTAGCTTAAAAGTACAAAGGCTCAGATAGGAAGTGCCAAGTGGCACAGGTCTACTGGCAGAGCTCTTCATTGCTGCATTAAACTTGGGTTCAGCTTCCAGTCCTGGCATCTTGCACCACATTATTTTGGAAATTGTGAAATACTGCAGAAGTAACATGGTCAGCTCCTACATTGACACAAAATGCTTTGTTTTGTCATTTCACACTCTTTCACTGCAGCTGATTTAGGAGCAGTATGCAATCAAGCCAGCTTAGGCAGAGAGGACAAATTTTAGGAAGAATAAAAAGGAGGCGTAATAATAAATGGAGACTGTGAGATTCTCAAATTGTAATGGGGATGTAAAGGACCCTAGATTAGGGAAAGAAAGCTAAAAAGAATTATGCTTGTTCAGAAAGTATTTGCTAACTGTTGTTTACTGATTCTTCTTAATGCGCAGGACATATTCTTCAAGTGCCAAATATTCCTACAGTTTCCTTTTCTCAGCTGTCATGAAAGCATAGATCCGTATTCTTATATTTCTAGCTGTATGAATGATCTTTGCAGGTAAGACTGGAGTTCTTGTGTATTTATTTTTGATGCATGAAATGAATGCTCTCTATTTTGTTTGAGACCAGAACTGAGCAATATTGAGGGAAGTTAGAAGGAACCGAGTTCAATGTGAAAGAGATGGTGATTTAGTGTGGAAACAAAGGGCACAGAACCAGCCTGCCAAGGGACATTTTGATTGCTAAAGGTTTACATGGATTCAAGGAAATACTACACAAATACATGGAACAGAAATCCATGGAGAATCACTAATGACAAAAGAGAAGCTGCTAATCACAAAACCCCCTGAAATCTGCATCTGGAGGTCTGGAATCAAAAAAACATGGAGATGATAGTAGGGGTAAATATCAATGATACAGGAGGAGCTGGACTATTTGTCTGACACAGACTGTTTTTATGAGCAACCACTATGGTTCAAATTAGTAGAATTTTTCAAATTCAGAGTTGTCAAAAGAAATTCAACTCTCATTGGGTTTAGTGAGAGTTACAGCCCCTCAGCTGTTGGCATTACATGCAACCTAGTATTTTTCCCTTAGTTCTCCAGACTCCTGTTTAATTCTTGTCGTTCAAATTAAACTGGTGCTCCAGAGTGTAATTGAATAGGTGACTGAGCAGTGTACCACTTCCTTTTTAGTATGGTTTTAAATTAAGTAGTAATTGTCATAAATAGCAGGATTTTTACCAGTTAGTATTATGGCCTTCTCAGAGTATCATCAATTTAATCAAAAACATACAGAATAGATCACAAGACTAAAAGTAAGAATCACTCACTATAATCCATGTCAACTTGTTAGTTAATTTTTGATTAATTTTTAGTTTTCTGCTTTACCATAAAGTCAGGATGGAAGAATTTGTGTTTGTGGGCAAATCTCCAAAGTGTCCTTCCTGAAGTTTATGGTCTGTACATTGATTTCACTCAGAGAAGAGATGAGTTGCCTCTGTATGGTATCTTTGTAACTCAGGAGTTTATTGTGACTTTTTCTTAGCAAAAGAAGAATAATGAAAAGCAGATTTTCCAATGCGATACTGAATCAGTGTCACGGTGTTAAGGCAGATTTGATTTTTGTCAACATGCATTTGTGCATTGATGTCAATTGTTTGAACATTAAAACCTTGAAGGAAGTTTCTGTGTCTCAGAATCTCATTAATTTAGGCTTATTTTGTTTATAAAAGAGACCTCTCTTCTCATGGTTAAGTGTCAGTTTATGAAGTTTTTTGTGGGGCCATAGCATATGCCAAGTATCCTTTCTATTAAGACCCGTTTAATTGGATTAGATAAGGAGAGCTGGAGAGGCTCTGATCACTGTAACAAAGAGTATAATGGTGTTTGATTTGATAACAGATGTGTTGAAAGCAGAATACAAACACAATGTAATATATTCTTAAGACCATTAATTTTGGAAGCATGATCTTGTGTGCTGAAAGACAAACTCAGCTGATCTGTCACAGTCACGTTTATAACAGAAATGTTGTGTTATGACTAGTTCATTTTGGCATTGAGTCCTCCACAGGGAGTGATGAGACTTGTTGGACTTTCACAATAACAAAAGGTTGGTGGTATCTTACCTTATGTGACTTGTATCTGAATAAAATTTGAGCTTACCTGAACACTGACGAATGTCTTTTTACTTGATCCTGGCAAAAGCGCACTGTACAGCTTCTTCTGTATAGACTAAAGCAGAGATAACCTCTTTGCCAGAGGTCACGCTGTAAATCCCTGTGGCTTGTTATTTGGACCAGAATATCTTTTATCAGTGTAGGTCAGAGTTTCCACATCATGCAGGAAGCATAGGGCCCAAGACATGGATCTTGAGGCTGTTGAGTTGTCTGTTGTCTTCAAGACAATGTCGCATTTCTCTTTCACCATAAGCAGCATTTATCTTTTTTTTGGTAATAGATCAGTGGTTTGCCCATTGTGGTAATATTAAAATGAAATAACTTCTTATGACATCAAATGATAAAAATACAACAGTGTATTCAGTATAGCTTGTTCCTTTTCATAGTATTTTCACTGTGTGCTGTTATGACTGAGTGGTGTCAGCTATGTGTGAAGTATCCTGTGCAGTGTCCCGTGGCAGAGATTTGTAGAAGGGATTTGAGTTCCTTGATTAGTCTCTTGTTTTATCATTTCAGAGCGGATGATGATGAAACGTACTGCAGGGCAGTGACAGAGTACACTAGAGCATGCTCTCACGCTGGGTCCCCGGTGCGGGACTGGAGGGATGACTTTCCTGCCTGTAGTAAGACTCTTTAATAAAGCATACTATGTAACCTTTAAGATACCCAATGTATTCATTTCAAATAATTCCATCTTGACATTTGTTACTATAGGACTCAAACATGATACTGAAGTAGATGAGCCAGCTTCACTATTGCTGACGAGCAATGAAGTCAATGACTTGCTAGAGGAATAGTTTAATTGCATTGTGACCTGATCTAGATCCATACAAAATTCACGTTTCCACAGATTGCTTGAAACTTCATGTGTGCTGTTCATATTCTGTGGAGGTCTGATGTTGCCCCACTTCCCAGATGACCTTTCAGGCTCTACTGGCCCTATAAACAGAACTAATACAGTTAATCCAGTTTTTCTAGTTATCACCACCCTCCATCAATTGCAGTTCAGTCTCATGCACAAGACTTTGAACTAGCTGAGGTCTGAGCACATGTTCCCCTGCTGCAGAAACTATAACTTTTGCAGGGGTCATGTAAGAATTTGGTAAAGAAAGACTTAAATACTGATGAGAGATTCACCATAGTTCATCAGTTAAAACCTCTCCAAACAATCCATTTTATCTGATCTGAATAATTACCCGCACTAGAAGCACTGCACAACTGTTTATTTGAGAGAGAGGGGTTCTCCAGTATGGAAAGAGAAATTGCACTAATGTTCAATGTACCATGTATTTTTTCTAGCTGAGAAGTGTGAAGACAGCTTTGTACACCGTGACTGTATCAGCTGTTGTCCACCAACCTGCACATTTGAAAAAGATTGTCTTGGCAGCAGCCTACACTGCTTAGATGGCTGTTACTGTCCAGATGGTAAGTACTGTTAGTTTTATGTGAAAAAATATGTGTAAAGCTAATATCCAACATCATAATAAAGTTGCCTAAATAGACTGTGCTTAAAGGTAAAGCCTGAAAATATGAATATTGTAAATTCTGTTCTAGCTGTTGTTATTCTCACTGTGATTCTTTTATTGTGTTCTAAACATTTCTCTAGAATACAAAGGTGGCTCTGAATGAAATATCGTTTAAAATCTGGAGCCATCACTAATGCTTGCTACAATAAGATATTGCATAGATTTAATCTATGTTATTTGAATTATTCAAAAATCTATTGAGGTTTTGTTTAAACAGAATGTGTCTTATGCTCTGTACAAGAAAATAAACTTCCTGAGACCTGTACTCAATAAAAATTAGGAATTGGACTGTGAACAGTCCTGTTCTAGAAGGACTAAAGATTATGTGATCTCAGAATCTTAATTTTTGAGTCTGTACACTTTTACATGCTTAAGGCAGACATTTTTCATAAAGCAACTATTCAGAGTGACAATTGCTTTGAGAGAGCTGTTCATCACCCTGAGCTCTCTGCACTCACTGGGTGACTCTTTTTACTGGTCCCTGGTGAGATCACCTTCTGGCAGATTTGAATGTCTGAGTCAGATGGGGGAAGAGCAGTGATCCGGAGTTCGTTAATTTGTTTTTTATCTCATTTGTTAACTTCCCTCCAATAGGTCTCATTATGGAAAATGGAACTTGTATCTCTGTGTCGAACTGTCCTTGTATTTATCATGGAACTGCCTTCCCTGTAGGCTCAAAAATTGAACAAGAATGTAGCAACTGGTATGTGAAAGCCTCACGTCTGTGTTTCCTCTCTCTGTGTCTGCTGCCCATAGTTAGTTTAACATCATAGTCATACTTACATTTTAAGGAATAATGAGTATCTATGTTTTAAGGTCTGGGCCCTGTGTATCAGTAAAATATGCAAGCTATTCTATGGAAAAGGTGAATTCAAGACATAATAATTAGCTCAAAGCTGCTCTTTTTACTAAAGATCAGAACACTGAACTTCTGTGTTTTGTGATTTTTCTTTTTAGTATTTGTATTGGTGGCATTTGGAACTGCACTGATCATGATTGCCCAGGTATCTGTGTTTCCTTATTCTTTTCAGCCCTCAGTGAACTTGAGGGATAAACTTTTCAGAAGACAACAGAGCCAAATATGTTCCAAAGGCTTGGGATGCTAATTTAAGAAGAAAGATTAAGCCAGAAGGATGTTGAGAGTAGCAGTGGGCCAGCTGGGGGAAAGCTGTTAACTGCCTGACCATACTCCTCTTACCTTTTCCCATTTGTTTCCCCGAGTCAGTGTGTTACAACCACTTCTTGTTTTTATTTCCTGCTTACGCTCTAAGTTCTTTGGGGCAGGCAGCTTATTTCTACTTCCTGTGCAGTACCTAGGCCATGTATAAGGGTCTCCTCACTTCTAGTTGCAATTGTAATGCAAATAATAAGAAAAACATAATTCTTATGCTCAGTGTGCTGTATTTTCTCCCTTGTAACAGTAGTTCCCATTTGGATAATGATCCTTACCTTTAAAGATAAGAATACTCAGAGGAACATGTAGTAGATGGGTAGTGAAACTCCCTTGACAGTTTTGTATCTTCAACAAGATTATACTATGAAACTTGTTGAAAGAGACAATTTTTTATAATTTAAGGAGCCTCCTCTGAATGTTAAGAGTTACTTAGAGCTTAAGAGTTACTTAGCAAGGTTTGACAGGGTGGATCTGTAGTGTAAAACAGTTGACACTGAGACCCACTTGTGTGTGTTGTGTGTGCATGTGGGGGGTTAACTATGATTCGTTTGGTCTGAAGGACTGAATGCTTGTTAGTGGGAGCAGGTTAGATGTGCTCCCACAGAGCACCTCCTGCAGTAGTTGCAGACAAAATGAATCTAGCTGATGTGTTCTGCCACTGCCCTGTGGTGTGAATGAAAGTGCAGTAAGCGGGGATGTGCTGGAAACTTGCTTCAACAGTGCACTCCTGCTCTGAACTGAAAAATGAATATAGTACCTAGAAGGAAGGAGAAAGAAGCTTGTCCTCTTTCACACTCAGTCATGCCAAAAGACAATGAAAGGATTCCAGGAAACTTCAGAGCTGTAATACAGAGAAAACTCTTGTAGTTTAGAGAACTCATGACTCAAAGGCATCTCATCTAGATAGAACCAAAGGGTGCTGCACATTGGTGTGCGCACTATGAGATGGTATCTGATGGAAATAGGTGTATGTAATATATTTTATTTCCAAATGCTGTAACAGCTAGATAGATTATCATTAGCCTGGATTATGTGCTTAGAAATAAGGAGAAGGTTTCTTATTTACTTCTCTTCCATCATTTACAGAATAATGATACATTCTTGTGCAAGTGAACATTCTTGTTTATCCTTTTTCTCTCAAGCTGAGTGCTCCATCACAGGTAGCTCTCATTTCACAACATTTGATGGACGTCATTTTACCTTTCTTGGGATTTGCCAGTACATTCTGGTAAAAGGCACTGGGAAAAACAAATTCACAATCACTTTACAGAAAGCACCTTGTGGACAGGTAAGTCACATTTTTGTTGAACATTCATATTTTAGGCAATCTTGTATAGGTTCTACTGTAAACTACCAGGTTATGTTTAACAGAAAATATAAATTGAAACCTTTTTATTCTCTTTTTTTGTAAGCAGTGGTATTGCTACATATTGTCTTGCCCTTTGTAAAATCAATTGCATCTTTAGAGGGATAAAGTCTACAGAGTTATTCATTTATGCACCTTAAACAAGTATATATATCTACGGCTATGGTGCACACAGATGTCTTAGGCTTTAGAAAAGCTCTTGCTGGCAGCACTGAACAGGTTTAATACACTGCTAGTTAGGCAAGAGATTTTTTTTTTTGGTAGCTTTAGGTTTTTTATTTGATATGTTATAGCATATTTAATTTGTTGGAACAATGCCTTTTAGAAAACTATTGAAGAGATTAGCCTCCACACATTTGTTTGAAAGTATTTTGGCAGGTATCCAACAACAGGCTTTACGAATAGAGGTGCTTATAAAAAGTACTTATCTGTGAGACTGGATTTAATGATGCTATTAGTCACCTAGGCTCTCGGGAGAAGGGCCTCCGAGACTATGACTCACGGCAGCCCATGTGCTGAGAGCTGGGATGCCTGAACTCATGAGCAGGGAGTGATGCACCGAAGCTGCACAACCATGAGACTATTTCTCATATTCCTTCAAAAGCTAGACTATAAGCTGGTGCCTCTGTTTTTTTTTTATAAGCACCTCCTTCTGCATAGATGTTGAGGTTTTTCTGCATTTCAGGTGGCCTCAAGCATGAAATGGTCAGTTAGGTAGCCACTGAGAGACAAGGATGCTACTGGAAATGACCTTAGCATGAGTCAAGGCACCTTGGAAAGTTTCTGGGTGAAAATGTAGGGGCCCCAGGGAGCATAAGATGCTTGGTTTAAGCTGGGTATGTGTCACCTTTTGTTGTGTCCTTAGGTTCATAAATTCTGCCTGGATAGCACTCTAAAATGATGGGTGTGACTTATAAACTAACTCACCATTTTTTGATAGTCAGATATTTATGAATTATCGTAGTGTAATTTGGGAGTTGTTATATCCTTTTGGTCTGCAGTCATCATGACTACATTTCAAGGCAAGAAGCACCTTCATGTGTGCAATAATTTTTCTCCTGCATTGCTGCATTTGGGGTCTGGTTACACCAGCTTTCTATAGACAGGGTCAGACTCTAGCTCAAACACAAGTTAACCCAGCAGTGAGGACTACCCAGGGTGGCCATGCAAGTATGGCCTTTAGAATGCAATATCAGTGCTTGGGGACCTCTGCCCACTTCTAGACTGCCATAATAGCTAAAAGGCATTCTCCTTGCTCTTATATGCATATGCAATGTTTTATTATGTTCTACATAAAATTTTGGATGCTCTGTCTAATGCTTTGAGTGATAGTTTACAACTGATTTACCTGGTGACAGTTCTGGTATTTCCTTTCTATACAACTGTTTTTTCCCCTGTTTGTTTGTTTTGCTTTCCATGGTAATATTAATGTCTTTGTTTCTGATCATGAAACTTGTTTCTACTTAGAACTTTGACCACGCCTGCATTGAGTCTATAACACTAGTTCTTGAAGATGATGTGAGCAAACAATTAACACTCACGAGATATGGTCAAGTCCAAACTGGCCCTAACCAAGTTTTTAACCTTAATGGTAAGAAGTGCATGGAGTAGAATTTTAGCAGGGTTGACATTCTTTCTTTTATGTGCTCCAAAGCTTTTTAATAATACCTGTCTATGAAAAAGGAATTTCTTCAAACATAATTTATGAAATGTACAATCACTTCTTATGACCTTAGTAATGGTTCTAGAAATGTACTTTTTCAGCCTGTGAAATAAACTCCTTCATTATGCCCTCATTTCATTTCTTATCTTGCAGAGTACCTAGAAATTCATTTTGTTTGTATTTAGGGAGGAGAAGGTAAGAAAAAGAAAGGAGGTGAAGAGAGGTTGGAAACCATCTTGATGCTGATGTTAGGGTCTAGCTTGATTAAAGCTTTTTGGAACACATCATGGAATAGAATCCATGTGCTCTATGAGATCTACATTGCTTTCAGTGCTGACTTATGTTGTGATTTCAGGCAGGTTACTTCACCTTTTTGGAAAGGATGGGAAAATAAATCAGTCTTAAAATGATATTATAAAATTAAGCTTTGAAAGTGGAAATGATATTGCTAAATTTCATATCTTACAGTGATCATAGTAAATTCTTACTGGATTTTTAGTCTCTTTCTGAAAGAGTAAAGTGGGAGTTCCTCTTTCCCAGTCTCTGGCAAAACAGAGTTTGGGGAGTTCCGTATTTGTGGTTGCAGCTATGTCTTTTCTTCATTGAATTTTTCTAGTCATGGTTCTGCTTTTGGCGTTCACAGCTTCCTATGGCAATGAGTTTTATAGTTCAGTTGGACTTTCAGTTATGTTGACAGTTCTGCTTCATAATTGCATTGATAATTTCATTTTGTGTCTTTTGAATCGGTCCCTATTCACTTTCTCTCTCTTCCCATAGTCTGTGACAAATATAATCTATGATAAATATTTTGGTGTCACATTCTTGATAGTTGGGTGTATCTATTAAGTCTTATCAGCTAAGACCATCTTTAAGCTCACATAAGCATTTTATCAGCCTCTTCTCAGTTTCTGCACCTAAGTATGTGTGTGTGTGTGTGCATGCGTAGAGGCTGCTTGTGAAGGTAGATCTGCTTTAAGCCTGCAGCTGCAAGTAGCCCAACAATGTGTAGCAAATGAGTGCTGTGACTGTGAAATTTCCATTTCCTCACATAATGGATTTTCTGGGGAAGGAAAGCTGGGAATTTGATAGGGCCTTAGTTCAACATACAGTCTAAGGAAGGTACTATACTGATGTCATATCAATAGCAGTAAGAGAGAACCTTCTATCTCAAGATTGCAGTACACTTTACAAACATCTGTTAATTAATCTTATAACATCCCTAGAGACTAAGAAACAAGTGGTTTCTTGTCTTGTCTTCTCATTGCCAGAGGCATGCTGTTGCATTGCTTTCCTCTAAATAAAATGAAATGTGAGAGTGATTTCTGGATAACTCACAGGTACAGAAAAGTGAGAGATTTTTTACTGTCGACAGTAGTTGCAATTCCTGATTTGTGTTGCTAATGAAAAAGATACATAGTCTCATAAATTCATACGGAGAATGGGTGAGGTTATTTGGCTGCAGGTGAGGTTCTGCATAGCTTCTCACTTTATTTCTGAGTTTTCAAAATCTATTTTGTTTAAGGGGTAAACCAATACAACCTGGAAGTTGGATTTCAGTGACTTTGTCTTTCTTTTTCTTTTTCTGTGTGCAGGGGCTATTGAAATTCAGAATATATCTTCTTTCTTTATTCAACTAAAAACTAGTTTTGGTTTGAAGATACTGTTTGCTAAAGATGGAGAGAGGATCTATGTTCAAGTTGACGTTGGCTGGAAGAGAAGAACCTTAGGACTATGTGGAACGTACAATGGGAATTTAAGAGATGATTTTCTGTAAGTTGCATATTGTACATTTAGACTGTGTTTAATAACAAGTGAAAAGTTTTGTTGAATGTAATAATCTGATTATTTAATTTTATTAACATGCTTATACTTCACTAAAATAACCAATACAAAATCTCTTAATTAAAGTGAAAATACTAGTCGCTTTCTAAAATATGAAACTCGTAAATTTAGCTAAGTCATTCTAAGCTGTTTAGTTAAGTAATTCTAGAAACTACTATATTATTTATAGAAGTTATTGGATGATGATATTGTTTGAATGCACATTTTTTCCTCTCTGCTGCTCCCCTATCATCAGAACGAATACATAAGCACTGACAAAAAGAGTGAATGATAGCACTAGTATCATCATCACCCGATTAACACTTACTACAATTTGATTTTTTTTTTCCCACGTCAAGTTTTAATGGAAAAAAAATTAATTCTGAACCGCGGGAATGGTTTGATTGCAAGGGCACACTTTCCGTATTCTTTTACTTCCTTTTCTCCAAAGTTCCTCAAGTTATAATATCACAAAACTTTTCTGTTTATTATTGTCAATAATAAATGATTTTGAAATTCTTGGTGAAAAACAGCACCAAAATGTGAACAACCCCCCTCTAGAACACTGAAATTAGCTAACATGTCAAATTTTTTGACATTTCACTCAATGAATGTACTCCAGTAAGGCCAAATTCTCCTCTCATTAATGCCTCCTCCAACTGATTTCAGAGTACTTGAATTAAGCATGAGGGCAGACTTTGAGTGTAAGAATATTTTTGCATGAGAAAAATATTGAGGAAAAAGCTTCACATGCTCTCTCTTCTTTTATAACTCACAGATGGAAATTCTTTTGACACATTGAATGTTTAATGTGACTATGCATCTAAGGCTATTTGATGTACCTGTGTCCTCACAGATGTAATCCATAAGGTCAGCAGGACGCTTACAGTGTTGATCTTTTCCTTTTCAGTTCTCCAGCAGGGATGATAGAAGGGACCCCACAACTTCATGCCAATGCATGGAAGGTTTCCTCAGCTTGTTCTGTGCCTATCAATATTCCTGTGGTTGATCCCTGCAATGTTAATCAGCAAAATGGTATGTTTTCACGTGGGACCCTGGAATTAACTGTATCTTATTATTGTGGGACATTTTTTGTTTTCTCCCTGAATGAGTTGCACATATATGTATTTCAACTTCAGTTTTAGATGTGCACTCTTCCTTTCCTTTTTTCTTTTTTTGGCAAAGACAATTCTTTCCATACATTTAGCATGTAAAATGAAGTTCTTCTTAAATACAAGCTAGTTGATCATTTAATGCTGGGTGTACTGGCCATGAGTCCTAAGTTCTGCTGTCTAATATATATTAGATGTATGCAGAGTGCTAGGCAGAAAACTATCTGCAGTCCTGTAAATTATGCCAGTCAAGAGGAATCATGTGATGCACATTTGTAGATTGACAAAGAAACTACAGGAGACAGTGCCTTCCCAAGAGTGTTCAGATCAAAAGTCCCGTCTCTGTTTTTTCCATGCTTGTTGCATTAAAAGTTTCCTTATCCTCCATCCATGATCTCTGACACAAACGGATGCAAACAACCTGAGATCCATGGATTTGTTCAAATTCCTGAGTAAAGATTTAGTTTTGGCTGGTTGATGTGCCTATATTTTGCATTGAACTTTCATTGTCTCCTCCTTTCCATGCTGCTGTTCTTTTCAATTAATGAAGACAATGGGCAGACAGTACTTGCCAATTCTGTCAGAATTTAGTCTAATGTTTTTAATGTTTCAGACATAAGGCCTCACTAAGGATGTGGGTTTGGGCCATATTTAGAGCCTGTGGGAGCAAGCCTAGAATAACCATAAACTTTTAAGAATCTGGGGCATTCAAATGCTTTTTATGTCCTTCAGCATTGGCTGTCTTCTAAAGCAGTGCATCTCAGCCAAGTTAGCTCTCTCCAAGAAACTTCATGCCTCCACTGCACTTCCTCAGTGAAGGTGGAGTTTGACATAAATGTAAGCTGCTTAGGGCAGGAGGGTGGACTACATGAGCTTCTGAGGTCCCTTCCAGCCTGAATTTTCCTGAGATCTTGTAATCATCACTGGAAAAAGCAGTCCCTCAGTAAGTGGTCCTGCCCCATGCTACCACCTGTGCTACGCTAGCACAAGCATTTTTCCAGGTCTGTGGTGATCTTAATCTGATTAAACTAAGAAATAGATGATTTTTTGTTTACTTATTTTGTCAGGTTACTTTTCAATCAAGTCAAGTTCACTCTTTGAACCTGAGAGACTCCAGAAATCCTTGTGTCAGTGGGTGTATGTGGGAATGAACAGGGAGGATGAAGGGTAGGGACACTCTTTTAGCAATAGAATTGGCTTAAATGTGATGCACACTATGGTGTTCCTGAGATATTCCACCACTTGTAGTGGTAGTATGCTTCAGTGGTAGCAGGAGGGTCTGTTGGTGCTGGAAGGTATATGGCCAGCTTGGTACCTGCATGCCCTCGAGCTCCAGTTTGTAATACTTCCTGAGTCCACATGCCAAGAAGTATATGGCCACGGCTGATTTCAAAACTAAATGAAACATCAAGTAGGAAAAAACATATTCCAAGCTTTGGAGGACTCTTCTAACTAACTCTTTTGCAATATTATTTTGCCGTTTAAGTTTTCTGCACTACTAGAGGAAGGCATAACTGGTTTTATATAGTTATTTTTATCTTAAGTGGAGTATATTGTTGAGGGATTTGCTTACAATATCAGTTTTAAACTATAGAACTTTGCAGAAAGACATTGCATACAAGTTTTTGTTGCACAGCTGGCTACATTTGGTTTTAATATTCTGTGTTATTCATTTGACTGTTATATTAAAATGGATCTGGCTAAAACAATGTCACCTTCTCTTAGCTGGGTATGCATCTCACTGTGATATCATCAATCAAGAAGTTTTTGCTCCCTGCCATGCCTACATCAGTCCAGGATTACACTACCAGCTATGCCGCTTCGATGCATGCAAATGTGGAAGCAGCTGTTTGTGTAATGCTTTGGCACACTATGCTTACGTCTGTGGCAAGCACGGGGTCATCGTTGACTTCAGATCTCATATTTCTTACTGTGGTGAGCAACATTTGCAGAATGGCATATCTTTTAGAAATGTGTAAAGTTCTACAAATATCATTTGTTCCACAAAATGCAGGGATTGACCTTTTTTGCTGGAAACTAGAGTCGTGCCATGAGCTAATGACATACGCAGGGGACAACACTAATAGCCTTTATGTTAGGCATCTGAATCGGGGACCCTGAGCTCCCTCACGGGGGGGGTGGCCTGTACCTTTCCATTGGCTACAGAGAAAATTTAAATTTCTGACTTTGAACTCCTAAGTCATATGGAAGCCTCGATTAGGCTAAAGTAGTCAGGGAGTGGCAGGAGCAGGGCTGTTTCCTAAGGGAAGGCAAGCCAGAGTGGCAGGGGCTCCCCACAGCCAGCAGGGCAGAGTGGGCAGGGATTTGCCAAGTAGGATGTAGCAATGATTTAAAACAAGGCATTTCTAAACCATAGAGTAATGCCTCAACCTTAACAGGACCATTCTTCCTCTCTTGGAAGCCTGAGTTCCTAGGCAGACACACCCACCACACACTCTTAACATATATAAAGAATAGACACCTCCTGCTTACAAAATAGACAGTTCAAGCCAAGGAATTGCCCAGCATAAACCCACCCAAATCTAAACATTTCTAACTTAAGAAATCAGTAAAATAGCATATTTTTGTCATGCATTTTAACTCACCCCAGAACAGCAAGAGACCATTTTGCTGTGCTGTTTTGCACTCCCATAATATACTGCTTTTTTCCCCCTATTTTTCATGTTTGAAGAGTATGTTTTTCTCCCTTCTCTCTCCCTCTCTCTCCTCCAGCTGTGATGTGTCACAGTGGTATGCTTTATCGTCAGTGCTCTTCTTTTTGTAAACACTCCTGTGCTTCACTTTCTATGGCAAATATCTGTGGTGATGACTGTGCAGAAGGATGTAATTGTCCTGATGGGAAGTATTTTGAAGAGTCGGTCAACTTTTGTGTATCAATGTAAGTCATAAGAAAATAGAACACATATGTAGGCACATTTTCCTCTTTCCAGCAAGACTTAAAGTAGTTTTTCTGCTGTTTCCCTCAAGATGTAGACTGCCTAAACAGGATAGCAAGCAATATATTAAGATTTCTTATTCTTTTGTACTAATCAATAGTGGGGCCTCATCTGCTACTGTTTGTACAGCCATCTACTGCACTTGAGAGAAGAGGTGTCACACTGCTTTAGAGAAGGGTGCTAAAACTTTTTTGATTCATGGGAAAGCATTTTCACATGAAAACCTTGGGTTTAATACTTAAGAAAAAATGAGAAGAAACCTACACAGTAGCAATCCACAAAGTCAGGGATAGTATGGAGAGAGTGGCTAGGAGTGTCTTTTTTCTGTCTCACAATACAAACCCCTTTAGTTAAATGGAAGGAAATGGTCAAAGAAAGAAAATAGGTTTTGTACACTGTGTACCAAAATTTTACAGTTTACTGCCATGAGGAGTTACTGAGTTCAGGTACTGAATTAAAAACTAGAATGAGTATTTATGTAAATTTCAAGATTATACAGAGATATTGCTGTTTATTGTGATGGTTTTTAGAAAGACCAGTAAATTTCATACTCTAGGGGTAAAGACTGTTTGAAACTATTAGAGTTTGAGGTTACTTGGTATTCTCATATTTTCGCATGGTTTCTAGGGAATTCTGTTGCTACTTCCATCCCTTCTGGCTCTTACCACAGACAGGTTTAATAGATTTTGTTATCATAATTCCTCCTCCCATGATTTTGACAGTACTTTGAATGGGAACTATATGTTGCCTTACTAATCCCATAACTGGGAAGAAAAACTCTTTTCTATAAGACTAATGTGCAGAAACAGCGAATAAATAATACAGAGATTGAGGAAAACCCTGGCTTTGTTGAAGATGGCAGGAATTTTGCCACTGACTTCAATACAGTCAGAGCACCATCCTTTAGTTTTTGCCTTCAGAAGTATATTGTAAATATAAAGATTGAGGTAATGAATTATAAAGCCTGCTTATCACAATAGCTTGATAAATGGATTGCCCTGAAATCCCATTTTGTCTTGCTTTTGTATCTACATGCATAAATATTCTTTTAACAGATCTGCCTGCCATTGTCATTACAAAGGCAAAGCCCTCCAGCCTGGAGAAATCCTCCCTACACCAACAGGCTCCTGGTAGGTTTGAGCACCAAGAGTTTTATCTTTCATGTATCACAGTTTGGATGCTACTCAAGAGTCTTGAGATTTTTTCACATAGAATGAAGGTCTATTGCATCAAGATTTTATTTTTGTAACACATTTAGTAAAAGGGAGTCTAATACAAATTGGATTATGTACCTGCTTATTTTAACAACAGGATACCTGGAAAATTCTGTAAGCCAGGGACTAAAGAGTATCTCAAAACAAAAAAAAAAAGATGTTGCAGTCATGTTCTTAGACCTTGGGGCATTATGATAGCAATATGAGGTTAGTTTCAGAAGAATAAACAATATAATTCTATTTTGGAAAGTTTTTCAAACAAAGGCTTGCAGGGAGCTATGCTTGTGTCATTTTGTATTATTAATTCATGATGGAATCCTGACGTCTCTGAAACAAGTGAGGAAACGTCCCAGGTTTCATGGTCAAACTTGTTAATTTTATAAGAAATGCACTCAACCTGCTGATTTAAAATCATGTCTGTGACTTGAGTATCAGGGTTGATTCTTGCTGAGGTCTTATATATTATAGTTGTTATAACTGAAGCTTGGTAATCGTGTAGTTCAAGAGGTGAGACAAGGGGCTTCATTTTTCTGCCGCTGCTATGCCTCTGCAAAGCTTTGTTTTTTTTCACAATATTTTTAAAGGAAAATTAAAAAAATGAGGAATAGGCTTATTGTCATATGTGGTTTTTTGTAATTCTGTATTTTATCATAAAAAGAATCAAGCTGTGTATTTTAATATCTGTGCAACAGGAAATTTGCATACTGTATCCTTCCATATTCACAAAGGCAAATAAGGTTTTGTGTTATGCTGCCAGCATCCTGAATCACCTGGCCCTACATTCCCCCAGAGGCTGACATACCCAGCTTCTTTTTTATTTCAGTGAATGTTAGACAATTAAGTAGTACATAAACACCTTTGTGAGTTTGAGCCCTTGTTACAGATCAGCAGTTAGGAAACACCAACAAAATACTGGTCAGAACTCATGCTTTTGGATTTTAATCTTCCTTCTCCTCCTGATTTCTGTTGTTTAAATTGGGTTAAGTTGTATTTTCTTTCTCAACATGGTGGCTACAAAACATTTTCCCATTGAATAGAGATGCGTGTGCTTTTCTTTTCCAGTCAGTGTTTGAATGGAACAGTGAAATGTGTTAAAGCCACTACAGAAAATACAGGTAATTTACAGTCTTTGTTTCATATTACAGTTGCGCAGAGGAAGTTTTTGACATCGAATAGTGATTTGGTTTTATCGTCCTATGTATTTTCATTATGAGATACTTAACGTCGGAATATATTTGAAATACGATCTTAGGAGCACACATTGTCTTGTTTTTTTCTTTTTCCTTTTTCTGTAGCACAAATTGTACTACTAAGTCACTTGGGAAATTAAAAAAAAAATTACATGTGAGGTGTAGGTCAGTATGTTCTCATGGGAATACCTAAAATTAGGCTCACTATCCATGTTTAGGAAGCCTTAAGATTTGACTTCTAGAAAGTGAATTTCTAATTAATTTCTAATGGCTTTAGAGGGGATTTCAGTATACTGCAAATTATGCCACTTCTAAAGATTCTGTCTACCTAAGGTATAATTACTCCACCTTTAAGAATTGTCTGTGTATTAGATCCAGGGAGCATAGATCCAGATGCTTAGTATTGAGTTTTCATCTTTTTTTTTTTTTACATTAAAACATATATTAATTTTATATCTCTGTAATACAAATGAAGTTATAGACTTTTATTCAGATTATATTCTTATGTGTATTGTAATGTAGGCTAACAACTGTGCATTAACCTAAATAGATTGTGAACAAAGGCAAATAGAAAACCTTCAGTGTAAAAAAAGCAGTTGATCTCATTTAACCTGCATTTTGCATTTGAAGTTCACATATGCCCTGAAGGAAAAATCTACTATGACTGCAGATCTCCTGTGCCTGGATTACCAGCGGCAGGTGTGAATTGCGGGATCTCTTGTGCAAACCTTGCCATGAACTTCTCCTGCGTTCCCTCACCACCCTGTGCAAGTGGCTGCATTTGCCCCCCTGGGTAAGTTTTGACAGGACAAGCTGGAGCACAAGTCATATACCTATTTTTCACAGTTTAACTCTGCACATTTTTTTTCTTTTTAAGTTCCAGTGGTATCACACCTCTAATTTTGAAGCTGTTCTATAAATTTTTGCAAATACACAGTCACAGTTAGAAGGCCAACTTTTTCTTTTGTCTCTGAGAGCCTTTTCTCCTTCCTGCTGGTGTGAGGCTCCATGCTATAATGATTTGTCAGTTGGAGTCCTACAGTTTCTCCATCCTGAGACCATGATTCCTCTATCCCATGAGATACCCAGCTTGCTACCAATCTGATTGGCTGGTATTTGGGACTCTGGGGAGGAGATGACTCCCACCACTTGCACTGTATATTTTATTTGAGTGTAGAAGCAAACATGACAAAAAATCATAATGTGAACCATCTGTGTTCCTTCTTACTGCCCAAATAATTGTCTCACCTAGACTTCTACTCAGGCTTACAGTACTGATGCCCAACCTGGAGCAGGGAGTGTGGGGGGGATGCAGGCTGGATCCTGCCCTTTCCCCCATCATTCTCTCTGTCCTTCTAAACTCAGCCAAAGTTTTTATTTTCTCAGCCCATGAATTTGGATTTTGTGCCCAGAAACAGTCTGCTGAGCTTTGCAGGGGTCAAATCAAAGTACAAGAGCTAAAAGCATTTGTTGTGAAGTTTCTGTCAGGATCAACCACTACTCCCTCCACCTGTTTCCATTCCCTCCCCTGATACCTGCTGCATGCACTTTCAGATTCGAAGAGTCAAATATGCTGTGCAAATTGCTGCAATTTGACCTCAGATGGAGTACTCCCTGTTCTTTCTGATCTTATTTCACTATGTGTAGCGAGTGGTCCCCTGACAGTACATCAGTTGCACACAGATCAGAGTGTAATGAGACTGCCAGAATTCCCCTTCCAGCAACTTGTGATGTTCACGGATGACTAAGTACTGGCGAAGGACAGATTTCAGGCACAGCTATTTAAGATTTTACTAGTTTTTCTTGCTTGGTATTCTGTAGTCCTCTACAACCTCTGCCTCAACTGAGGAGTTAGCTTTCAAGACCATTAGCCTTACAGGAATAAACAATTATTTTTAACACAAAAATGTATGAATCTGTACAAGGCATCATATAAAAACTAGTAAATTTTTACTCAAACATTACCATGATATTTTCATGAACTTAAACTAGCAGCATTGTCATGAAAGTTCATTTGAAAATTTGAAATAATTAAAACATAAGTTAAAAAACAGAGCTAAAGCCCTGCTCTCACAGTCAAGTAGTATTATACCTTTTCAAATTGAGTATGTTACTTATTTTCTGAATGATAAACTATAAAAGGGGTACAGACAAGCGAAATCCCAAGTTTCTGTCAAATAATGGAGTATGAATTATGAATTATTTTAAGTAAGAGAATAAACACTTATTTTGCTATTAGATAAAAAAGTAAATGTGTAACATTTAGTGCAGTTGGTACCATCATCGATGTTAAATTTTATTTCTGAAGCCATTATGCCTTTCAGGCTCATGATTCCAAGAAGTGAGTATGGCTTTTTGCTAGGAAGGGGCCAGCGGGGTTATCTTAAATATTGCGTTCAGAAGTTCTCTTTTTTAAATACAAGTAAATGATAAGCATATACCTCATGAAATTAAATCTATATGGACAAGTCATGAAAGCCTTGTTATGAGGTTTTACTGTTATGTCATATTTTAATTCTCTTAAGATTCTGTTCTTCTCTTTGTTTCTCCTTTCCCACCTTATTTCTACTACTACCACCCATTGTTTGACCCAAGGACCTAAGCTTTTGGGGGGGTATCTTGAATTCTCCTGGTTACTGGCACCTTATTCTAGCATCCTGGGTATTTGTAGTGCTCACAAAGTAAACCAGCTTGTGCATGGTATTGAAACTCTTTCCTTTGGAAACCCATGTCAGGATGGACTCTAGTATGCAAAAAAATGGTCCTTTTAAAGTAAAAATGTTTTACATTTTCTATCATTAAAATTCTTGCACAACAACTTGTCATTCTTTTAGTCGGTAGTTAAAGAGGTGACAGAATAAGAAACACCAAAAGTCTCTGTAATGCTATAAAAATTGAATGGAATAGCTCAAAATTTCATGAGGAAATGAGCTGAGAATGACAGTAAACTCATCACTCAAAGATACGCTGAAAGTCACCCTAACACTGAGCTGGAGATATAACAGAGTAAGTTGAATTACAGAAGTACAGAGGAGTAGTATGAAAAGGGACCACATGGGGCTAAGTTATTTGCCTGCCCTTAGGTAGCATCAGCAATATCTATGTTTCCCTTGGCAGGTATTTACCTTCCATTGACAGAGACTCCAAATGATCTTCCCAAGCCGTCTGTTCTAGTGCTTTCCTATCTTTAACCATTTTTTGGAACATTTGACTCTTTCACTTAAGACCAATTAATCTTTAATGAACCAATAATTATGGGGAGAAGAAAACTCTAATCTGTGTATTCCTTTTGACTTCAAGTGAAGCAATCTCAAGATCATACTTTGAGAATACATCTCTCCACTCTCAACCATGTGTTGCAACGACAACTGGAGGAACTGTTCCCCTAAAGAGCAGCATTGGGAGTGTCAGTAACAACTCTTTTAAAGTTAATGTGGCTAAGCAGATGGAAATGAGGACATAGCAAAAAGCAGTTAAACACATTTCAGGGTCACTTATTTATGATATAATTAGATTTGCTGGTTTTTGCATTAAATGCTCCTGCTTTGTCTTAACCTTGTTAGTTGTTTCCACTTCCCCAGCGTAGGAGGTAATCTCCACCACCACCTTTCGTAAATTGTGCTAACTCTGCAACAGGTGCCATCACCCAGGTCGCTATCCTGTGCTCAGAACAGGACAGCTGCTGCTCTGTGCAGAGGAGCAGGCACATCTGTCTGGCCGCTTCCCTGGGACAGCAGGACGAGGGAGCAGCAGAGAGGGAAGGGCAGCCTGGCTGCAGCCTTGGCAGCGTGCGTAACACCCAGATGCTCCGCAGTTTGTAGGGAGGAGCACCTACACCAACAGCGCTCTTGCATAGGAGCTCCTGCCCCACACCAACATACCCCTTTGGAGGTAGAAGGAGAGCTGCAGCTGTGAGGTTTGCGAGGTCTCCAGCTGTGCACAGTGGAGATACTCGATTTGGACAGATTTTATTGCTGAAGCAATTGTCCTTGGCTTGGATGGAAGACAGGTTGCCCATGGCGGGGTTTAGACAATACACTACACATTCAGTTATGTTGATCTACTTGTGAATTTACACTTTCATCTTAATAACTCTTTAATTTTGAAGGATGGCTGAGCATAGAGGGAAATGTTATATTCCTGATAGTTGTCCATGCACCTGGAAAGACAGGGAATTTCGGTCAGGAGAAGTGATAGCTACACCGTGTTACACCTGGTGAGTGACATGCATTTTGCATACTTCTAAATCACGTGGGTCTAGCCACAAAGTGAAATTGATACAGAAAACATGCTGAGTACATTGAAAATAAAAAATGCATAAGCTTTTTTATAGACAGTTACAGTATATATCTTTTATTAGGCTTACTAATAGATTTGGAAGAGTAGGCAGACTTTGGGTGAATGCTTCTTCAGGTCTGAAAAGGAAGCAGAAGATATCAGAGTTAAAAAGCAGTCAGGAACAAATATTTGATTCCACACATAACAATTAATCTCTGAAAGAAAAGACATTTGGCATTCTGGAGAATAGAATATCATGAAAGACAACCAAGGAGGAAAAAAGAGAAATTAAATGTATGACAGTTGTAAATAGCCTGCTCCTTTGGGAACTGGACTGTTTGCAGCATGAGTTACCAGTCAGCATGAGTGACTGTATAGGAAGAAGATGGGCAATAAAAAAAAAATTTAAAAAAAGCATTAGAATTGGAAAATAAGCTAGCATCCATCATCTTTTTTAAGAAGTCTTACCTGACTTGTATTAATGCAAAACAGTTTTTCATCCATTATAATTTGCTAGCCAAAATATCTATCTTCAGTTAAGTATATATTTAATAATAATATAAAAGTTTGGCATGGCAGCTTTTAATCAATTAAAAACTTCATTGGCAAATCAACTGAGTTTATACACTTACACAAGCAAAACTAGAGGCTGTCAGTACTACCTTCATCCAAATTCATGTTAGTCATTGAATGTAGCTGACAGGAAAAGTAATCCTGCGAAATATCAGCATTTGTTTCTTAAACTCATTCCATACTTGTCTGATACCCTGAAATCTTACAGGTAGCAACTGGAGGTATTTTGCATTGCATATGTGCAGATTTTTATTAGAATTTATTGAGAAAAAATATAGTATTGATGTTTTATGAATGAGCATGTTGTGGCATGGTGTCTTATCTAAACTGGAGGCAGTGATGGAAATATTTGCATTAGCCATAAAAATTTCAAGATTTTACATTCATTTCTTATGCATTTTTATTGTACGTATGTGCTGATGGCAAAATGCTCAACACTTTTCTGCCATGGCATCACCAATAACTTCAGAAGCAATACACAGACTAGCTCTGTGTTTCAAGGTGTGAGAATTTTCTTCCTTTTGTGAATTTCTTTATGACTTGAAATAAAGAACCCAAGAAAGCTTTTTCTTGAAAATAAAAAGTAAATGACCCTTCTGTGAGAAGATACTGACTGTTAATTTTCCTTACAGTGTTTGTCGGAGAGGGATATTCAATTGCACTAGTTACCCCTGTCCTGCTGTATGCACTATTTATGGAGATCGACATTATTATACTTTTGATGGATTGGAGTATGATTATGTCAGTGACTGTCAAGTTTACCTGCTAAAGGTAGGAAGATTGTTCATATATTTTCATGTATCAAAGTGAAAGTTTCTGTGAGAGGGCAAGTATTTTGAACATTGGTAGATGATCTATAGAAACAAACATTAAAAAAACAGGTGCAGAACAGATGTGTCTGAAAGGAAGAATCTGTAAATGACATTTCGTGCTCAGCCATTTCAAAATGGTACATGGGTGTGTCCTTACATATCTATGTAGTCTAGAGAAAAATAGAAAAACAATATTTTCTGTTCAACCTTAAGCATGCTTTCATCTCAATGAGTGAAGAGTAACACTACAGAAACTGTTCTAGAATGAGGTATAATTTATAGATTTATTTAATAATTTTTTTATAAACTCTGCTTGGCAAAAGGGTTAAGGATAAACTCTGAGGCTGCTTGGAATACTTCTTGAATGCGGTCTGCATCTGATCTGGAGTGTATGTGTGCAATAATATCAAACACAATGATTTCATAATTCAACAATGAAATCCTTCATTGAGATTGTCTGGCAGCTACGTGCTAATGTTCCTCATAGCACACATTTACAATACATTGCTAGCCTTTTTTGTTTAAAAATACCATTACTGACATTTAGAAATATATTCTATTACTAACAACACTATTGTTTATTATCACTGTTGCTATTATTAAGGCTACGCGTCTGTCTTCTGAGTTACAGTAATGTGTTTAGAAGAATACTCATTTTCTGTCAACCCTGACAATCTAACCTTAAGAAAAAGCATGGTTTCTCAACAAGGACTACTGCAAATAGTTTATTTCATGTACGCTTTAGTAGAGTATTCACAGCTGTGAAATAAAATAGATTGGTTCCAGATTTTTTTCTATGTTAAAAAAAACTAAAAAAAAAAAGAGAGGTTTGGTAGAGATAATAAGAATACCTCATGGCAAACTCCTGGCAGGTATCATATTGTCTCATAAAAGAGCTCTTATTCTTTAGGGTATATGAACCTTTGCACAAACCTTCCTCCTTTAAGATGCAAAAAATAGGGCTTACTTTACCTGTAAATCATCTTGCCTGTAAGATGAGATGGAAAGGTGGGTTGTCATTTCTTAATTCTTGCCATCTAATGCCATCCAGCCAGAGAGGTGTGTAAGACAAATCTATGCTGCTTTTTCAAACTTTAGTATGATACTGGGATGTTTTGCTTTTACAATGAAATGTTACCTGCCACTCTATGGCATAAGAAAGTACCTATCTACCTGGAAACAAACCATGGGGAGCATTTAGAGTCCAAGAATAAAGTTGGCAGCCACATAATTAAGGCATGTGGAATGCTGCCAACAGGCCTTTCTTCAGGTGAATGTGATGACACAAATGCCGAAAATGCTTCCTATGTAGATCTGCTTTTCAGACTGTTCAAACTTTTTTTCAGCTTTTCAAACTGTTTTTTCCCCAAACTTAGCTAATGTGAGAAAGCATGGCCTAATTTGTTCATCATTTTTCTTTCCTCTTCAGTATGTGGAAAACTTTCATGATCTATATTGAAGGACTGTTTATTACAAATTAGCACTGCATAATTATGTCTGGAACAGATGATGTATCTGTGGGCTCATTTTTGACTGTGAAATGTTTGGAGAAGTTTTAGGGGAAAAAAAAAAAGAAACAAAGGATGGGATCATATGACAGATGCCCAAAAGCTTTTAGGGAACTAAAAGACAGAACTGATGAACTATGTGATGTGCAATCCTGGAATCAGAGGAATGGAAGATGGCAGTATATTTTAAAAGGACTCCATGGCTGAATTTGGCAGGAACAGACCGATATGTCCGATTTACATATGAAGGAAATTAATAGAAATTCTAATAAAGAGAATTTACGATTGGGGAGGAGTTGAACTCTTTTTTTTTTTGTAAAAGAAATTTATACATGATGAATCTTCTGAGTTATTCTGTGAAGTCAATAAACATATGGATGAGGATGATCAGGTCAATATATGTGTATTTTAGCTGAAAGACCTTTCGGAGACAGATTTCAACAAATATTTTTTAGAGACTGGTCTCTCATAGGATGAGAGTGAAGATTCTTTGAGACACAAATTAAAAGTTAGAAGTTAAAGGATAGGAATAAATGGCCTTCTTGTAGAATGGAGAAATCCTGGTGATACCCCACAGGGATCCATGCTGAGACCTATGTTGAGCATCTTGAGAAACAATTTTGAAAAGGTGATGTGAGGATTGAGGTGGAGTATGCAGATGGTAAAGAATCAGCCTGAACAGCCGAAACAAAGACAGACCGCCAGAAGGTTCAGAAGATCTTATGGCAGAAAACACTGCATGGTAAAATGGAGGATGAAATTCAACAATGAAATATGTAAATCAATGAACAGAAAAAATAACTGTAACTATGCTACCATTAAGATAGGCACAAAATTAGCTTCTACTATGCAGGAATGGAATTTTATGTAAGAAAAATATGTAAAACAGATGTAACTGGCATCTTCCTAGTGGCAGCCTGAGTGATAATCCAAGGTGTCATCTATTTTCCAATTTCACATATGCTTTTATTTGCATGTACAGAGTTACACCATGGTTGTACCACGTACATCTATGCAGTTGTACCACATACTGATGTGGTTAAACTACATTATATGTGCAGACTTGACAGCATGATGAGGCTGCTCCTTCTTTGAAATATGCTTTGTTGTTCCTAGAGCAGAGGTTTCCATGGCTGTTTCTTCATAATCATCCTCCCCTACGTTGTGGCCATGTGCAGTGACATTTTTTTAATACTAGTATCAGAGCAATACAATTAATCTCCCTTGAGCTACTCTTTGTTCAGAAGGTATGCAAGAGAGCTCTGTCTCTTATAGCCTGTTATCCAAATAAACAAGCCAGATGAAAGGTAGGAAAGTATAGGTAGTAGTGAAAGTTTAAATGCCTTGCCTAACACCTTGGCAGGCATAGCTGTCCAGGGCAATCTTGCCACATAAACCATGCTACCTGTTCTACAAACCAATGTTTCTGGTTTGTGGTTTTTTTTTTTTAAACTTAAGTCATAGAATCATAGAATGGTTTGGACTGGAAGGGACCTTTAAAGATCACCTAGTCCACCCCCCCCTGCCATGGTGTGTATGTGCTGTGTGCTTCATGTTCCCGACCTGTAAAGGTATTACAGAACATCATAGGTTTGATAGTTCCTAGTACACAATCCATTGACTTAATGGTAGTTTACGGTGCTGTTACAAGGCTGATTTTTTTCGATGACATATAAAGAGCTCACCAAACACCTGAAATTGAAACAGCTGAAGTGGTTGTATATACAACACTGTAATAACTTTGTCCTTTCCCTCTTACTAATCTTTTTCCTGTAAGAAGTGGACTGCTTTGTCTCTGCTATCTTATATACTCTAAACAAAGCTGTTATAACAGTGCAATAAGGGAAATAACTGCAAGAAATTTGTTGGCATACTAGCTCCTCCCAGATGTAGAACTGAGTCCAAGAATTATGATCTGAATCCCATGTCCCCAGTGGCATGATAATGCACTCTTCCTATCCATGTTACCAGCCCTCACTGTTTCATTTGGCTGTTAGCCTCCCTAAATGTGATCTGTTTGAACAGCTCTTTAATTTGTCCCTGTATTGTGCTGTAACAAACAAAGAAGTCATCCTTACCTTTCACTGTGTTTTTAATAAGGAGCTCTTGTGCTCTTATGGGAGAAAAATCAAGGATCAACTTTCAGCCAATTATGAAACTTCAAACTTTGTTTTCAACACCAGTATCATCTGTGAGGCCTTTTTGTTTAAGGTGACAGTAAGTGTATGAAAAAGCCCTTTATAACTAGTTTAACAGATATATCCATCAGTCAGAGAATGACCAAAAATGTTTAATGCATCAGTTAAGAAAATTAGGGCAGTAATGGCTCATTAAATGATAACTTCATCTTTTTCAAGGAATTAGGAGTTACGTTATACACTGAGAAGTAAAGTCCCTGTATGAATAAATGACCTTCACAGGGAAGACATCAATATTTACTTCTAACATTTTAAAACTTCAGTAATTTCAAAGGAAAAAAAGAAAAAAATTTGCAGACCAACTCATTTAAGTTTTATCAATGTAGATCATGTAAACACTTCATTTTAGCTAATCTGAATATTGATGAATTTAAGCCAACCAATTTCTTAATTAAAAAGATTTAAATGGCTTGCTTTCTTCCATTTTCTTGTGTATCTTCTGTCTTTGATGATGCTATATTCTTTCCTTAACAAAACATGTTTTTTTTCTAGCAAACTTTTACTATATGTTATTTGTACTTGCAGTGTATTTCTTCCCCTTGCCTGTTTCATAGACTTCTGCTTTTATAGTAACATTGCTGCCTTTCTATCACATGTTACCCTTTTTCTAGCTTTGTGGTGGCTTTCAGTCCTGCAGTTCAGTGTGTTTCTTAAGGCTTGCAGGGTCAGTGCCCTTGGAGCCCCTCAGACTTGTTCTCTTCTGAGAAGCAGAATTGTATTTTGTCTGATGTGGGGAAGTCTCCAAGCAAGAGTTTAGAGGTGTAGTCTACCTGTCAGAATACCCTCGAATGATAGGGAGCTCTGTTGTAATGCTTATCTGCCTTTTAAAAGAAAACCCCAAACAACCCACTGAAATCTTTCTGTTAACTTTGTCAATAAGGTCCTAAAGCCAAGAAAAAAGACTGTGTTATTCCTGTATCCTGAAAGGTGGAGGTCAGAAGAACTAAGCCCTCATCCTCAAGTATTCACATTTTATGGATTAGTCCTAACTTTAAAGTATGCGATAAAAATATTTTTCACTTCTTTTCATCTGACATTGGGGGTTTGGCCATTTTAGTCACCTTTTAAATCTTTTTGATGTAACCATGAACGCTCTTTAAAGCCAAACTTATCTCCAGATTTCGTGTGTTGGAGGATTATGAAAGCAATAACCAGACATTTGACTAAAAAATTGAACTGTTATGCTAATTAGAAGTGCAGATGTAACTCTTTTGGGTCAGAAGACACCACATGAGAGCCAATTTGTTAACGCAGAGGTTCATTTAACAAAACATGCGTTGGGTGAACCAGTACTACACTTTCCCAAATGATTATCCTACTGATGAGCAGTGCCCAGTGTTAGATACCTGGTCTGCCCTGGGGAATGCAACAAGAGAGTTCTTTTCTTGCATACCCCTTCTTTCGTAATTTGAGGCAAGTTCAAAGCTTTTAGTTTGTGATGCTTTTATTAGAGTCCTTAATGCAGAAGTTGGTTGATGAACTGATAATCTTTTACCCGTTACTCACTGTTATATTTATCTTGAATGGTAAATTCATTAAATGAAACTAAACATAAGCTGGAGCACTCACACACAAAGCAACAATTCTTAAATTACTCATTTGTCACATCTGAGGAGGCAGAAGTAGCGTTTATCCTGGTTTCCCTTAACTGAATTTCTGTAATTTTTTGTGCAGCTTTTTCCAACATCTTTTGTGCCAGGTGGCCAGTCTGTAGATCCATGAAGTTGGCAAACCTATAGAATGAAATAGTATTTTGCATGGTCTGTCTCATAGCTTGTTTGTAAATTAATACATTCTCTTTGCTGTTAGTCACCCTATGGAGGACTTAAAGCTGCAGGTTCACAGTTAACCAACATTATCAAGCTGACTGTTCACTGTTAAGAAAAATATTTTCTTTTAATACACTCTGAAGATTTTAATGGGAAAATAAATAATGTTGAATTTGAAATTAGAAATGTTTTAAATTGGAAACCTGACTGTGAATGTAATTTTCATCTATTCAGGGAATAAAACTGTAACATGGGCTTCTGATCAGAATGCCTTTAATTTTTTAATTAACATATCTAATCCTCAAAGCCACATTCCAGCAGTTTCATGAGTGATGTGCCAAAATATGTCCACCTAAACCACTTGTGAAATAATTTAGAGCAACAGTAACAGTGTAGAAATAATGATGTGTTTCTTGACAATTTGTGTGCAAATTTGTGTCCAAAAAAAGAGAGGCTACATTTCAGTGAAAATACTGTTTACAGTGAATAGTTTGCCCTGCTCTAGTTGCAAAGAATACCAACAGTTTGCTTTTCATTCATCCCATGATTTCAGTGGAAACATTTCTGGGTGCCCTCTTTTTTTCTGGGTCTCTGGAAGTCCTGTAAGGATTGGTAGTGAGCTCCCTGTGGGACACATCCCCTTCCATCCTTGCCTTCAGCTGAGAAGCACAGTGCTCAGATAATGTTGACTTGTACCTGTTTTTCCATTTGTCCTACCCCTTCTGTGAGCAAAAGATTTGATTACAGTTGGCAATGGATTTATGCTCTAGTTCCATTTTCTCCAGATCAATGACTTCAGACTCAATTACCTCTACATGCCTTTCCGTCTCCACCACCTGATTCTCCAGACCATTAAATTATGCAGTGAATGAATCACTTTTCTTCTCCAACAAAGGAAAGATTTCTTTCAATTTGTGCAGATTAGCATGGAGGGCTTCCAGGAAAGGCTTGGGGAAAAGTTTCTTGCCATGAGAATGGCAGTTTGGAGGCAGTGTGTTCATAGTGTGACTCAGAAGTTGGATCCCCTTTCTGAGAAGTTTGGCATTTAGCGACCACACAGCTTGAAGAAAGTGACCTTTTCACCTTGAATTTCTCATTTTGGGTTAATGTTCAGCATCTAACAGCCCTTTGGCTATACTGACTCTAAAATGTTATAATTCGATGGCTGCCTGAAAAGGCAGTTCACTGTAAGAATGACTGCCCAAGTTGGATTGCCTCTGGTGGGTACAGCTTTGTGGACTGCTGATGCCCATCTTCTGCTGATAAAGCAGTAAAAGATGAGCAAAAACCAGCATCACGTGTTGCTGTTTCAGGAAGCTGTATGGTAGGCTGGCAGCTGTAAAATGAAAGCCTTTGGCTGTCTTTGAAGTGGGAGAATGCTCGGGCTTGTCACCTGTGGATACTTTTTAGCAGTTGATGGCCTCCGACTCTGGGTCTTGTCAGTGAGCTATGAGAGCTGTGAATTAAATTTACTCTGGTTTAGGTCAGGATATGAGTATTTTTGTTTCTGAATGCACAGAAGCTAAACTTCAACAGTGTAAATGAACACATTTGACATTTTGTTATATTTAAAAAAATAAAAGCTTTGTGCAAGTCCCAGCTTTCTAGCTCCTGCCATCATTTGCAGGAGCTCAGAAAAGACAAATTTATCATCACTATGTCTTCTCCTTTTTTTCCTGTTATGTTGTGCTTTATCAATACAACAAACAATGATAAAATATTGACATTTATCATGCACTTATTAATAAAACAATACTAATAGGTCTCATGTAAATACCTGTTTAAATATTTACAACTAAGACCACCAACTGTGCTGCTGATTTGTGATTCAGAATAGTTAGTGTTGCAGAAGGTCTCACTTGGAAACAAATATTTGAATGTTCCCAAATCCTTAAGCTTCAGAATATCTCATTTTTAATCAGAAAGGGATTGCAGTAATGTGACCTGTGAAAAAGTCAAATCTGATACACAAGCAGGTAAAGCTAATTAAATGAAACAAAAGAAAAACTGTTCTAAATGGTCTTTTCTCAAACCTTTTAATATAGTTCTCTTAAAACACAAAAAAAGAAACCAAAAACCTTTCCAGTGATCTCTATCTGATTAATCAACTTTTTCAAAGTTAAGAAAAGTTGACTTTAGAACAAGGTTTTGAAGTATATCAAGTAAAATATTCCCTGCCATGTATGTTTCGTTATTAGCAATGGGTTTTTAAAATTATTTGGATTTTAAAAATATTCTTGAGAAAACCTCAGAACACCCAACAACTCTATATTGCCATAAAATCTACAAAAAACTTACGTATAATAAGGAAATATGATATAATGATTTATTTTTCTATTGCTTGTATACATGCACATAGATACTTGTAGTGCATCTTTCTCGAGTTGTTGAGAGTTTATTCTGCCCAAGGTGTATCCTTTTGGGAAGTCACTCTGAAAGAAATAGGAAAGAGTTATCATGGAAGCATTAGCAGACATCTGGAAGCTGTTTGAGGATAAGTCAGTAGCCAGAATAATAATATCACTCCCTTTGAATTTGCATCAGTGAATCTGCTTGATCATGTTGCTCTCTTCCATTTCTACTCAGCTATGCTACAATGCTAGAAATGTGTCATACCTTACAGGTGTATAGCAAGTTTCTTTGCCATATTTTAAGTGAAAATAATCACATAATCTGCAGCTCTGTAGAAGACACTGAGGAAAAGAGAATTTATGTGCATGTGTGCGTGCATGAGCAATTTAGCTCTTAGGTTCTTAGTTCCTAAATGTGTTTTTTTTTTTTTTAAATACTTGTACAGAAATACATAACAACAGTGGAAAAATAAGTACAATTACTATTCCTTTTCTCTCTCCTGTAAGAGGATCACCTACTATCTTTCCTACAGCGTTGTTTCCCAAATTTCGCTTGGATTTCTTCCCAAACTGAGACAGCGTGTGTGAGTGCCATCTGCTGACTCCAAGCAATATTGCTCCAATGTTTGAATAGCTATGGGGGGAAAAAGCATTTGAGCATACAAATTTGTACAGGATGCAAAAGCAGGCATTAAATAAAGTTACACGGAACGTATATATATATAATTTTTAAATGGTACAGAAGAAATTGTCACACCATCAAAACGAAAGAAGCCTCCCAATAGGAGATTCTTCTTCGTGTTAATTGTGAATGAGTTTTGCATAATTCATGTGTTTTCACTGATTAGCTGGAAATCACACACCACCACCCCCCAAATGGCACAAGAAACTAACAGAGCAAGATCATGTCAGGTGCCAAGGCATTTGTCTGCTCTCCAAAAACACTTAAATATTTATGCCTAAATGCTCCCTAAATCTCAGCTAAGATGCTTTACTTCTCCTAGGATCAAACTCACTAGAAGTATAATAGTTTCAATTGTTAAGTTCCTTCAGAAGAAACTCAGAGTCCAATAAACAACCTCCAAACGAGTCCCAAGTTTCCATAACATTTCCTGAAAGGTTAAGTCTGAACAGAGCTAATGGTATCTCTCTGAAAATATGTAGGAAGGAGAAAGCCAATTCTACTTTTTAAACTACTGTATATTTTTTCAGTATTTTTAGAGTTTTTGAATTTGTGTGTGTGTCTATATATGAAAACCTCTAAAGAGTCATTAAAACAAAAGGAAAATAGAACTAATTATGTCTATCTAGTTCCCAGTATGTCTCTCGATGCTTTTATGGCCACCCTGGTTTGCAAGTTAGCGTATTGTAGGGAACAAAATAAAAAATAATGGGGAAATTGGGGTATTAAGAGTGGAAGAGAATGTGTCTTTACACTAAACAATTAGAGAGATTTTAATGAAACTTTCAAAGAGGATAAATGCAGCCACTTTTAAGTTGCCTTCTCCCAGGCTGCATTTTGACTATGTAAGCACACTGCACAGTGTTGTTACTGGTTGATAGCGATAGAAGATTTCTAATGGGTTATTGAAATAGAAAGTTTCTAAAAAAACCAACACCCTAGCATTCCCAAGCACTAAAAAAAAAAAAAAAGAAAGAAAAAAAAAAAATAAAAAAAAGGAAAGCAGTGCTTTGCTTTTTCAGCTAGGAAGAAATATGGAAGAAAAGTGCAGTGAAGTCTAGAAAAAGAATGTCCTGAGAAGCAGGACTGACAATGAGCTTTTGACTGACTGCCCGGAGCTGTGGCTCTGTCTTCCCTGTTGCTTGGCAACCCCATGTTATCACAAAGAAACTGATATTAAGTTGGAACAGGCTGGATATGGTAATTTGCGTGGGAAGATACTCTTGCAGTGGGAAAACCATTTTATTTCTAGTTTCTGTCAGTGTAAGTAGGTTTCACATGATGAACTGTAGTACATCCCCTGTTGGGTACATTTTACCTAAAAAGGTAAAGAGCGACTCTGCCTTGGAAAGAGACTGTGCAGAAAAAAAAAAGAAAACCAATAAAAAACCCCACCTTGTTATTCATTAGACCTGCTCCTAATGTCTACTCAGATATTTCTTCTAGTGGTAATGACAAATGCTTCATACCTGTGTGGATTAGAGAGATGGAACTCGATCATTATCCTTTATACTATGACAGTCCCTAAGAGCTGTCATTTGCCCAAGACCTCACTGTCTTACACAAATATTAAAAGATCATCGTCACTTTACCTAAATAGTCTCTGTTCTTTCTTTTGCATTGGCAATAGTTAAGTGCCAAGTTTCAATTGCACTTTATTTCTTCCCTGCTGAAAGAAGAGGCTGCACATGTAGCAGTTACAGAATAACTTGAAGACCGTGATAGAAACTGTCATTCAACTTTGAATTTGGCTGGTACTGTATGGCTGGGAAAAGCATCAATTTTTATTGAGGTGTATGGACGGAATGGCAAGGGTATGTATGTAAAGAAAATCTTATTGTGAAAGCTTTGAGCCATAAGAGATAAGTAATCCATAATGGCGGTTTTGTATTTGGGTTTAGATCTAAGACTTAATTGAAAGAGAGAAAGCACAGAAGACTCGGGATTTAATGCAAAGCCCTTTTTCTTAAATGTCTGGTTTACTCATCGCTCTACTGAACCACCACCACTGTCTTCGCTTTTCCATCCTGCATCATTTCTAGTAATTTAACACCAACTTGCAGTCCTACAAGTAAGAAAATACTTCACATGTCTTCAGGACTCCCTGTGCTGGCTTTGGTCAGCAAAACACTCCCTGTCTCCAGGCTTCTCTCTACTGCAGAGTTAACTTGAAATATAACTCAACTTTTGTCCTTGGCTCAAATCCCAACCATACACAAAAAACTTCTGACTTGAGTATGTTGATGCTGTTCAGCTGAAGGGATTGGCCTGGACTGTCAGAAGGCAGAGGCAGCAGCTTCAATTAGCTTAGCTAATACAGCTACCCGCTGCTGCTCCACAAACTTGTCTCCATTGCCAAAAAAGGTGTACTTTTACTGTGGGATAATTAGCCTCAATTAACTATCCTTATTTAAAATAAAGCCCTCAATCTTTTTTTTACAGTGAAGACATTGCTTCCATATTAACCCAAAGTGCCCCCTTTTGCTGATGCTAAGCTAACTGAAGAGGAATGAACTCTGCAATGAAAACAGCCCACAATGTCCCAGGCATCAAATAGACCCACAGACAGCAAGCAAAGTCCTTTTCTGAACGGACTGATGGTGGGGAGGTAGCTTCCTTGCTCGCTTTTCATTTGGCCAGCACAGAATGTATCAGCTTGTGTCCTATCTACCACACTAATGAGTTTGTGTCCTTTTTAACTTACCACATCATCTTCAATAAATCCAAAAAGGCTCTGGGCTATTATCTGACTTGGAGGGGAATAATCATGGGACTGACTCCAGCAGCAACCCTGGCTTAATTAAAACACAATGTATTTCCCAAAAAGGTAGTGACCAATTTTTTCCTGAGTGCAACCTAAACCAACTTTAGAACAGATGAACTTTGCTTTACCCTGCAGCTTTTCGTACTTTTAAACTGAGTTCCCCTGCTAAATCATGAAGAGCTGATTTCCTACACCCCTGTACCACTAGCAGCTAGTAGCTAACTTCACCCACTTGAACCATTGTGTACCAAGCTAATTGCTAACATATACCAACTGTTTCTTAAGCCCTGGCAGCAGGGTAATATAAAGGTTGCAGGTAGTCTCCCATACCTTATGTTCATTGCATTTGCTCACACTAGCTGTAGAGTGTTTCCTATGCCAAGTAGCAGCATCCTCCGGCTGGTGGCCGTGCTAGATAGACTAAGGGCAGCAAAGCTGTAGCACCTCCTCTGTATGGCAGCAAAAATACCTCTACGCTTCCCGTCATCTAGGGTTGGGTTGTTTGGGGTTTTGGTTGGTTTTTTTTAGGTTGAAAGTGTTCTTTAAACAGTTTGGTCACCATGACTTTTATTAAGGAAAAAAAAAAGCTGCTTCTTGTAGCACCCATATATTCTGTATGCAATGTTTCTCACTGGTGAGGAAAACTTGCTGATATGGGGTTTGTAATTATTGAATTCTGATGAGCACAGAACAAATAAGGGTACAAATGTGAGCTGGGCAAGGAGTAGTTAGGAGTATGTACCCAGCACCTTTCAGGGGTACGCTGGCCAAGAGAGGAAGCAAAGTTCTGGGGACAGATGCTGTGAGCACAAACCAAGGCAAGGGATCCCTCCTGTTGTGGCCAAGTGGAGCTCTCCAAGAGCATTACTGGGAGCCAAGAGGAGTTCCCAGGGCTGGGGAACTGCTGGAAGCCATGGTTCCTTTCTGTCCCACTGTGCCCATTAGCACCTGGGACTAGTAGTTTCAGCTAGTCATAGTCTCAGAGAGTGTTTAAAGGAGAGTGGGAGTAAGAAGAGAAGTTTAAACATCTTTTTGTTTCCAGCAGTACCCAAGTGTCTCTCATAAGGCTGGATGACTCAGTGGGTGAGATATATAGCTCGCCACCTCCAAGATTTTTATTTCATATGTCTCAGGTTTGTAATGACTGTAGGACTGAATTTGATCAAAAATTAAACTGGATTCAGAAGCACTATTATTGGCTTATATTAATCTTATGAAGTTAACGCTCTCAAATCTTTTATAGTCTATAGTTATGGCTTCTTGTTGACTTTTAAGGATTGGTACAGAAATTAGTTGAAAGGCAAATTAAAATAAGAAATAATAAGAGTAACTCGACTTTATTTTTGTTTGTAGTAGTGTTATCAACTCTGAAAATACAGCTCATCTCCTTTGATCCAGTGCCAGTCCTAGCATGGAGAATTGCAAGGTGCATGTGTGTTTCCCTCAGGGTACAGAAGAACCACAGAAGCTGTAGATGAATAAACAGACGTGTTGAGCCAAGGTGCAAAAGTGATTTTATTTGCCTAGAATCTATTAATTTACAGGCTGGAGTGCTAACAGATATGGGATTGGGAAGGCAGTGAATTCAAATTTGAGGTACTAAAACACCAACAAATCAAAAGATAACAGACTAGACAAATCTTCTAAATGTTAAAGAAAAAAAACGCAAACAAATATATCAGCAGAAACGTTTGACCCCTCCAATAACATTGAGGTTTTGTGAATTTTGATGGGTAGTGGTACAAAAATTGTTCCATCTACTACTGGCAGATGGTAGGTTTCTTGGTTCTAAAAATATGAAAACAGCTTGATCTCATGTACCTTGGTTTAAAAATAAAGCTCTTTTTATAGCATGTCTCAATTTTGACAACCATACGGTGCAGTAGATATTGAATTCCACGTATGAGCACATTTTAAAAACCTAAACCAGACTCTTATTTTAGGGGTAGGCTGATCCTCTGAGTTTGTGAAGTCCTCAGAAAGAGGACTTGCAGCTGAACATAATGGCTCTTTGTGTTTAACTCCAAAGTTTGAGTTGGTTAGGGGTTCAGCATTGAATTTTATAAACCATTTCCTTCTTTGGTAGCTTTCTTAAATTTAATTTCAAAGATGTGTAAATACTGAGTTTTCCATCTTTTTGTGATGGTTAGCCTGGTTTAAATCTGCAGGAGTGAAATGCAATTGAATTTATAAGTAAAATGATTTCTTCTTTATATTGCAGAGCACAGATAACTCAAATATATCTATAATTGCTCAGAACAAAAAGTGCTTTGACAATGATATTGTTTGCTCGAAGAATGTTTTCGTCACTGTTGGAGCCACTGAGATTTATTTTAGTGAACCTTCTGAGAAGCAGGTTAGTTATTTTCTTTCCTTTTTGGGTTGCCTTTAAGATAAGCATTGTAAAGTTACTACTCTAAAGGAGCATGTTTTTGGAAAACATCTCTCAGTCTAACGTAGTACAAGTGCCTAGGCCTGGATAAAGCAGCAGGTCCCAGGAAAAAACTTATTTTTTCCCTTTTTTTTCAAGTTCTTTTTCTTCTACAAAGAAGACTGCTCAAAAGGCTCAAGCAGTTGAAACATATTGGCATTTATTTGTTTCTTTCTGCTTCATTTTGAAAGGGAAACCAAAGTACAAAATCAAAGGAATTTTGAATGATTGAAAAGACAAAATATCAAAATATTAAACAACATTCTAGTAATATTATTGATCCAGCTATATCCTAAAGTATTCTTCAGTACACAGGTTGTTATTATCTGGCGGTATACGTTGGTAGAATTACTTTATTAGATCTTAATAAATATTCTTTTCTGTCAGAAGACCCTAAGGGGACAGGAAAACAAATCTAACTATCAGCTTTGGAAGGCTGGATATTATACTGTGATACACTTTCCAGAACAGGACATTACAATTCTGTGGGACAAGAAGACAATGATTCACGTTAAAGTTGGACCTCGATGGAAGGTGAGCCAAAATAAAAGCCTGAGATTTTGTGTAGCACTCTGTGTTGCTAATGTGATCTCTTATTGAATAACTGTGATTGTCTTTTCTTCATGAATAACTTTCCCAGTCATATAGCTGTTTATCACGGTGTTCAACTGGTAGCATTTCCCAGGTAAGAAGAGAGGGAGAATGTGATTTAATGGCTGGACTCCTGAAGAGAAGGGATGGTTCCTACGTGCATGTTTACTCTGTTGCTCCACACATTGCAGATATGCAATAACTCAGCCCTGACTCAAAGTTACTTTGGGGGCTGGAAGAGAGGGTTAGTTTTGAGTCACCCAGTTTACCGCATGCTTTTGTAATTGCTGAAGCCAATGGAAAAGAAGTTTCCATATCTAACGACATGGAAGACAGCAGGTTTGTAGCAGAGATTGGATTAGGTTGATGATGGAACTGCATCCTGAGATGTAGTAGAGGCTGCTGAGATGAACAGATGGAGTCATATCTTGGGTTTAAATTAAGAAGACAAGATACAGGAAAAGATCTAGACAAAACCTGACATTTAAACCTAATAAATATACTGTGACAGGGTTCAGCCACGATGCAGGGAAGAATATGAGCCTCTTTCTCTTGCCAGTTGCTCTTCCTTGTTCCATTCCTGTATCATCATCTGCCTTGGTGTCTCTGCAACTCAGTCTTCAGGTCCTGGCAGAGTAACCTTATCTGCACATTCGATAATTACATTCTTGCTTCATCTCAACCATGAATGCACATATTGAGAGGGGCTCTTTCCAGTAAAAGAAAAGAAAGCACTCCATGCTAGAATAGAGTATCAGATTTTTTCAAGTGTAAGTCAAAGTTACAATGACCACCTAATCTTCTTTTAAAACAACATTACATAGGCTTTTGTCCCAATAGCCATAAAATGCTTACTTCACATACAAGCAGATTTATCAGCCATCAATATACATAGTGAAAAAAATTTCTGCTTTTGAGTAAGCTAGCAGGGAGCCAAGTTCTAGTTCTGCAGGTTACATGCAGGGACACAAATACTTCAAGCTCTTTCTATTTTCAAAGACTGTTTCTTCCAGAGGCTCCAGTTCAGTAAGATAATGTCTACAGCAGACCTTAAGGAAAAAGAATTCGTTGGAGTGAGACACAGCACCCTAGAAATCCAACTCTACATTTTACTGCTGTGCAGAAATATTTTTTGTCTATGTATGTATACATGTATGCATGTATATATACTTCTTCCTTCAGCAGCACATGCCCCAAGACAAGAAAGTTGCAGCTGTCTCTTTGTAACTGCTATTACAAATGTTCTTGCTATTGTGAGCTAAAATTAGAGGCAGCAAGTATTAATGACAACAACTAGTCAGGCTTCACAATTATGAGGTAATTCACCTGAACTTTTGACTTTTGGACTGGATGCACTCTTAAGCTTTCAGAAAAAAATATGACTAGATTCCAGTCCTTTTTTACAGGCAGACAGTAAAAACAGGTTCTGGAAAACAGGAAGAAAAAATGAAAACATATAATTCTATTAAAAGTTATTTGCAATATGGACCTGTAAGCCTAGCAGAGTGTCAGATATTTTCAAAGTATAAATCAGAGTTGCATTCACCTTTTTCTGTTTAAGAATGTTTTATTCCACATATGTCATTAGTACTGATTATTGACTGTCAGTATACATTAAAAAAATAATCCTTCTTGTCTTTTAGGGTAAACTGGCAGGTTTGTGTGGAAATTTTGACAAATATACTTCAAATGATCTGACTACATCAAACAACATGGAGGTGAGAAATGCACAGGTGTTTGGAGACAGCTGGGTATTAGGACAGGTAAGTCCCATGTCCAGTAAAAATTTGGAAAAAGAGGATGATAATTTATAAATGAACATGTTGAAAGCATATGATGTACAGTGATTTTCTAAACTCATGGTGAGTGTATAAGAGGACATTTTAACTTTTATGTCTGTAGATGTGAAACGTGTTAATAAAGTCTTAAGTCATAGGAAACATATACTGAATTTAAATGTAACCAAACAATCTCTTTAGAGAAGAATATATTTTTCCCCATATAAGATAATTATCATAGCTGTCTGGATTTCAGTTTCCTACAAAGTTAGTTACATTGCTTCTGATATTTTGGATTCAGCCCAATTTTAAAAACAATTCTAATTTCTCTGGTGTTGGAGGCATCAGGATTTGAAAGTAAATAGAAACCGAGAGTTGGGAAAAAAAGGTCTGGAAAAAAGTTTCTTTCTGAACACTGAAAGAAAAGTTGGTGATTTTTTTTTTAGTTGCAGTTTGTAAACAGAGAACAAACTGACGAAGCAGCAGGAAATTGAACCAAAATCTCTTACCTCATGAAAGAATATGATACCTACTCTGCTTTGGATTAAAGATTTTGAGGTTTTCCTCCCTCAATATCTCTCTTTGTATCTATTTTACTCTACACAAAATGTTTAAATTTTGTGAGCAAGCAAGGCAAATGCGTAGTGTTGGTGTTATACTGCTCATCTAGAAGGTGGTACTTAAAGGAATGTGTTAATGTTTTGTATGGAGTGTATGAATTTTTCTTTTCCAATTTATCAGTTCAGTGGCTGCTTGAAAAATGTGTATAACGTTTGCATAGTACATTAACTTCCAGGATGTTATGACCTTTGCTTATGCAGCCCAAAATTGCACTTGCATTTTTGTGGCTTTTTTTTTTTTTTTTTTTATTTTGTAAAATCTTATGTAATCTTCCAGTCTCTGTGGCTGCCAGAGCACTCAGGATCTGAGTTCAACAATGGCCTCACAGGCAGCCTGCGCTCAGCCAGACTTGACACTTCATCTGCTTTGCAGTAGGCGTTAGGGTTTTTTTCAGAAAGGACCTTTGGCCTTCGTGGAGATATATCCTGGTCATCTTTTCTGCAAAATCTAAATACTATAAAGAAGTATTTGATAGCTGGAGGCCTAGAACCCAACTCTGCTACTGGCAAATGTGCTTGCATTGGCACCGGGAAGCGTGGGATGCTTCCAGGGCTTCTCCCTCCTGGGAATGGCAGCCTGTCCCACCCCAGTGGCATCCAAGCATCCACACAGGAGGGCAGCATAGGTGAGCGATGTCTTGCAGCTGAGGCTGCGTTGGGACACCCCAATACTGCCTGTGGATCCATTGTTACCCTCTCCTGAGCTTCCCTGCTGCACCAGGAGAGTATGGGTTTGGATGAACTCATGTTTTCTGAGTGTCATTTTGTTACATTTTTCTGTTCATTTGTTTTTCTTCTTGAGACTTTAAGAGAGGGAGTTGTATCTCAGCCATTTTTGAGTTATCATGATGATCTTTGACTCTATTTTTTTTATGGGTTGTGCTCTTCCTACTGCTGCTTCTTTATTTGAACTTACAGGGCTAAAGGCATCTGTAGTGTGACTCCATTTAAAGTCAGTGCAAAACCACCAGGGATGGATTTGGACCATGTATTTGTTTGTGATGTTACAGTTGGTTGCTCTGGTAATGATTATAATGTGTCACAAAGAAAACATCTTGTCTTTATGTGCTGAGCAGACAGCAGGAACATTTTAGTACTTCAGAACAAAACACAAAGATTCTTTTTTGTGCAAATGTTTTCAATTATAACAACAAATCAGGGAAAGGGGAAGATGAAGAAGGTAGCATTTAAACTTTATTTTTGTTTTCTGAGTATGCAGGTATTGAATTACACGATACTATAGTGTACCTGAGTCCATGGTAAACACATCTTCGCATAAAATGTTTGTGGTGTTTTTGCTTGTTTTTAAGTGCAAGAGCCCAAATGAAACACTAAGACCATGTGAGGTACATCAGAGCAAGTTCCCTTATGCCAAAAAGGAATGCTCAATTTTATACAGTGATGTTTTTGCACCTTGTCGCAATGTGGTAAGTTTATTTAACATGCAAGATGTGCTCTCATGTAGGAAAATATTAAAATTCCAGGAATTAATTTCTTCTTGCCATTACCTGCAGTCTGAGTGCCGTGGAGGATACAGAGTAGAGCCCTGCAAGTATCTCTGTGTGGGTGGGCTATGTTTGTGCAGAGCTCCTTGTTCCCGTCAAGGCTGGAGCATAAACATAATAGTGGTAACTGGAAGCCATGAGTTAGTAGACTGGATAATCCAAGTTCTGTTCTTTTTAGGTTTTATTTATATCTTTTGTTTATATAGGTAACAACATTTTTAAGGCTTTTGTATATATTGCAGGATTCTAAAATAAGTGTTTGTGTAATGTGCCTACAGTTTATCTCAAATGGTTTTGTTAACTGTCCTGCTCAATATAGAAAGAAATATGATAGAATGAGATTTCAGCTTCAGAGCTATCAGTACTTTTAAATGGCTGACAGTTTATCATCTGCTTTTTATCAAAACTCTGAGGTTTGGTGTCCTTGTTTTCCCAATACCTTGCTGAGCCTGGGAATTCAGTTCCAACAATGTCCTTAAGTTCAGTCTAGAAAAGATGGAGACAACAATAACTCTGTGGGAATCTTTTATTCCATTTTAGTCCACCCTTTATCAATGCAAGCCACGCTCTATACATTTTTCCCTATTTCTGATTTTAGCCCCCACCAAAGGTATTTAATTATTGAAGGTGCTTCTTTACACCTGGGCAAGCAAGAGCCACTACAACATTTCATTTCAGTCTCTTATTTTCTTTATGACTATTAATAGTAAATGAGATCATTAGATGTCCCAGCTGAACCTCCTGACTTTCAGGACTGAAGTTTGATATCAACATGGTTAGGAATTTGCCTGAGGAGGAGGTTGCAGTAGCTTAACCCGAGAGATTTATTAATGTTGACTTTAGTTACTATGTAAAGAATTTTTTGAGCTTGTGCCTGAGAACATAGTGATGAGTGTATTTTCAAAGTGGAAAGTAATAAATAAAAATGGAACTTTTGAGAGTTTTTAAGGAGCTGTATTACTGTAACTCACAAAGAAAGAAGTTTTCTCTTGAACATTAATTTTCTGTATCTTATCCATGTTGTGGTTAAAATTTGCACACATTATGCCAAAATTTAGCATGCTCATGTTAAAAAAATGCATGTCAGGTGCAAAACATGTCATTTAATTGGTAGTCAAGTATCTTCACATGCCCATATCCACCTTGTATGGGACAGCCTGTAAAGCAAACATCTTTCAGGTGGGTTTTGCAACCTATTCATCAGAGTGTGAAAATACAGCTCTTACAAATGTCATGTAAAGTGACCTCATATCAAAGATACCTGCAGCTGGCTGCATGGCTGGGGAATGGGTGCCAAGGGAAAAATCCCAGGCAGACACTGGGTCTGTGGGCATGGAAGGAACAGAAAGTGTAGAAGGGGTTTGAGGATGTGCTCAGAGCATCACTCTTACAGTCGCTCCCGCTGTGCAGGTGGTGGAGGACGCTGCTGCGTGTGGAGGCAAGTGCCTGCCCATGGGACAGGAGGCCGCTGAGTTCAGCTGAGGCTGGAAAACCCCATTTTCAGGGAGACAACATCTTGCATCTCTGGCTGTCAGTCACTGATGGATTGCAGTTGCCCAGCTAAGCGCTGAACTCAGTGGGGGCTGAGGAGCCTCAGCACTCACAAAAAAAAGTCTTCCTCCTAACTCCTGAACTCAGCATGAGCTTTGACACGAGGCTGTTGTTTGCCACAACAGCAGGGTGTTGCTGACCCATGGAGAGATGCTGTCCTGCAGACATGAGAGACAGGTTGAGCTCTTTGGAGCCAATCTGCTGTCTGGTGGTTCCTGCAAAGATACTACAACCATTTTCAAGGGAGCTAATGCTCATGCCCCCACCCCAGTGGTATCCCTGTTTTAAAAATAGGAAAAAGAATGAAAGCCAAATGACATCTCTCTCCACTGAAGGCAGAAAAACAGTCTTCGTATCCCTGCCAGCTTCTAGCAACTGCCAGCTGAGAAGCTGCCTCCGTGTTAGATAAGTGCTGTTTTGTTACTGTGATGGTATTTCTGTAATCCGGCATGTGCCATTTGAGTGCTCTACAACTGAGCCAGCCCAGAGTCTAAACCAAAGAAAAGCATTGCTTTAAACATTCCACGTGTTGAGTAAGAACATTGTTTTGGAAACATTGCTCAACATTACAAAAAAGATGATTAAAACCCAAAAAATAGTGTATCATGTAAAACCACAAAATAACATGATAGCATTTTAGAGTGAGGACGTGGGTTTCTGATCTAATAAAGGTTTGCAGGCAAAGTATATTAAAATCTTGATAAGTGCAGAAATATTTTTCTGCAAAATGTTACCAGCATGCTCAAGCCTTCTTTCCCTGCCCAGAACCCCATCTACAAATTATTACTTTAATTACTTGATAATCAGAGCTGCAGCTCTGCCTTTGTTCTTGTTCATGCAAAACTGACAGGATGACTATAGATGGCAGTATTTGCCTTAAAAAAACCAGAACTGCCAGCTTTAATACACTCTCCAAAATCGATGAACAGCAAGTGTGTGGACAGCCATACTTGTTAATAGTCACTGAGTGAAATTTTCTCTTGACCTGTGACGTAAGTACAAGCTGTCCATTTGAAGTGTACTTTTTGTATAGGAATGTACCCAAACCTTAGAAAATACCTTATTTTTGTGTTAAATTCTTTCAGTCAATCCAGAGGTAGCACTGCTGAAAATGGTGCAACAGGAATTTGTATGGCTCGTGCAATTAAATCACCAGCCCTCTTTTTTTCTTTTTCTTTTTTTTTCCCCCTAGATTGATGTGACTTCTTTTGTCAAAAATTGTCACACAGATACATGCAACTGCAATCTTGGTGGGGACTGCGAGTGCTTGTGTACCAGTATTGCAGCTTATGCCCACAAGTGCTGTCAGCAAGGAGCAGCAATTCACTGGCGATCTCCTTCGCTCTGTGGTATGTACCTGGGCTGGCCTTGCACTGCAGGTCGTCTTTGAGGCATCTTTGGCCATTTGCTGCCCAGTAATATGACAGAAGCAGGTGGATAATAAATGTACTTCACATTTTTCATGCTGTCTGTGTGTCAGCTGTTAGTCTTATACACCTAAATTTGCTGTCTTACTGAAGAGGACTGGCTGTGCTTAGGGTGTGCCAGCACGGAGACTGTTGGAAAGGCAGCGGTATACCAGATCTGGGGTAAATGCAGAGGTCTGTGTAGAGCTGCAAAGAGATTCAGTCCATTCTACTTTTCATTGACAGCAAGAAGGGTTCTCAGCTATAGAATAATTTATGCTTCAGGTCTGCTGCCCTGGCACATCTATTTAAATACAGCTGTATGTCACTGAGTAAAAGCCTAAGGAAATAAAGTCACTGACTGAAATACATTATGGGAAATGAAACTTCCTCTGATGGAAGTGAATTTTACATTTGTAGGATGCAGATATGCATAGATTCTGTTGTTACTTTGTAATAATAATGTGTTTGTTTTCTTTTTCTTTTAGCTTATGACTGTGAATATTACAATCAAGGTATGTAGTATTTGATGTTGCTGTCTTTAATTCAATCTCATATTCATATACCTTGCTGAATACACTTACTCTTTGTGTTTTCTAGCATACCAGCTAGCTATGTGCTAGAAACAAATCTGTACTCCCTGGTTCCAAAACGGAATCCATTTTTATAAAGCACTTAGTTGCAGATAATTCCCCACATCAAACACTCTAGAATACGGAACACATCTTAGATGTACTATTCTATCATCTTTCTTTCTGTATGATGCTATTTTGAGATATTTATCTGTCCCTTGCTCACTCATTTTGTTTCTCTTTTAAAACCAACACCTCAGAGACATTTTTCTTCTATCAGTTCACTCAGACTAACCCTGGAAGAAAATATAGTTTGGTAATTTCTTTCACAGGTTAGAATAATTTTTTTTTTTTAAACTTCTGATATGTGTGAGTTTAATGAGCTCAGCAAGTCAGCAAAGCAAGTCCCCATGGGCCTTTCTGCTCTATGTCCAGGGACAGTGGTGGCATGGAAACAAACATCATAGTTGTAAGCGGAACACCACATCTGGCATCACAGATGAAACACAATACAGTGCACCCTGAAAATAAACCCCTTTGTAGCTTGTGCTGAGAAGAATCTGTGTCAGCTGCAGCAGTGTTGGAGGTTATCTCTTTTCCATTCTCCCTCTTCCCTAGGCTAGGATTGCATACTCACGATCCCTCGAGCTCACTGCACCTTCAAATCCTTTAGAAAGGGGCGGTGACTTTTATGAGCAGCCTGGAGTATTGTAGGTTGTTTTGAGATGTATTCATTGTCTATTTAATATAATTATGTCATTGTATTGACTTTTTCTTCCCTCCTGTTCTGCTATGGATATCTAAAATACTGTTTTTCTGTGCAATATCACTGAACTAATTGCCTTTGGCACATGGAAATTCAAGTCCTTTTCTCAAAAAATGAATGGTGCAGATATAATGCTTCTCTGATGATACTGAGTTCAGAGTAATCAGAATAATAATTAATTTGGTATGACTTTTGGAAAAAAAAAAGCCTCATAAATTTTATGAACTTTTGTCACACTATGCAATTATCTTCTAGGTTTTTATTCTGAAGTGGCTTGCTTTGTTTCATTTTTCCTTCTTTCATTGACATATAAATTGCTCTGGTTCAATTAAAAACTCAATTGAATTAATTGATAGGCTTTTTCTTTGACTTGGTGTGTGTGGCTTTAACATTGCTTCTATTTTTAATGAGTGAAGGTCAGCGGCCCAGCTGTGTTGAATGATCTTGGTAATCCCTAACATCTCAGTTAATAACCTCATCATATTCAATGTGGGGGTGGGTTAATGCACCATGCAGCACCTCTTGGCAGTCAGGGAGAAGCTCTAGAAGGATGTTAGCTTATGCTTGTGCTGTAAATTTCAGAACTGGGGCCTATTATATTTTGAAATTGATAGGTTACAGGATTTTATGCACACGTCTCACAAGTATTGTACTGTAAAGAACAGTTCCTTTGAACAAGAATGGTAGTAATTTAACAAATTTAATTCCTGTGGCATGCCTTCTTATATTTGGATCCCTGTGCATGTGCTTTGTGGGGAGCAAGATACTGAAAAGGAAGGGAAACTTGACTAAAAGCAATGATATGAATACGACTTTTGATACATCTTTTTTACCTACTTGTATCCTATAATGAGCATCATATAGTAGACGATTTTTTTTTTTTCTCTTCCAGAGAGTCTGGCCCAGTACAGTAGCAGCATGTAGATCTTGCTTGGTATAGCTGACTTTCCACCATTTCTTTGCAATAGGAAATTTTGTCTTATTTAAAAAGTAGCGACGTGTACAGGTTTTGGCTCGGATAGCTAATTTTCTTCATATAGTTAGTATGGCGATATATTTTGGTTTTGTGATGAAAACCAATGTTGATAACACACCTGTGTTTTAGCTACTGCTTACACAGCGTCAAGACCTTTCCTGGTTCTCACGCTGCCCCACCTCCTCTCATTCTTTTTTGTTCTACATCATGTCAGACTGCTGAATCTTTATGGAAACTTTATCAATTACAGCTCACTCCTGCTTTTGCTCAAGTCATAGGCAAAATGTCTGCTAATATGTAGGGATAAACATTCAGTGATTTAGAGCTTTCACAAAACTGACACGTTTTGTTTCTTACTCCTAAGGTGAGGTTTTAGAAGTATGCTGCTCTTGGTTCTTTCAGTGGGGTATAGTGACAAGGATGGATGCTGTTGTGTCTGGGTGTATCCCCGTCAGCCTTTCCAGCCCGGCAGAAATGGCTCCAGGGATTTGCTGTGGGGCACGGTTAGGTCAGCACCATTTTGGCAGTGGTACCAGCTGAAGCTGTTGTTGCTGTTATATTGGCATGAACTTTTAAATGATGATGTGGTGAACAACACTGGAAAAATAGTTGGTTATTTTTCAGCTGGACCACTTCACTGCTGAAGCACTGAGGATGGCATAATAAATGGGGCAATAGGGGGGAAGAAGCAAATGGTTTGTGGGAGAGGATGAACTAGACAACTGCTTAAGCAATATTGCTGCCAAATGTTGAATTACAGCCTTATAATTTGAATTCTGGGGGGTTTGGGGAGAATTGTGTTGTGAATCTTAGAGTAGCTTCAGTGTCTATTTGGGGAATAATATTAAAGTTGCTCTGTTGATCTTCCAAAGTATAGAAAGAAGGACATGTAAAAGACTAAAAAGCAGCCCACATTGCTTTCTTGTACAGGTCATTTTGTGAGGATAAGTACCCACACTTTGTTGTGCTCACTTTGTATCTGTTGTATCATGGGCAGGAAGCAAAGAATAAGGGAGTACATTGAACAGACAGATACAGACCTATACTAGCCTAATACCTTGAGGCATTAAGCTGTAGTTCCAAACTTATTTGCTTCCAGGTATGGTGAAATATTTAAGGTAATACATTATGTCAGCTAAGATTTAAGTTTTGTATGTTATGCAAGGAAGATTTTTTTTTTCTATTTGATTTTTCTTCCCTTAGGTCTTGGTGAAGGACCCTATATTTTGGCAAGCTATGGAGAGAATGACACAATTATAGGAGCTAATGTATCCAGTAGAAGAATATTTCCCCTGCCTAGAACTGGAGCGCGTGGAAATGTATTTTTCAGTTTCATGATAACTCCAGGTCTTTTCAAAGATAAAGATTTATGTAAGTGTTCTCAACAATTTTGCTAAAGGCAATACATGTTTTTCAAACTGCATGAATGATTTTTGCTGCATCTTATAAATCTCCTAAAATGGTCTAGATATTTTTAGTTATTGGAATAAGTGAGGATGAAGCAGCCAATTTCAAAACTGAGGTGGAATACTGCTTTTTTAAAATATATTTTTTTAAAATATATTTTTTAAAATATTGGAAAACCTTGCTGCCAGCTTTAAAGCTGACTTTTCAAAGATTGTTTTAGAAATATTGCAAAATACAAGTGAATAGAATTCCTCTGTGAAAAAAACAATTAGTTGTATAACTGGAAACTGGAAAATTTTCCATATGTATCTAGTGAGTGTGAACACTGAAGGTAAATGCAGGATATTTTTGTCTCCAGTCAAATCACTTTTACTTTATCTTTTCTTCTTTTTTGTGACTTTCAGTGGACTATAAAATGTGCAACTTAGAAAAAACAGTCTGTCTCCTGCATTGTTAGTGAGCAGCATCTCCATACAAAGTAGAAGGAAGTTTTTTGGATCATCAGCTATTCCTAAGCTCTATTTTTCACTTATGAGGACTGATCCAAACTACACAATCAAAACTAAGTGTGTTCAAATATTTTTCCTTCTGAATATATATATTCCTTTCTTCACATGTATTGGGTTTGTGTCAATTAAGTCAATCCAGGTTTTGTCATTGCTTTCTCATAGAATTGGATTGAAATAATCCCAAACCCTCAAAATTCAATGTAGAGAAGGGCTGTCTTCCCAGTAAAATTTGAAACCATATCCACAAACAGTTGACAATTTTGCAGTGGAGAAATTAGGTGTTTAGATATGATTTTGAAATGAGAAAGTACAAAAACCAGAAGCATTAATTCAGCCTTGTCAATGCTCCAACCAATGTAAAGTGGAAGCAAAATTCATTATAGCTGTGCAGTACACAGGTAGTCTTCATATCTGTGAGGTATGAGATAGTATTCATCTAGATTAAAGACAGTTCAAGATTTTATTCAAGTTGACAACTAAATAAGAAGTTAGTCTTCTTCTAAATTCTTAAATTTTTGAGAGTTTTCTTCCCTTTTAATTTCTGGCATGGGCAGAGCAAATAGAGGGGTGAGTCTTTTATTTGGCTACAGGTTTTCTGACTGTATTGCTGGATATGACTGTATTTAAAAAAAGCTTGACCTCAAGGTGAAGTCAAGCATGTTCTTACACTATTTGTGTGATGCTATTTAGTAATGAAATTTTGGTACAGCTGAACTGTCGGGCATTTCTCTGATTTTGAGAAAAAACTCCCTATGTGGGCAAGTCCTAGTTTGAGACTGCTTCTGAATCATTTCAAAGCCTGGCAGCAGTAGGCCAAATGTAGTTTTGATCTAAGCTATTAGCTCTCTGGTAGCTCTGGATGATGTGATCATTTGAAGTCTCCTTTAGAGCCTGCGTTTCTAACTTTCTTTTGTGTTACATGAAACCAAAATATTTTTTTGGTGAAAAGCAGTTGTTTAAAAGGAGGCACTTAACAGCCAATATTTAGATTTTCATCTCACTTTTGTTTTCTGTGAAAATCTTGTTATTATTATTTTTTTCTTTTTCTTCTGTGGCAGCACCCTCTCTCGTTTCCCTTGAATCTGCTGAAAGACCAAACTACTTTCTGTACGTACATGACAATGAAACCGTTGGGTTGGAACAGTGGCAGGCAAGTGCCTCCTTTCGGAGACGAGCCACCTTCTTCCATCACCAGGGCCTCTGGAGTCCAGGGCTCAGTGCTTTTGAACTGCACAGTAAAAAGGGCTTTTTCATCATTCTCACCTCATCCAGTGTTAAAGTGGCAAAGTATGAGGATTCAGCAGAATTCAAACGTTTGAGTACCTTTAATATTGAAGGTAAATTTTGCATAATCCCCAGGGATAAGTATGGTTTCTTCTGCTTGCCTTTAGAGCACTTTCATCAGCAATAGTAACAAGTATTTTAGTCTTATTTCTAATTACTATTCTTTTATTCTACCCCACCTCTAAATGTTACTATTTTCTAATTTTTGCAGATGTGATGATCACTTTATCTTTGGACTACATTTTCATTATTTTACTCTTGCAAAGTGAACGCAGCATGTCATAAAAAGATATGTGTTAATGTCTTGCTAGTGAGCTATAGATATCCATTCTTTTAAATGAATGGGTAGTTGTATTGCTTCTTCAACCAACAGTACTTTCACAATGGTTAATTGATTTTTAAGGTTTTTAAACGGAGTATGTTGTAAGAGCAAGTACCCGTTTGTATCTTTAAAGCCTCAGTGCCTTTTAGCTTGATTGAATTTAAAATACTTGAAATTGAAAATGAAATAAATCTCACCTATTTGAAAGTTCCCAAGAATTTCTCTACTTAATTTCCAGTTTTTCTGAAAATCCCAATGTACTTTATCGAAAAGACTATAAATTTGTAGTTTACTGATTACACAATAAATAAACCCTTTTCCTTCTTTCTCAGACCTCAGTGCGTCAGTGCCTTATAGACGGATGTGTGAATGGCGATATGAATCTTGTGCTAATCCTTGTGTTAAAACATGTAGTGATCCTGAAGGAATAGCATGTAAATTCCTTCCTCCGTAAGTCAAATTAAGCTCAGTATTGCTACTGTATTGTGGTTTTTGTACCATAGGCTTTCTGAAAATTACTGCAGCTGCAATATTCATTCATTTTTACCTATCTAGATTTCAGTATCACTCTTGTGAACAGCTCTCACAAGTCACGTGAAAAAGTTTGTAACAAGCCTCTCATTTCTCACAGTATATATATTCCTGTTTACAGTGATCTTTCAACACAAGAGTAAGACGTTTTTTGTTTAGCTCAGGGGATTAGGTTCTGGTAGTGGTTAGGTAGAAACATATTAAATTAAATGAAGGTTGTTCCCTTCTATGGATTTATATTCACATCCTGAACCAGCATCCCATGATGCTGTAAATGGCCACTTCTTTCTGGTGTTTATATGAGAGAGACCAAAAACTGGAGGAATATAAGGGTGGACTACGCCCTCTCCTGTAAGAGGAAGGAACTTTATAGTAAGAAATGCTCATGGGCAGGACGCAACATTTGATTTCACACTGCTGTTGTTATATTGTTCCTTAGTAAAAAGATTTCCTGTCTCCATGGATCTTCCCTGGCACCTATGGAACCACAGTTTTTTAAGCAAACTACAAAGAAAAATGACTAAAAACTCAAGGCATAAAATCTGGTGGGAAAGAAATTATATTTTGAATTGCAGACTGTCTCCCTAGGCATGAGCAGTTTATGATTAGGAATATTGCTAATATAGCTAATTTTCTCTGTTGGTATTCTTATCTTTTTTTTTTCACATGGGCACAATGGTTGTTAATTTAATAATCAAAATTAAAAGGTAAGGGAATATATGGACTTGTCTGCACTTTCCTACTCTGAAAGTGCACAAGAATGAGAGTTTCTATAGAATCCATTTAAATATTTTAAGATCTCAAATGAACATATCTGGCTAAAACAGTGGTCTTGTAGTGAAGTTCTTTGTTCTGTGGGAAACGTGTCTGCTTAGGGATCTGAACTTCCACCTGGTTGTGGAAGCAGAATGGTCCAAAGCCATCAGGTTCATCAGCCTATGCAAAGAATTGATTATTAACAATTTAGAAACAGGATTGTGCTGTTCAATGTCTTATTGACCTTAAAATGCCTCAAAATGCTATGTTCACCATTACACTGGAACGTTCTCAGAACTCTGATGAGGAATACATTCAAATGTTTCGTTTTGCAAAAGTGAAATTTAAAATTATTTATATTTCTACTGTGGCTTTAGAATTAACTATAAAATATTTTAAAGGGTTGAAGGATGCTTGCCATACTGTCCCAAAAACATGATCCTTGATGAGGTCACACTTAAATGTGTTTATCCGGAAGACTGTAAGTATATTTTATTATATTCTAATCTTATAAATCACTCTAGAGATCCCAGGAAAAGTTTTAATCAAATGTACATTGTTGGCTTTTATTAAATGCTTTACCAGAAGAAGAACATCTTTCTGGGGCATAGACTCAATTCCCAGTCATCCAAAATACATCTCCTACATCCAAACAAGCCATACATAAAGTTGAATTCTTTCATTTCTCTAAAGGTGTGTTAAATTTAACCTTTTGTGATGGTGTTATACTCATCACAACTATATTTGATTTTACTGCTAGTATATCATATGTTTGTAAGCAAAAGGTCCCAAAAGGAAGAAATACTGCTGTGGTAAAAAGTTTGGACTTTTCAGTTGATGAGCCACCACTAGCAAATTCAGTGCATCACTTTCATAACTTCTGGTGTGTGAAGTTACCACATTATTTGCTTATTTGGGGGATACAGTATTGGTTTAATATAAATTACATTTTAATAGTATCTCTTATTTTATTTTAAAAGTTTTGACTTAAATATGTTATGTTTGATATTTGCTAGTACAAAGTTATCTTGTATAGTGTACTACCTTCCAAAGATATAAAAGAAGATGACATATTTTATAATATATTTATTCCAAATATTTTACTATTTTGGATTTACTGAATTTTCCATGGAAATCCCTTGTTGCTTCAAAACTGCTCTGGATAATCAAGGTTTTCACTAATAATAAAAATCTAGCTACTCCATTTGCAAAGAAAATTAGAAAACTTCTTGAGTCAGCTGAGTTCCTCGAAGTCATCAGGCAATCTGGAACCACCGGCAAGTTATCTTCTCAGCAAAATGATGCTCTGATTTGCTAATATTTAAATGGAACTTCAGTAGAGATAGATGCTGCTATTTTGCTTTACCAATAATTCATAAAATACAGTGAAACATGCATCTTTCCCTTTAGGCATACCTGTGACACCTATGGAATCAGCAATTGGAACAAAACCTTCACTGTTAATCTCTCACACGGGTGCTACCACAGAGGGATTTCCTCAGACACCTTCTTTATTTGTTACTTCAGGGACTGAGTCAACTCACACCAGTGTGACAGCCAAAATAACCATGAAGGCAAACACCACTTTAACAGGAATGAATATGTCGGCACGGTCCCTTACGGACTTTCATTCACTGGAAGCATCTAATGCAGCCACCTATTCAACATTTTCATTACCAAGTACAGTGGAGCCTTCTGATGTACTTCATAGCACAGCCAGCCCTACTGTCCTTTCCAAACTAATCTCTTCAACAGATTTTCCAACTGCTCTTCAAGACTCAGCAGTCACATCACGTACTGTCAGTTCTACTGCATCTGTAACTTCACCCATTACAATAGCAACTCCAACAATCCTGCTCAGTGCAAGTCCTATTCCAACACATTCTACATTATTAACACCCCCTTCCCTACTGGTAGTTCCCTTTCCACTTGAATCAATCACTCAGCTAGGAACGGTTCCTCCTACCTCAGCACTAAAAGCTTTAACCTCCAAGCCATCTTTTGTCACTTCTGAGCTGCCTGCAGGGATTGGGAAGAGTAGGAGTCCTCCAGTGAGTCATTCTAAGCGAGCAACAGTATCCTCCAAAGTGTCTTTGTCTGCTTTCCTGGCTGGCAGAGCAACTTTCACAAGACCTGTATTTCTTCTAGGATCACGGTTGACACTAAGCACATCTACTTCTCCTATATCTACTTTGTCTGTTAGAACTAGGTCTGGCGCTGATCAAACTGCAGTTCACCCCCCACCCATTTCTGCACTGACTTTAACTGCTCCTCAAATTCCTATGACCACTAGATTTGCTAGTTTTGTGACAATTTTTCCTCAATTAATCTCAGCTTCATATTTTGAAACAGCAAAACCCTTGTATAAAACTTCTCTGGTATCTTTAAATGCAAGTTCTTTAGCTAGTTTTTCTCCCAAGCCATTTTTAGCTTCAGTGGAAATTTCAGTGACTGTTCCCAAGCAGACATCTCCATTAATAAAAGGCAATACTTCTGCTGCTCTGCCCGTAATGACTGTATCTTCACCTCAAGCTGTTTCTCAAATCCCTATAAACACTTCTTCAAGCCCTTCTGTAACACACACACTATCTATACCAGTGCATTCTCTCATTACCTCCCTGAAGCCCAAAGCTATGGCAGATGTCACTGTTACTTCCAAAAGTCTTTATATAGCTCCTTCCACTGCTTCCACTCTTGTAGTCAATCCAACAATCTCTGATATGTCTGTAGCAAGTAAAGCCTCAACAGAAAGTAAATACATAACGGACACTGATTTCTTTTCACTGTCACCCATTTCTAAAAAGCCAAAGAAGTGCATTAGTTCTACAGTCTTCCCTCTTAGGACACTGGTATTACCTCCCAATGCTACATTAATAACCACTTCAGAAACTATGGAGTACCCAAGCAGTTCACATACAGAACTGAAAACTGATCCTGTAGCACAAAGTTCAGGCACTTTCATTCCTAAAGATCCTTCTCTTACAAGGTCATCATCTTTATTTACAATCCTGTTATCAACAACATCAGTACCATCTTATGTGACATCTCTTCCTACAAGTTCTTCATTGATTCCCATAGTCAGTAGGACATCATCATTAACACAAAATATAACTGCTACCCAGCCACAAGTTTCATCTCTAGATACACAGGGAACCTCAAAAACTCCAGTTATAGACTTTGCAAATTCTTCTGTAGGTTTTTCTACATTCGCTTTAAACATAAGCCCTTTTACCAGCCTTTCAGCAGCGCAAAAACCATCCATTAGAATGCCCTTCTTACTAATGCCTACAATTCCTGAAGCCACTTTAAAAAAACAGCCCAGTAGGGTCCCTATGTCTTCACCTCCTCCTAAGACCACTCATATCTCTACTGTTTCTTTAGGAAAGCAGAGTTCTTCACTAAGTTATTCAGAAGAAGATGGAACAATATCAGCCATATCAGCTGGAATCATCACTCAATCCACTACACCGATGATCATGAACACAACAGTGAATGCTACATCCTTAAAAGCACCTTATATTTTTGCAAAAATACCACCTAGCTCTTCAGCCAGTTTCTTAGTTGCTTCTGGTACTACTGTAGCCTCTATGATTACTAAAAAAGCCACTGATTCTTTTGTTGCCAATTTGGAGTTTTATATGGCTTCAGCTTCAGTTCCTACCACCACAGAAACACTCATGCATGTGTCACACAAATCTTTCTTTACGTCTGCAGCATCTGAAGCTTCACAGAGCACTAAAGAAACTCCAAAAATGATGATGATGAAAACAACTGGTACTAGAAGTCCATTATCACAGATGAAGAGCACCTCATTTACAGCTTCAGAAGTTAAATATGTAACCTCATTTGAAAGAACTGTGGCTATTTTAGAAAGTGGTCAGACTTCACATGAGCAAAGAAATGTTACTGAGACAAAGTCAACCACAACTGAGAAATCTGCTCTGCCTTATTTGACAGTATCTTCAGTTCAGAGTTCAGCTTTTTCAAGAAATACAACCTCAGAAAAAAATCTCTTTCTTTCTGGAGTCCCAGATATAACAACATCAGATTGGTCCAAAATCCCAACACAGAAAACCATTAAACCTTATTTCAGTTTAACAGAGCCCTCAGAGCTGCAGACCAGAACTGTAAAAGTTTTATCTCATTCTAATGGTGGAATGGCTCTGCCTTCCTCTTCAGAGCCTGTGGAAACACAAACTTCTCTGGCAAGCCCAGAAACAATGACAGCTATAGCTGACAAGGCTTCCTTTGGTACAATGATGCAAACACCGATGTCTACATCTTCCAAATGTGTGGTATGTTCAGTTTTACTTGCCCCTGTGTGTTAAAATATATATTGTTTTTCAGGCCCTTCTGTTATGCTATGGATGTAATACCAGAGATTTTAAATATCTCCTATTTTTGTTTTTAGTCGTATGTTTTAAAATACACAATTATTCTTAGAGGATTGTTGTATTGCTGCTTTTACACTGCCCTGGTATAATCTGCAACTTGGATGTATTGCTGTAGAAAGAAATGGCTTTTAAAACTATGTGCCGATTCTAGATAGCAAAATATATGCCTGAGGTGCAGAAAAACCCATAATCCATGGAATTTTGGGGTTTCTGCATAATCTCACTCTGTCTTTTTTCCATTTGTTTCTTTGTCATAGAGTTTAAAATGATGGGAATGCATGATTCTGTATTTCTTAAAATGCTTCAGATTATTACTGAACATAACATCTAGCCTCAATGCATAATGTTTGACACAGAGTATTCCACCAAAGCTAGATGGAACAGGAAGGGTATGGGTGAATGGACGTGCATCATTGTCACCTGTTACAACCACATAAAAGAAATTTATCCCAAAATAACTGACGAGGGGTTGCATAGATATGCTGATTCTGTCTCAGAGCAGGGTGATGAACAAGGGATCGCTTGGACTTCATAAGGGCAATGAATGTAAAGTTGATTCTGGTTGGTTTTTTCCTTATATGACAGCCAAAATACCTTGAACCTGTTGACAAATGTAGCCAATATGTATGTGTTAATGCGGGTTGGATGTTATACAACCTTTCAAGGAACTGCCCTAAGGATGTGCAGAAGCCAGACTGTGGTTTTCGAGGAATGCCAGTTCAAGTTAACACTGATAGCTGCTGCCCAGAATGGGAATGTCCCTGTAAGTCACTGTTTTATTTTTAAATACAACACAGAGCCTCAATCTGTAAATTTCAAGTAATAAATTAAGGGTTTATCAGAGTAGGAATGCGAGGTTGAATACTGGAACAAATTTAAAAGAGCTGTTCTTCAGCAAAACAGAATGAATATACTGAATGTTTTGGTATATTTGAATTAACATTCAAGAGAGTAAAAATATTTTGGTTTGAATGAAAACATTGAAATTAAATCTGCAACATGAACATCAATATTTTCCAGCTGAGACTTTTCAGCATTTCTATCAGTAGAAATGTTGAAATTTCAAAATTTTGCGAAGAAAACAAATTAAATACTGGCATTTTCTGAAAGACAGAACCCCCAAATTTCAGTTAGCTCTAACTGCAGTTTTACTAATACTTAGAAAGTACAGAAACTGCCAGATGACTGCTTGTCAAGGGAACAAAAAGGCTGAAGAGAAGTCGTGTTAAAAACCTTGTATCATTATGGAAACCAATATCGCACGTTTAAATATTTGTCTCAGGAGAGGACAGATCAGTGTCTTGTTATCAGTATCTCAAAATATGTATTTTTTAATGCATATATTTTATCTCACAATGTACAGATTCATTGGCCTTGCCTGTAAAACGTTGACTTAAGTGAAAATTTTCACCAATTTAAACTTTCTCCCCTTCCCTGTGCACATAGCAGTAGGGGAAGGTATTTCTACTGAGTAATGTAAGATACTTGCTTCTGCTTATGGCTCAGTATGCTGTCTGCAGTACAAGGTCATCAATTTATACATGAATGTACATATGAAAGCAAATATTGCTAAAACTGACAGTTTTTAGAAATGCCCTGTTTTCAGTTCTGTGGTAACTTCATTAAATGACAGTTCTTTTTTAGGTCAATGTTCTGTACTGTCTGAACTGAGTGTTATTACATTTGATGGAAACAACATAGCCCTCTGTAATATGGCTTCCTACATTTTAGTCAAGTTACCAGGAGAAACTGTTGTTGCTCATATTGAAAAATGTCCTGCTAATCAGGTAAGATTCTTGCATTTCTGCAATAATTGTAATAGTTTCTTGAATTTTTGTGTTATAGGTATGAAATTCTGCAAAAATGTATCACCTAAAACATTCAGATAAAAGCCATGCCCATTGAAAAATGGCAAGTTATTTAATTTTTGAGGAGCATGCTTAATCATGCTGTCTAGATAAAAGAATGTTATCTCAGGTTAAATAGTAATTGTTGTATTATGTTATAAGGAAATTCAAACGTAGGTTCCTTATAAATTATCAGGGCTGACATAACTTCTGAACCTGCACGTCACCTTTCAGGCTCTCCACTCACAAACCTTCTTGAGGCCTTGAATTTATAATTTACAATATGGTTAAAATGCTAAAATATTTTGAATTGCCACAAAAAATCTTTTGTAGTTATTTTAGGAAGGTGTTTATGGGTTTGTGATTAGTGTCATGAGTTATTCTTTGTAGCTGTCTAACTCTCTGCCTTGCCTACAGAGGGCATCCAGCCATTTTATTTTTCGACTGCCAGTTTAGGTCAGGTCAGTCTCATCCTTAGAGTCTGGACATACATTTCCTTTGCATTGTCCATAGTCCAAATTTATGCAGCCCTTGAACAACTGGCTTGTATTTCCATCTTTGGATTGTGGATAAATAAGCCTGATGACAAAGTTCATCAGGCTGCTTTCCTTCCCATCCCTTGGTCTCTTATCTACTCTCACTGGTCAGTTGTACCCTTGATTTTTAAGTCCCGAGTCTTACACCCTCTTAGAGGTTTTCTTTTTAGTTGCTCTCTTCACTCTTTCTTGGTTGCAGTCTAAAGGTGTGAACACAGCTCACATAGGCAGATGAGCTCTAGAAGTCTGTAGCTGTAGTTCTTTAAGAAAATGTTTTTTGAAAGGGCTTTGTACCACGTGCTGGATCTTGTGACGCTGGTAATGAGTTGCTCTCAATGTTAAAGCTGTTTAGTTAAGAGCCATACGAGTTGCAATCCTGTGCAGAAAGATGCCTTGATAAAATAGCAGTTTAATCAAAGTTAGGGCAGGGGATTTTGTTGGCACGACTGTTGTATTTCTATGTATTTTTAGTTCACCTTGTTCAGGTCATTGTGTTAACTTTTCTGTATTATTTCCCACATAAACCATTTGATTTAAATCTTTAAAAACTAAATCAAGTTTCTAAAAATAGTTCATAGAAAAGTGCACTACATTAGCTGGAAAATGTATCTTTTAGCATTTATAAGGAATATATTAGATTAGTTTAATTATGAAGCTGATTGATTGTAGAACTTCAGAGACAAAGAAAACAGTCAACTTATTTTTGCCAAATAAGAATGCTGCTGATTATCATTGCACTTCTAATCTATTTTTAATGTCCTTCAGAGTGCAAATTCAATAAGAAAACTGGTGAGTACTTTTTGCTTTTACTAATTATAAAATACATTAATATTACACATATTGAAAAAAATCCCTATAGCACTGGTCCAGAATTAGAAAAAAACAATAGTAACTAAATTTGTTTGTCCCTCTTCTTTCAAGGTTCCCCCTGCAAGCACTTCAGGGCTCTGTTTTAAGAAATTAAACGTAACAACACGCACATATAAATTACTTATCAATCGTTTAGCAAGAAAAGTAAGTATATATTACCAGTACATAGCATGTGTACACTTAAAAGACAGCTGTAGAGCTATTCTATTGTAGAATGCAATAGATCAGACTTACAATGAATGTACTACAGCATTAGGATTACTTTTGCAGTTCAGGTAATTCATGGTATGCTAGAAGCAAAAAATACATGTTTCTGATATGCTTCACTTGTATGTCATTTATCCAAAATGACACTTCAAAGTTCTTTTGAGATTTTAAAGAAGCTGCAAAAGCATTTATACTTCATATTTCTAGAAAACCTAGAACCGAACAGAAATGTTCCAAGACCTGATAAATGCTTAAGCTGCCTTTCCTGGTAGTCAGTAACAGGACAGAACATAGAACTTTGAATAGCTGGGATGAGGTTTGGTTTGGTTTTGTTTTATCATACGACCTGTGATAAATAAGATCTATTCCTTCCTTAATTAGAAAAGATTTTTGTATCACTATTTTTTCTCATGCCTACTTCATTTATAATTATAGGAAATGGCACTGACGGGAAGCTCTGTGATTTAAGCACTGTGACTGTTATTGTATGTGGCAGAGGCTGTAAAAATTATCTTATGCTATAAAATGTAGAGACACATAAAATATATCTTCGCAATCTGTTGGTTTTTTTTTCCCTAAAATGTATTTCATTTATTTTAGGTAGTACTGGATTCTCTAATCCAATCATTACCATTTTCAAAAGAAGGACTGAGTATTCAAGATACTGGTGCAATGTATGTCGTTAATACCCCAGCTGGTATTAGCATAAAATGGGCTCACATTACAGGCATCATAGATATACAGTATGGATTACACTCTAACACATCGATGAAGACAGAAGGACTTTGTGGTGAGGCTACAGTGGCAATTTTTTTCTTATTTAATAATTTCCCATTTAAAATTTACACCTCTTTTTTCGTGTCTGTGACCTGCTGCCCGTTAGCTCTCCTTGTGACCCCCATTAACTACACTGATGATCCTGTTTGAGGTGGGGTTGTGAAATTCTATTAATTAATAATGAAAAATCAATAATTCTGTTTTAAAGCATTCCTTGCTAATAAAGTGGTTTGCAGAGCCAGTAATGATCAGTGCATTGTATCTGATTAACTTTTTAAAAAGGTACTTATCTCTGTGTTTAAGAATATTGTTGAAGTCAAATAAGAAAAGGGAAAAATTTTCAGTAGAGAAGTGACTGCTGAAGCAGTTCAGGTAGTGATTTCAGTGATTGTGAGAGAAAAGAATAACTGTCAAATGTTACCAGTAGCAGCTTACCCCTATGCAAATACTGATAAAAGGCATATCTTGCACAGGGTCCAAATCCCCTGAGGATAGTGAATACAAATTCAAACCTGTTCAGGTTGGATCTAGGGTCCAAAAGTGTGCTGAGGTGCCTCAGACTTAAATTACAATGACAGTAAATTTAGCATATTTCAGGCTTCCCTGGATAGCCTTTTTATAACTCTGCCAATATGAATTATATGGAAAAGCATAAGCAGGTATTTTAGAGTTCCCTTAATTCTGTCATAAATGTTCATTATCTGGCGCATTGTAATTTTACAGTATCTATCCCATAATGAACAGGAAAATTAACTTTTTATAAACTTTTAAAATGTTTTTAGTTTTAAAAACAACAAAACAATTCAGATATGGTTTAAATATACATATTTAAAAAAGTGTTTCGAATCAATTGCTATATTCTGCTTGAACAAGAGGAAATTTCTCCTAGATCTAATGAGGGAAGGCAAATGCTGGCCCTGGCACATACTGCATCTTTTCCCAGTATCTTGTCATCTTCTCTATGCATGCTGAATAAGATTGGGATATAAGACTGATTTTTGCATAGTTACTCTTTGTGCCATGAAAAGACTGAAAGAGGAAAACTATGCAGACAAATCCGACCTCCACTGTACAGTGTATTCTACCTGCTATTTTGCAGTAAAATCTGAAGCCTCTTTAGTGTTTCTTTCCTCTCTCTCTCATATTGAAAAAATTGTGGGACTATACGGTGAACTGGCTTTATTTTTAAAGCTGTATTGATTCTGCAGTTCTGTACTATGGCCCTCCAAATTCTAACACCAGCACTGTTTGTGGGATTGCATTAGGACAGTGGCAAGAAGTGTTAAGAATATTGGAAAGCAGTGCTACTGTCAAGTTTGCTTCTTATCATGCAAATACAATGTTCTGTGTTTCTCCACACTGTCAGAGAGAATAGCAGCCCCTCACGCCAGGCTAGCCCAGTTCTAACAAGGGACCCTGGAGAGTAGCAGGATGCCAGGCTGGAAGCATGAAGGCAATGTGGGTGGGTTAGCAATGCAGAAGGGAAGTGGAAAAAGGATATAGGAACTTTGTCTGATCAGTCCCTGGGATGTAAAACACTATTATGAAGATTACAGTTTTGGCGTTAATGACTTGTTACGTGCTTATAGGAAGTATATGTTCTCATTGATGATTTAACTGAATACATACAATAATGAATTAAGGTAGCCAATGAATGTCAGGGGTTTGGGTGGGGTGTCTTTTTCAGTGGTGTTTTGCATTAATAAATTGAGTAAGAAAAATATTTTCTCTAGAGAAAGCAATTTGTTCATCAAAAAATTCCTTTCGTAACTTCTTGCATTTAGAATGTTCAATTAAGTTTCAATACAGTGTCAAATCATCAGTGACATGCAGTTAATTTGAAAGCCATATATATTTACTCCCATGGAGCTGATTGTTATTCAGTAGAATGAGATCAGAATCTGGTGCCATGTCAGTGAGTTTGCTACACTCAACAGCACATTTTGGTAGCAGTTTTTCTCAAAAGTTATTTCGTTATTGGGAAAAGCATCATTACTTGTATTGTAGGATCTGCTTCTTTTGCTGAGCCATTGAGCCGACAGCTAAAACCACAAGTTGGAACTACAGTGGACATATAGCTGCTTTCATTTATAAATTCTAAGTCTCACAGGCAAGCCTGATGCAATGTTAATCTTACCTTATCAGGTACACTTGACTTTCCCTAAGGAAGTAAATTTTGCATGTTTGTTTGTGCTTTGAATGTGATGCTCTGTCTCCAGGGGTGTGCAATGGAGACCCTACTGATGACCTGAAAATGCAAAACAGGACCATAATTACAAATGTGGAGGAAATTGAAGTGTTCATTAAGAGTTGGGAAATTGAGAAATCACTTGATGTAACAACCAGGAGGCCAGTACGAAACTGTACTGAAGATAACTGCACATACTGTATGGAACTGTTAAACAGAAGCATTTTCATGCCTTGTCACAAAAAAGTGAGTACAAAGATCAGAGAAATTCCAGGTGAAGTTAAATAAAAGATATATAGTTAAGAAAAGAGACAGATATACACATTTTTTAAGTTTTGTTTATTTTCATGAGTTGACAACTGGATGGGTAGCTTTAATACCTCTGTCATGTTGGCTTTAATACTTTTGTCATGTTGTCCATTGTAAACACACATCTATATGGATCCCTGTGCTATTATGCTGTTTCTTGCATCATTTAGTGGGAAAAGCTCAAAGGAGAGACACCAGATCATCATCTCGACACAAACGCATTCCAAAAGAGTTATTTTTAATAAATGCTTGACAGGGTTCACTAGAACAGAAAGTCTCATGCTTCTGCTGCATACAACAGCAACTCACGTAGCCTGAGACCGATTGGACTAAAGAACTTTCCAGTTAAACACATTTTCATGTAGGCACTATTACATACACAATTTGGTAGCATTTCTTACAGAAATCATTATCATTTGTTTCTGGACACCGTGCTTTCCAATGGGGATATAAGCTGTGGCATTCAGACTATCACTAGGGCTGGGCAGTGCAGCACAGCAGCTTCCCGGAATGGGAAATCAAGAAGCCCCAAATCTCTGACGTCTGACTTACTTTTCCCGCTTAGTTCAAAATAAAAACGGTTAATTACTCAAGTGGCCCTTTCTTTCTCAGGGATAGGTATGTCCAGATTCCTGATTGACTTCTTGCTGTTCTGCCTTTCCACCCTTGGTTTGCATTGTGTTACTCTTCAATTTTCATGACAGACAAAAGTTAAAGATATTGCAGGCAGCCAAGCCCCTTCCTTCAAACTCCCAGGACCTCTCCTCACTTTTCCCAGGTAGATAAAAAATTGGAGGGAGTTCTTCTGAAAGGAAGGGTTTAAAGATTTTTATTCATCTATCTATTTATTTATTTATTTATTTTAAGATTAATAGATATTTCCCACAGAAGCTTAATGGGAGGGAACATTGGTTATCAGTTTGGAATCAAGAATGGAGAGTAGCACCAGTGGGTAGCAGGATGCTTTTCATAATTGTTTTAACATATCTAATTTAAAAATAATTAAAGGGAATCTGACTAGTCAAAAATCCTACTTCATATGTTTCCAGGAGAACTCTCATAGCCTCAGATACAATGCAATTGCATCTTTTCCTGGTTTATACCAAAACCTGACATAGCATCAAAATTGGCAATCCCTTGGTTCATCCATTAGGAAATTTGTTTTCTTTCATATACATGATGGTGGCAGAGCTAGAGTGGATGGAGTGTATTGTGTGCTTCACAGGCATGAAGGAACTGGACAAGGATAGGTAAGAGAGTCATTAGTGTAATCAACTTTATGGCAGAAGTGAGTGACTGAAGATTTGCTGAAACCACAGGGAGAGCTGGGCTGCAGCATAGCAGTGAACAGCCAGAATGAAACAAAATCTGACTTTTCCCACCTTGTTATAAGCTTATGCAAAAAAAACCAGCAGAAATAAGACAGGTTGTACCACCTGCATTTAGACCCAGTAACATAGGTCATTGGGTCCTATAGGGACAGATGCAGAGCACTCAGTAATAATTCATTCACAGCAGGAATTTATGGAAGGTATAGCAGCAATGTTTAGCTGAGATTGTTGACTTTTAGCTGACAGAGCTATACTTCAAAAGTTCTTGTAAGTAGTGTGACAATCTCTTTAGGACTGTGTTCCTTGCCTACTAATGAGCATAAAAAATTCTGGCAGTTTAAGTTTTGCAGAATCACTATTTTTTACTTTAGACACTGCTTGTGATTTTTTCCCTTGCATCTGTATTATTTCTTGTAATTAATGATTTATTTTAATTACAGAAAGCTCTTCTACTTGTTAATTCTAAATTACAATATATTCCTAGGTCTCACCACAGGAGTTTTGTGAGAAGATGTGGATCAACAGTACTTACTTTTGGAATTATGAGTGTGATGCACTTTCTGCTTATGTGGCTTTATGCAACAAGCACAACATCTGCATTAAATGGAGGACACCTGATTACTGTTGTAAGCAGATAATCATGTTCTACACCCCAATGTGGCTTTATACTGCTGCAGTGTTTAGTGATGAGATAAAAATATATTTCTTTCTATTTTTATTGTAACTTTTGTAATTCTATTGTATGTAACCTCATTCTACCACAGCAATAGTAAATCAGGGTGCAAGTTCTTAGATGTATTGTTTTAGTCAAGGTGTCATGAATCAGTTTAAATCTTGATTGAATGAGTTGCTTACCTGAAGTACTGATAAAAATATAAATGCATGCTTTCTATGATAGACTTGTTCTTGCTGTTTATCCAATGAAATGCTGAAAGAATAATAGCACTCAATGTCCTATTTCTACGACTTGCAGCATTGAGTTGTCCTGAGGGCAAGGAATACCAGCCTTGTGTGCAACCCTGTGAAGCCAAGACCTGCTTGAATAAATGGTTCTATGAAGATTCTCCTTGTTACTATTTAAGGGAAGACTGTGTGTGTAAAACCGGCACTATTCTGCATAGAACAGACTCTGACCTCTGTATACCAGAAGAAAAATGTAGTAAGTGCAGCAGGACAGAGTGATTTTGCAGATATGCTAATTAACTGCAGCTCAGTGTAAGTGATGTTTAAGTTCTGTGTCAGTCCTCAGTAAGTGTGAATCTGGTACAGCTCCCTTCAACAGAGCCTTGCTGTATCTCAAGGTACAGCAGCCTGTGGTTTCAGTTCACTTGGATTCAAGACCCAGTGCTGATGTACTTCTGTTGGGGAAAAATGATGGTCCTTTTTCCGAAGCTCCCAGGCTTTCTTTCCTTGAGTAGCATGGGCAGGTTCTTTCCCTTGCACTCAGTATTTATTTTCAACCATAGCAAAGCATTTGCTCATTTGGGGTTTTAAGGTCATCATCTTTTCTTGGATTCCTTGATCATAATGCTCTGCAGCACTCTTATTTTATGCAGTAATTTTATGCAATTCATAGTTGCTTGCAGAAAGTCTGCACTCTCTACTTGCTGAAGGGGTATAATGTTTTTTCTCTCAGCATGTACAGATAACAAAGGACAACCCCGCTCTGCTGGGGAGATTTGGAATGGGTCCATGAGAGGCTGTTGCATGTACAACTGTTTAGAAAATGGAAGCATTGTTGCTGTAGAACCTGAATGCAATGAGGATCCTCCACCAGTCTGTGAAAGAGAAGGGGAAATTATCATACATGTCATTGAAGAGAGAGCTTGCTGTCCAAAGAAAGTTTGTGGTATGTACCACACCTGTTTTCAGTAAGAGAAGTATGAGGTAAGTGCTTGACATCCACTGGCAGATGACAATCTTTAGTCAGGCTTTGAGGTAACATTTTTCAGAAGTGGTTTTTAGGTACTTGTGACTGGTTGGGCCAGCAAAGCAGGATGCTTTTCTTTGTAAGAACTGATTCACTGAAATATTTATTTTTTCTTAGAAGTCCACTAGTGAAACAAAAATTCTGTTAAAAATTAATTTTTAAGCTCTTGGGTGGAATTTCAAAAGAAATTGATAATAAATACTCAAAGATCGAAATACCTTGGTCATTGGGGCAGTCATCACAGTGTGTTTGCTTTTCTTATTAGTGCTTTTGTGCCAAGAGCAGTATCCTCTAACCTACTGCTGTTTCCCAGAAGCAGTATTCTGTGATCTGATCACTGAATACTAATATTCTGTCCAGCCATGGTTGTTAAAAAAAAGAATAAACTTACTGATCCTAAAATGTTAAGCAAAGATACTTATTTCTTCATAACATCTTCAAGGAAAATGAGAACAAATGGTCCAGCTGATACGGTGCTTTTGGTCATCGGTGAGATACCTGTAACCAACACTGTATTGTCAATTTGCTTAGGGAGTATTTTCACTGGGACATTTTAGCTGGTTTCATGTGTAGGTAGCAGAGCAAGCAAATACCTGCTTTAAGAGGGATATAACTGTGCTTGCACAGTGCCACATGAATGGAGTTATACCAGCCCTGAGTTGAGCTCAGAGGTCTACCTGGTGGTATGGAGTGCACTTTAAGCTGACTTGGGCTGCTCTTAGTCTGTGGATCTCTATACTAGATGGGATAAATATCTTGAGCTATAGGACTTGTACTTGTATCTGTTCAAATGTGTCAAAATTGATTGTTTTTTATCCCACAGAATGTAACATGTCATTGTGCGATGCCATTATTCCAACATGCAAACCCAATGAAAAATTAGTGGTAGGCTACCACCCCCTGTCCTGCTGCCCACAGTACCAATGTGGTAAGGGAAATACAAAAACAGTTACTGGGCCATTTTCCACACTTGTATTATGTGTTGTAACAAACTTGTCTTACAAGTTGGTTTGATTGTTAGCAGAATGGGACGTTGTAAATAGCACCAGGCAATGATGTATTTTTTTCCACACTCTCCAATATTTTTTTTGTTTGCATTTTGTGTCACTTTTGATTTACAGTCAATTTGGGGTGTTTTGTTTTACTTAGTAGATGAAGAATACCTTTTCTTTATCCTTTTAGTATTGTTTCTGTGACTTTTTAAAAAATATGTTTATTTCACATCCTACAGAATGTGATCCTTCAGTTTGTTTCAATGCTTCCCAGCTAGACTGCAGAGAAGATCAATTTATTGTTGAAGCAAAACAGGAAGATCCTTGTTGTTTCTCTTATCTCTGCGGTAAGATGCCTCTAATGTTTTTATGGATAACTAAGGAATAGTTAAGTATTTACAAAAACAGTCTGTAGTTCTAAACCTAATAACTTAAGCCAGGAATTCTTGGAGAGGTCAGTGAGACTTTGCACAGGTCAGGCTGACTGGAGCATGAATTATTCATGGGTTTTGGGACTTTTTATTTCCAACATAATTTTGAACATCATACTTGAACTTTGTATGTTTTTACATTTCAATGTCAGTCCATGAAAGCTGTTATCCAAGTAACAAACATTATATGACTTGTTACATAGTCTGTTAAATAGAATTCATATGTGCTAACTATTGAGTATTTAAAACTTTATAAATGTCTAATTCTTTTTAATTTAGTTTGTGAATCCTGTATTGAGCCTGTTCCCTTGTGTAATGAAGGAGAAATTCTCACTGTAGACCTTAATACCATACATTACTGTTGTCCTCATTACTACTGCGGTGAGTATGTTGGCAGTTCAATACGTTACCAAATTTAGTAAAAATGACAGACAGTGTATGTGTGTGAAGATTTTTTGATTCAGCACGTAGGGTGGGCTTCAGATAGAGATTAAGAGATCTAAATGAGGGTGTCTGTACTTGAGATGGGTTCAGAGTTCTTGGTATACTCAGTGTTGGTCTGACCAATGCAGTCAGTGGAGTCTGGAGAGGTTACTTAGTTCACCAGACAGCATATAGCTTCTTTCAGGGTGATCTAAATACTGATGCATTAATGTGGAACTGAATCCCATCCTTGGAATATAAATATACATTGTTCACATTTTAAAATACCTGTAATCAAACAGCTTCCTCTTGTTCCTCTGTTGTACCATTCCTTAGTGTTTAGGCAGTTTCTTTGCACTTTTAGGTAAGGGTTAGGCCAAGGGTTTCAAGTACTGCTGGACTGACTACTATTCAAAAAATAAGGAACCATAAGAAAAATATTTACAGGGTAATGTACTCTCTTTGGTAGCCTCATAAAACATAGAAGTTGCGCTATATGTTTCTAAGTAATGTCTACAAGTGTAACTGCTTCATTTAGATTAACTCTTGTCCTGTTGTGGTCTTTGGGTAATTTCAGTTAATTAAATTGTCTTCCAGTAAGTTTGGAGCTTAGTAATTTTTACTTCAGGTGGTTCCATGTTTTGGTCCTCTCCTTTTCCTAGCACTTGCACCCAGGTGAAAGTTTCTGCAAAGGCATTTGGCACTGGTTTTGCCAAATTCTGGCAGGTAGATGTTAGATCTTGGTATGTGGTCTCTTTCAGAGTCCCAGTAAGCCACCTCTCTGATAAGACAGGCAGGTATTTTCTTATTAGAGTCATCCCAGGAGGGCATTTGCTCCCTGTTATCTTACAGAAATGTGCTTTACAGCACTTTTTGTCGCCAAGAGAAAAAAAACACGTTTTCCAAAAGTTGTGATTTTAGTTGTCTTTGGTACTGGTTATCAGTTTGAGTGACTCTGAAGTAGCAAGAATATTAAATTATTCCTGTGTGATGTTTTCTGAAAATTTAAACATGTTCTAAGGCAACTAAAAGCACTTTTGAAAATCTTTGTTTATTCTTCAGTTCCAAATATAATTCAGATGCTTAAGAAATGCAATAAAATGTATTAAAAACGTCATTATTTTATTAATAGTTTATCAAGAGAAATATAAGCTGGAAAATTCAAACAAAATTTGAGTAAATTCGCATACATGTCTTTTCCCCCCATTTAGTTTGTGATGAAAATCTTTGTCCTGAGCCTCCTATGAATTGCACAGATGACATGACACTTGTGAGGGAAAAAATACCTGGGCAGTGTTGTCCAGAATGGCACTGTGGTAATTATTGCTTTATTCTTTTGTCACCGCTGCTAACAAAAGCTAACAGTTAGCTAACTGACTAATACCATTTTCTTGTTCTCTTCTCAGAATGTAGCTGTGAAAATGCCACTATGCTGACCTGTAAATTGGTAAGCACTGCCCTTTAGATATTTTTATTAATGATGTTCAGCCCTCTTACTCTTCCCTTTCCATTCCTTGTTTCAATTAGTTGTAAAGGGTAATGAGGCTGAACAGGGACATGCTGGGACTGCCTCCCAGTCTCCAGCCCAAGCACTTCACTCCCTCGACCAAGTGTCTGAACAGTGTTGTCAACTATTCCTTGGAGAAAGTTCACTTTGCGTGTTTTAAGATGTCAGAAGAAGAAGACCAACTGTAATACTACTCTGTTCAATGTTGCCTCGAAACAACACGCTGGGAAGGTTTTTCAAGTAAATAATTCCCGAATGTTTTAATAATTAATGAGAAATGAGCTTTATGATCATATGTATCATCTGGAGAAATGTGTTATTTTGTTAATCATTTATGCTTTTGATTAAAATAATTTAACATTATTGAATTTAGCTGATATGAGAAGTCATAAATATTTTGCTCCTCACATACTTGTAATAGGATCTGGATCTGGAAAATCATTATTATGAGTGAATGTTCAAACTCCCATTATTACCATAGTGACAGAGATATTTTCCCTATGAAACACCTGTAGCTTGTCCTCATTTTCCCCTTATGTGAAGACTGTATGGTGTAAAGTCTGAACAGGAGTTGCAAATTTGAATAGCTTTCTCCTGTCTTTTAGAAGCAAATCTGTAGAAGGCAGTCTTTTGCTAATATTTTTATTATTGAAATAACTTTTTATCTCAGGAAAAATTGCTGTTTAGCGACTCTGCTATTCATGTGCCTTCCTAGAGAAAATGAAGTGCTTTAGTCCTGTTTAGAGATAAACACACTGAATAACTGAATGTGCTACTGTTTCCTAAGTACATTGCAATTTTTCTCTTTTATGAAAGCAGGGGTGGAAGTGATGAAAGTAGTATTTTACATTTTTAGAGAAAAATTGTTTATCACTACATGTAATTGTGTATGACTTTGCAAACTTTTTTATCTTTTTATACTCAGGGAGAAGTTAAAAAAATAGATAGTGTTTCCAGTGCTTGTGGATGCACTCACTACATTTGTGGTAACTTTTTCATATTCCTAGCGAGTTTGGTTTAGTTTTTAGTAAAAAGGGCATGCAAAGGAAGCAGAAGTAGGACCATAATAAACTTCTCAAATGTAAACGCTTGTTCATCTTGATTTTATGGGTGTCTACCTAGTTATGCGATTATGCTCTTTTTTCTGAATTTGATGCTTTGTCTGCTAACTCATCCATTTTGTGTGTGTTCTGGTGGGGTGTAGGAGTGTCGTAAAACTGTCCGTGCTTTCAGAGTGAGGTACGGTCTCTGGTGAGAGGCAGATAGGAAGCAGGTTGTGAACCTTAGCTGAGCGTGAGCGGTGTGACTACTTGTAGTCCACCATTGAGCACAAATGAGACAACATCTCACACCAGAGCAACAGATCTGGCCAGCCAGCACGAGGGTAGGTACCCAGTCTTAAGATCAGACCTCTGCTTCCTTCCCTCATGCAGCTACACCATGTAGACCAGATTTCAGCTGTACTGTGCATGGGTGTGCTTGAGGTACACTGCAATCCTGACTGCAGCCCAGGCTAGGCTGTGTCTGGGCGCAAAGCATGCATTTACAGTACAGCTTGAGCATATTCTTGTCCCACAGGTAATTGTAGACATACTAGTTTAGTTGACAGAAAGGCTACACTTTGTGGTGTGCAGAATAATTCAGCTCAGCCCATGTTTAGTATTAGAATTCTTTAAAAATAAGAACAACAGATCTTTATTTTTTTTTTAATTCTGTAGTAGGAACACTATCAATTTCAGGCAGTTTTGCATTTTGTAGCATTTTCTTAAGCTGAATTATACCTCCTTCCCCCCCCCCCCGCTTGTTTGGTAATTAAAACTACAAACCAATCAAGTCTAAAAATCAGAATACTTTTGCAGACTGCAGGACTTTGCCCTACTTTTGTCTTCACAGTGATTCCATTAATTTGCCTGATGATTATTTTTTTCCCCTCTGGTAACTTCTATTTCTTTTGGTGTTAGAGAAGGATGATGTATGCATCTTCCAAGAGGTCACAGTACTGAATCCTGGACAGTCAGTGATTCAGTACTTGGATGGAGACCTTTGCTACACTGTACAGTGTTTACAAGAAAAAGATCAGAACACAGGATACAATGCCATGCATTTTACAATGGTGAACTGTTCCCAGCAATGTGAAGCCGTGAGTATTCTTAAAATACAGGAATGATGGAATTTGTGAGCACAATGATACAATTAGGATAAAAGTCAAAGTGAAGACTTTTGCTAGTCCTGCTTGCTCAGCAAGAACTTGAGAACTTAACAGTGATGATGTGTATCATGTGTCCCCAGGATTATTTTGAGAGGCAATTTCTAGCAGCATATGTAAACATATCCACCCATCCATCCATCCATCTCTACATTGTTTCTCTTGGTATTTTTAGTTGCAGAAATCAATGAAATTTCATATACTGTATGTTTAAAAAATACTTGTTTTTTTCTTTATTTTGCTTTCCTTTCTTTCCAGCATCAAATATATATTCCTTCCTCCAGTCATCATACTTGTTGTGGTACCTGTCAAAACGTGTCCTGCTCTTTTCATACTGAGAACGGAACACTAATTGTGTATGAGGTAAGTGCCTCTAGACAGAGATAGAAAATAACTATAATAATATGATAAACAGGTGTCTGACAGTCACTTCTTAGTTAACTCATGCTGTGAGTCTTGCTTCATACCTCCTTACTGCTGGTTATGCACTTATGGACTATTTATGGTATATGATAGGAAAAAAGTGTGTCTATTTAAAGACCTGACACTTCACACTAGGTGAATACCTTATTTTATTGGTTGTGATATTTTCTACAAAGGTATGTGAATGTCATCATTTACTTAAGGCTGCTATGCTTTAAGTGCAGGTAGGGTGCAAATTGTAACTCTAAGTCATATACTGTGATTTAGATGCGTTGGGAGCTTCCGAGTCCCCATCAGGACTCCTATGTCCCCTTCTTCCCAGGGCCACTCTTCTCCTCATTCTGGTTTCTACAGAAGGGAAGGGTGCAAGCTGAAGCACTGGGGTCAGGATCCTGATGGTGTGTTCCAGCACTCACATGCAAGGAAATTTAGATGCGGCCATGACTTGGTTCGTGTTTCCAATCGCTTTTGGAGGAAAAGAAACTATTGGACTTTTTTTCCTGGCACAGAGCCCTTTCTTTCTGCACTAGGATACCCATGCTGAGCAGCATGCTGGAGAGTAGAGCCATGGCTGCAGGCAGGAGTAGCCACTGGCAGTTAGAGGATGGTTTTTCCCTTTGCTGCCTGTGGGTGGTCTGCAATAAACTTTCCACTCCAGTAGGTACTACAGCGTAAGGGCACCACTTTTACAGACATTTGGGGTTGGAGATAAAGCTGAAATGTTTTGTCTTTTCTGACAATGGTTTTGTTCTATGTATTCAGGAAGGAAGCACCTGGAGCTCCAACTGCACCAACTACAAGTGTGCAAAGACTGCTGCCGGGGCTATGATACTGGGATCGAGTGTTGTCTGCCCCCCTTTCAATGACACGGAGTGTACAAAGGTTTGTACTTGGCGTAAGGTAAGTGACAATCACTGATCTGGAGTTCGGCTTACGCTTGACAGTGCATGCATACCTCATGCACTTTCTTTAACTTAAAAAAGTGGTAAGTAAAAACATGAAAGCAAGCGATTTACTCACTTTATTTACATTGTTTTCTATGTTCCTGTTTGCTTTTTGACTAACAAAATATCTGTGAGGAGTATGAAAGTTTGTTTGGGTCTTAATGATGACTGCTTTTAAAATATTGTGGAATTGGAATCATGCCTGCCATTCCACTATATAAAGTTCTAATCACTATGTCTTACTTAAGTTTGGAATAACACTTTGCCAAGTTTGTAGTGCATATGCACTAAATAAACTGGATCACGCAATTCAGAAATGCTACATATAAAAGTGGGCTATATTAAAAATTCCTTAAGTTGTGCAAAGCTTAGAAAGATGACAGAGTAGATTGATAAAAACTTTATTATCTCTTAAACTAAACTTTGTATAACATAACAAAAAATACCTATCATACATGAAAGGGTATCTACCCGCATCATATATCTAAAAATATAAATTTGGGCATACTCATATAAACTGCTTTGAAGAATGTGGAATGCTTCACATACATTACATATTTGTTTACAATTTCATTTCTGATTTAAGACTTCTCTAACTTTGTAATACTTGCCATAACTCTTGCACTTGCAGTACACCATCTATTTAATAAAAGCTACAAATAATAATAATAATAACATAAATATACATATATAGAGGGTAAGTACCATTGCTGCCTTGACTACAGATTATAAATTTAGCACAAATTTATCACAAGTCCTGCTTATCTATTGCATGTGTTTAAAAGTCCTTATTTCTTCCAGTCCTGAAGAAGGCATGCTATCTAAATTTAACGCCTGTTCTACTTTAACTTTATGCTCAAGTTGCTTTCTTGGAACCTTTTTGTCACCATATATCAGGATTTTTCCTTAGTAATAATGGTTAAGATTTTAAAGAACAGAGCCCTAAAATTAACTTCCTGAATCAGTCTGACCTGTTTTTCAGAGATGGTGAGCATAGACTTGGAGCAATAGCCAAGGAGAAAGCTCTTCTGACAGGCAGCTCAGGATAATTTATGAATATGGATTTAAGAGGCTGAGTTTAAGTGCTCATTTAATAAGTTCTTGAACAACTTATTCAGTAATTTTTCCATAATGAGATAAAAAAAATGCATGCTAGCATGAAAAGATGGAAGCTTAAAAATGTCTTTTGTCTGTTGTTATCGTAAGAGTGCTCTTTATGTTCAGTTGTCTGCTTGATATGCAGTTCTGGGCTATGCACTAAAATTGTGGGCACATGTTTCTCACACTGATTGTGACAGATTCTGACAGCTTCTCTCTTTGTCTCTCTCTCCCTCTCATGCTCTCCTTTCATTTCAAAAGGACATTTTCTTCACTTTCATGCATTTTTACTTTCTAGCTAACAAGGAACTTTAGGAGAAATCAGTAACAAAGACTATAATTGAGAAAAAGAATTGAGCACACCAACGGTTCTGAAATTCTGCAGTTAATGTTCTCTTTCAAAAGCATATATATATATGCATATATATATTTAATATTGTAAAAAGGTACTTATTAGGTATTCGTTTTCTCCTTGGCATATGAGCAGTGTAAATCCTTTTACATCATCAGCAAAGTTGCACACATGAATTTTTTAAACCATTCTAATAAATCTCAGTGGTGGGGAAATAGATGGATGATATAAAAAGATAGTTTCTATAAGTAAGTGGCTTATTCAAAGGAGATGAGATCAGCTCAGATAAGCAGTGGTAAGTCATTTTCAATATCAAGGGCTGTAGAGAATTTGTGAACCAAACCTTCAGCTGCTACATACCTGTGTAATTCTCTTGATTTCAGTGATACTATTTTGTATTAGTTAGACATCTTTAAAGCATGGAATGTCTTGAGATACAATTCACCTTTGCATTGGGCACAGTCTTTTTTGATATATTCTCCTTTTATTTTCCTAGAATGGAGGAATTGTGCAGACATATAATGATGGCTGCTGCAAGACCTGTAAGTGATGAAGGCTGTAATATGTGCTAGTTTGGCTTTGGTTTTGGAGGGCTTGGTTTTTAACCTCAGTTGCTGCGACATCAAGAAGAAAAAAGCATGCAATCCTCCCCCAAATCACATAAAATTGTTATAGTACCTAACTACTCCTATTAAAAGGTCTTGCTTCATTTGGCTGCTGACTTGGTGATTTTTAATATTATTGTTCTGGAGTATAACCAAATCTCTCCAAATATAACCTGTGGAAGATGAAAAGTTATTTTGATTAAAATGATGGAAACATTCTCTTTATTGCTAAGCTGACTCCAAAATATTGCTTCTATAATCGTCACCATAAAAGATAAGGATTTTCCCCCTAAAATTAATTCCTAATTTGATAACATGTTGAAACAGTCTTCAAACTTACCATTTTCTTCTGTATCACTAGTATGTATTTTCTAGAGACAAAATATTGGAATTTTTTTTTTTTAAATCCCAAATGAGTAAAATTAGAGTAATACTGATGTTAGCAACCCTTATATAAAATTTACTTTTTAATATCTGGGAATACATTCACATTTTCTGAGTGTGTAACTTTAAAACATGATGAATTGTGATGCAAGCTTATATAAAGGTATCATAATTTATGCAATTTTAAAAGTCAGTTGAGAACAAACTGATTTTCTCTGCAGTTTTCACTAGGAAAGGCTTTATTATCAAGGTATATAATTATGTATACACTAAAATAAAACACTGTTGTGTAAAACTAATTGTGTAGAACAAGAACTTGAATGCCACAGAAAATCCTCCCCCTCTTTTTTGACCTTTTCTGTTTTCAGCATTAGAGTTAAAATATATGAGCAAATTAGTCTTTGGAATTTTTTTAGACAAACCTTTACTTAATAATATTGAATAGGAAGTCACAGATTTATAACCACTTATTGCACAGTTATTAAATAAGATTCAGAAGTGCAATGTATTTTAAATAATTTGGTGATATAAGGAGAAATATTCATATTTATCAAATATAGAACAATACTCAAGTTTCCAAGTTATACAAAGCTTTGAAAGTGAACTGCAAGTATTGTTGGTCTATTATATCCAAAACATAGAAAATAAAAGCTATTTTAATACAACAGTTTTTGAATGACAATCAGCATAGAAAAGTAACACACCAGAACTGTGCTAAAATCAATATTCTTTCTCTAATGAGATAAGCTATGTTGAAAAACATTTAACCACCCCCCCCCCCCAAATTAGGTTGGCTTTATTTAGAAAATTAGTCTAAGGAATTAATGGCTACTGGTTTTCTGTTGACCAGGAAGATTTATAATTTTGGCTGTATTCTGTGGCCTCAGAAAAGGCATCGTTATACTTCAGAAATACTTGCTGAGGTGGCTGCTAAAAACCCAGATGTAATTCATGCAATGATATGCTATTTTATTTTTATTTTGTTTTATTTTTAACTAAAAGCATGTGCCCTGGATGAAACAGTTAAAAAGAGTACTTACAAATAGAGCTTGCAACACCTTGGGGTTTTAATGGGAACAAATAATCTTTCTGAAAGAGCTTGATTCAATGCATGCGAAGTGAGTGCATATATTTAATTCTTACCTTGCCATAGAGAGAGTCATTGCAAAAGTTTGGTTTACAAGGAAGCATCATTCCAGTTTTGTGTTAACCAGAGGAGTAATAAAGTTTAGGATGTCTTTAGTGAGACTTGAAGCAGCTGCAGAGTTTCAAAATTTGGAAGACTAACAGGAAAGCTCATCATCTTTTGCTAAAAGAAAAATTGCAGTTGGCAGTGTAAGAATTAATGAAATGTCATTTATATAAAAATGTTTTTATTTCATGAGAAACTTACATTCCTAATGATTCTGCCAGGTTCTGGATTGGGTCTATTACCCTTTGCCATTAGTCCAGTAGTGCCTACTGATAGTATTAATTGTGAACCAGGTATTATTTTTAATAATGTATTTTCTTTTTTTAATAATAGTGTAAGCACTGCTTGATATGCGCGTATAGCTGTCACCACCATTAAATGTTGCCATGCAGTTAATGGTACTGGGCCTGATACTGAGAGATGCTGATCCCCCGTTGCCCTCCCAGATCAGTGGTTTTCTAAAGCTTCGTTAGGGTTCACTGCTCAGCACCTGTCAGAATTAGCTTCATCCATTTATGGTATATGCTGCTGATGGTTCTTCCTCCTGTTCAGTTCCAAAATTGGTTTTAATATGTGAACTTACTGTACAGGGGAGTTGTCATAAGAAACGTTACTTTAAAAAATATCTTCTTCCTGAATGCTGTTACCAAGAGATTCTAAATCGGATCCCAGGGCTCTGAATTTATTGATTGAATTGTTTTTGCCTTAAAATAGAGCAAGAGTGTGCATTACTGTCTTGTTTCACCTTTGCA
>JANZLQ010000065.1:7000512-7012436 GCA_026212715.1 Elanus axillaris
TCTTGTTTCACCTTTGCAGATACGGATTTATGCTGTATTTCCTCTTTGTCACAAATAACATGTTTTACAAAGTCATGAAAATGTTGGGGGGGGGGGCGGTGGAACATACAATTACAATCACACATTAATAAATACTCTTTACACCAGAAATTACAGAATGTTACAGAACTGTTGCATTATGATCATAATTCTTTGCCTTTAAGGATAGGTAAGTCACAGAAACTCCTTCCTCAAAGAAGGAGTGACTAAAAAAAGCACGCCTGATACTGAATGCAGATCTTCTTGACAGTTGTAGGTGGGAGAGAGAAAAGTATAGCAGCAGAGTTTTCATTAGACATCAGCACCTTATATGCTGAAATGTCATTTATCTCTCTATAGGACTTACAGAAGTACAAAGATGGCATTGTCTACGTGTATTCGTGCTGGCAAGCACGGATGGAAATATCAGAGGACTTGTTCTTCTTAAGTGTTGTGAGGAAGGAAAACCAAGATGCTGTAGGCGAACAGCTTCCATTGTACAGCAATCTGCTAGTTCACTAACAGAATCTTGTTTGATCCTGAAATGTGCAGATTAAGATCTAGCTGTACTCTGCAGCCAGCCTAATTTTTAAATACCCACTGGAGCTGTGGTTGCCAAATATCTTGGTTACTCAGAGCTCATTTATCTTATCAAAGTGCTCACAAGCTTCTGGGAACAGAAAAGTTGTTCTTTTTGTGTACACACAACCATGAAAGCATGTGCTGAAAGTGGAGAAAGTCTGCTGAATAGTGCTTGTTATTTGATATGCTGGATGTACAGAATGGTTGTGTAGCAAAACTAATAGGTGATTTTGATGGGTAGTGAAATAGCAGATCTAGATAACTGCTTCTACACAGATAGTAATAACAGTCTGATATGGAGTGCAGCATGAAAGATTATACATTTAATTGTTTCACTATTGTGATTTTTATTATGTTAAAAATGGCTTTGCACTGTACAGCCTTGTTTTCCAAATATAAGAAAAAACCTCCTATCAATATTTCCCAGAAGGTACTTAAAAATGCAGTATTTCCCTAATCCTAGATCTGTATGCTGACTCAGTGCTACATGTTTCAGTTCTGGTGGTAAAAACTGCACCATCTTTAGCAAATATATGCATTTCTCTCTTTCAAAGCTTCCTTGAAGGATACCTTTCTCAAAAATATATTGAAATTGTATGGTTCTATTTAAATTCTAAATATTCAAAATAGAATCAAGGTTATGCTCACATTCACAGCTTTACCTTCTCAAATATTAAGTTCTGAAAATTTTCTAAAATGCAGAATCAACATCTTATTTACATTCAATATTCCTATTAAAATAGAATTAATTCTAGCACTATTCAAAATTACTTGAGATGTTTTTTCTAATTGCTTATATTTATCTTGCGTATGTGCAATTTGAAATCATATAAATATTTTAATATTTATAAAATCTGTATAGCTTAATGGGCCGCTTGATGCCTCATATGAATCTAGCTATAAAATCGATAGTTTTGCACAGGAAGGATTTATTAATATATGATTTTTTTCTAAAAATATATTTAATTATGGAAATAATAGTTTCAATGTGTACATTGTTGAAAACAAATATAATTATTAAAATTATTTTAATAGTTTCACTTCTTCATAGCAAATACAGTACAAAAAGTGTATTGATTCAATATGTGTTTTCTGTATTTTATCAGGCAAAAAGGAAGAAAGGATTTGTCAGAAAATGACAATCAGGACAACCATAAGGAAAAATGACTGTATAAGTCAAAGCCCGGTAAGCATAAAAGACCTGTGTTTGATGCTGGGCCTATGGCATACCAAATCAAGTATTAAGTGGGTTATAGCTATCAGCAAGCAACAAAAAGTACTGCTATCTTCTCAAAAGCAGACCTTTGACCCTAGGAATGTTATCCTACTTGTAAATCGAGTAAAATTAGCTGTTCCTATGGCTGAAAGACTGAGCCCTCCTACCTGGAAAAACATCTGGCTTCGAATGAAAAGTACACAGCAGAATTGCTTGTAGCTGACAAAGGCACTGAACTCTTCACCGTGAAATAACTTCCCACTCTAAAAGAGGAGTAGAAATGCTTCCACTAAGGATGTGATGGAAACACTGCTGCATTCCTCTTTGAAGACCTTTACTCTCTGGGTATCTTCTCCTCCACATAGCATATGTCTCCATATCATAAATTCATGATCCCATTTATTTATAGGTCTGCTTAAGACATCTTGTTTCACAGCTTTGGTGTAGCCCAATCTACAAAACCCAGGACATGTCCGAGAGGCAAATGTGCTTCTCACATAGCACTTAAAAGAGAAGCAACCCACACAATATCTTGAGACCTCCAAAAGGCCTCTGGTAAGAGTCTGTTGAAGAACCTAAGCAGTCATAAGGGAAGAGGCAAAATATCATCACAGATTGAAAGCTGAGCAGTTTAATTTCTGTCCTGATAGAAGGTCAACAGTGACACGCCCAAAGTTTAATAGTAGAACTAAGAGTGTGTGGTGTATTTATTTCATTTTAGAAGAAGGGTTGGTAATGAGGGAGTATAAATATGCAGATGAAATTACATTTTTTTTTCTGTAGTTAAGGAGAGAAGACTGTGGAGAGCTTCACAGTTATTTCAACAGCCTAGGTTAAGGGACAGCAATATGACAAAATAAAGATATGGTATTGAGTAAAGCAAAGAATATTAAACAGAAAGATTTAGTCAAACCTGATAGGCTTTTCAGCTACCTGAAAAGGACTTGCCCTTGCATCCAGTTCTGTGAAAACCTCTGTTAAATGCTCTCCTGCAGACAGAAAGGCTAACTAAGAGTTATGACACTTAGGGAGTAGGATGGGGCATGGAAACAAACTCATTCTAGTGTCTCTTATGAGTAAATGGTGCATTACTATTGAGGGTGCTCTGTGCAGTTACGGTCTCTCTACATTGCTGCAGAACTAGAGAGGGTTCAGTGAGGAGCAATGAGAATGTTGGCCAGGTCATTCCATGAACGGCACAAACCTTCCTTTTTATGACTTTCTATTGTAGGTTTTTTTATCTTTCCTTCCCCCTCTACCCACCTTCCAAACAGACCTATCCCCATCCCACCTCCATCCATATTACAACCCCCTTTACCCAGTATCTTCTTGTTCCCCATTTCCTTGATGGCTGCCAACCCTTCCCACAGTCCAGATTCCCTTCACCCAGAAGTTCCTCCAGGTTTTCATGTCCTCAAAATCTCTATTCATATCCTTAGCTTCACTTCCTTTCCTCTCCAGCTCCCCCACTGCAAAACCCCCAGCAATCTAGTTCAGTCGCGTGGTTTTGGTTCGTCAAATGGCAGTATCTGCTATGGTTGGTTTGGAACTGCATACATGTTCTTTGGCCAGAGTAATGCTGTCAAACTGTGGATAGGGCTGAGTATGGTTCCATTTAATTAATTAATAACTGAGATTATTAGTGTTTAGGACAAGGCCTCATTTCAGGAAAGCTGTAAGAGTAACTTTTTGGTCCAATTTGTTTGGATATGGCCCATTTGTTCACAGGATGTTTGGGAGTGGATCAAAGTATCTTTCGTGCTCCTCACTTGCATGAGAAATCAGATTTAAAACCATCACAGAAAGAATTAGATCTGGTATGGCTGTTCTCGATTTCTCAGCACATCAATTCCATTTAAGTTTTAATTAAAAAGTATCAATTTCTCTTCTGTCAGAGTATCAGCTAAGAAGACTCATCACACAATGTAATAGTGAGAGAAAGCTTTGCTCTGCTGAAGTCTAGAGTGCAAATAATTTTATAGCCAGCCTCTGCCCTTGCTGGTTTGTTACTGCATCTATTTTGGATAAATTTGTTACAGTGCTAACACAGCTAATATTGGTGTGCCCTTAGTCACAAGCAACGTGAATAAGAAGGGGAGAAGCTTTTGCACTGATATGCTTTTCCTCTTGAACCTTTAAGGAGAACGATAGACTTCCCTCCGTTTTGCTTAGAAGAATTTAACTTTTCAGCAGTGAACATGAAAAGAACATGAACTTAGCTATGCTGTTTTGAAATTAATTTGTAAACTAGAGATTTGATTTTGGTATCCACAGAACATTTTGCTCAAGGTTAAGATGGGATACACGATTAAACAACCAAAAAAAGTTTAATTAAAAAAAAAAATTCAAATATGTCTACACTTAGAGTGAATGAATCTTAGAAGATAAAATAATTTTTAAGACCAGAGTCCTTTTCAAATGTAAAAATGGGTTTTAATCACAAAGAAGTTCGAAATGTAACATCTTTATAAAAAAAAATGAGATGTCTAATTTCAGTTCTTATTTTGCTCATAGATAAACGTGGCTTCTTGTGATGGAAAATGCCCATCTGCAACAATTTTCAATGTCAATATTGATAGCCATTTAAGATTCTGTAAATGTTGTCGAGAAAATGGAACACGTAATCTGACTGTGCCACTACGCTGCTCAGGAAATGGCACTGAAATTACGTACGTCATTCAAGAGCCTATAGACTGCTCATGCCAATGGAATTGAGCATTACTGTGGATATGATTTAATCGTAAGAATTAAAATAAGTTTTCTTTCACCAGAGTCTATTTTTTGACCTTGGATGGCTATAGTACTCTGCAGGGGAAAAAAAAAAGACGTCCTCAATTATGCTTTATAATGTAACTTTTCACAAATCTAGTAAAGATGATGTTCATTGTTCTGCAAATTTTCTTTTTAAATATTGGCATGTGTGGAGAGAAAAACATAAATTCTTTTGAACAAGGTATAATTTAGCCATCATTTAATTCTACTCAGTGGCTTTCTGATGAGCTGTTGAAAGCTGCTTAATGTCTGTGTTTCCAGTGTTTTAAAATTTTGGATTGTGGCTACTTATCAAAGTTCAGAATTTCTCAGTGGTTCTTTTCCTTCTACTTGGAAACTTCCAGTTGAGAACTGTCACTGGTCCCATGTTTAAATGGGAAAGCAGCATATTAGGGTTTTGAGAATGACCGAATTAATTTATTAAAAAAATAGTGGGTTCAACTGAAACATTTTTATCTTGCTGAAAAGTTTATCTTTTGTCCATTAAGCTGTTGTCAATGACTGGACTCTGCTTACACTGTAAGTCACTGAGAAACATCACAACCATGGTCTGTAAGTAACTGTAGTAAATCTCCAGAGCATATAGTAGAATCATGATAATGTCTTTAAACCTTAGACATTTATTTAATTTTTATATATATTATAAATATGAAGCATGACTAGGCAAAGGCTGAAGAGTTCAAACATTTGTACCTTTATTAAGAAAATCTAAAAGCTGTTCCTAAATGAAGGATTCTATTTTATATCCATTCTTCAGTTTTCACAGCTAAGAAATTGGCTGTCTACTGTTAGTTATAGAGTAAGATATTATGTATATATATATTTATTAAAAAAACAGGATACTGCACATTTTAACTATTCATAATGCATTTCTTCCTTTGTTTTCCAGTTTGAAGATTCTTGTTCAGTGTATTTTTATATAATACATAAAAATGGTTTGTTTTTTTTTAAAATATTGAGATTTGGACTATTGACTGAATTTAGGATTCATAACTTTTGAGTCCAGGAAAACAAAATCCAGGTAAAATACATGTTTTGAAGGGCTTTAGGTGAGCTATTCATGTTCAATCAGGCTGTGAATGTACATGATTCAGCACCTTAAGCTGAATATACTCTCCCTTTTATTAAACATACTGCATATTCTTATCTTAAAATCTAAGAATAGAATTTTAGGCTTGTTTTTAGAAGATTGCTTTATAAACTCACTGAATGAAACTAGTTTACATGATGTCAGTATTTTCCTTATCATGGAAATTATTTCAGAAATAAAATTCTTGTCTGAGACTCTGAAAACATTTTGACACAGTTTTTATTTCAAGCTGTCATCACTTAATTACAAAAAGGTTGGATTATCACATTGGTTTATACATTGAAAGAAAAGCAACATAAAATCCAAGGCTATTTTGCTACTTTGTGTGACAAATCTTGAAACATTTGCTGTGATCAGTTTGAAGGCCTGTAAAGAAAATTAGTATATACAGTGAAATCTGACTTTACTAACAAGACTGTCATCTACTCATCCACATCCTTAAAAATAGTGACTTGGTTTAAAAATTAAAGAATTATCCATTGTATTATCAGTAAAATATTTAACCACTGTAAAGAAATAGTGATCACCTAGCAATCAAATAAAGTGATGTTTTGAGAAAGCTTATGCTTCATTTGCATGTTTTTATGATTTGTATGGCAGATACTTCAAGTAGTGTTATATACTAGGGCCTAGAACCAAAATATTCTCTGATATTGCTGTTGGAATTTGTGTACAGAAACTTTTCTTGTAGGCCAGAAATGGAAATTAAACCACAGGCAGAGCCGTAAAGTTTGTGTACTCATGCAGCAAATTAAAAGGACAACTTTTAAAAGAAAAATACATCCTTAGGGCCTTTTGATTTATTAACATAGAGATAGGAATCCTATATTTGCATCACAAGAGTTTGGCCCAAAACTTCTTAATGAATTTAGCATTTGATAAATTACTTAAGGAAGTTCCTACAAGATACCATTTTTCCATATAATGACCAAACACTTGATGTGTCTTGATTGAACAGCTGTGCTTTCTATAAGCAATGTGCTTTTCTGAGATTTAGACCTGTATTTGTAATTAAAGAGAAATTAATAAACATTATTTTGCAGAATGATAATAAATCAGTGTTGATGCAATTAATTTACCTGTGCTACTAAAGATGAATGATAATGTAAAATCATAGACAAACCTGGAAATTATAAAAGCAGTTATGCTTAAAATTAATTCCATGATAACTTGTAATAGGAAAAATTGTATTAGAAGATCTTTTCCCACTTACCGAACTTGGTTTTTTAAGTGCAACACTCAGTAGGAGCTGTGTCAGGATCCTCCCTGAAGCCTACAGCAAAATCTTACATCTTTGGTGGAGCTGGATATGGTCCAAGATTGCCTTTCATTTGACAATTAAACTTCAAATTCAGGCTGCTTTGGTCTGGTCAGAAAGTGAGTATCTATTAAAACTTGTGAACCATTTTCCAGACAGCCATCCCACCCCCATTACCTCCCTGAAGGTGACATTGGCATAATGTGGTATGTTTTATATAATGTGAATTAGCCCTTGCAGGCCTTGCAATGGATAGAGGGTTTGAATGGGCCTGCAGTGTGGCAGAACTGTTCTGCTCCAAATATTTCCTCCATCTGTAACTTAAATATAAAGGTAGACAGAGTCTGTGGTTCTGTCTCGGTTTCCTCATTTCTCTTCAACTCTGTGTTCCTGCCTCAACCCCCACCCTCAAACTGCGTGTAACCCTGTTTGTGCAGGCATTTGTGAGCTGCTTTGGAAAGCTGATCCAACTCAAACCTGACCTACTTAAATACCCATATTAATTAGTTTGTTTATTATTGACTAAAAGAGCTTTAATACCCATGGAGTTCCCTCCCTTCTACCCCTCCCTGAAACCAAGACTCAAATAATTTCTACTCCCCTAAAAGAAAGGCTGGGAATGCGTGCCTCTCCCAAACTCCCACGCTGCCACTGGAAAATGCAAGGAACTGGGGAGAAGCTGTGTGCGCGGCCGAGGGCAGACCTTACACTGTGGTCCTGCCATGCCCTCTCATCTCCCCTGCTCGTAGCTGGTTGCACTGGTCCTTTCCTCCTACCTTTCCGCTGCTCTGTTCTCCCACTTGCACTTGCAAAAGGAATTCCACAATATAAAGGCTTACCCATAAAACAATGCAGATTTCTTTTTAAGGATTAATATAAATCTATCTCTATACTTAGAGTCAGATTGTAACTGAACATGCCTCTATAAAACGGTAACGCTTTAGCCATATTATTTATAATATTAGACTTCTGTAATTCCATTGCCTTATTACCACGTCATTTGTTAAGAACAATTCTCGCCCCAATATGCAACCGGAATTCAAAGCACAGCTTTTAATATTGGGTTTAAGCCACTTACTGTGTGTTTTCATTAATAAAATCCAAGACCTACAGTACAGCTATACAGGCAGCCAATATTCTCACTTTTAGCTAGCCACAGCTGTATACTAAAAATCAACAGTAAAACTTAATATATTTGCATGATTTATTACTTTTCCACATTGCAGGCAGAGATCTTCCCAAATACATGCACCTGTGTATTGGTGAAAAAGTTATTTGCACTGAGGTCTTTGTTACTAGTTTCTTTTGAGGGCAGGATCAGGCCTGAAGTGTGGTGTTTGAACAGAGTTACAAGCCACAAAATGTACTCAAAGGTGGAGGTGTTTGTAAGAACAGACTTCAGGGTGACAAACAGTCACTGCGCTGCTCACAGTGCTTAAGCAGTAACAAATGCTGCTTCAGATGTGGCTCCTGTCCCCTTCTTTCACAGTCTGTTTTTCCTGACACCAATTTTTTTCTCTCGACCTTCTGCACTGCTGATGAACTCAGATTATAGAGCCTGGATATGGTTTGGGTTTTTTATTATGCATTGGTTCTGCATAGTTCTTTCCATCTCTTTTTCTTTCATCTCTCCTTTTGTAAGAATTTATAGGACATCCAATTCCTAAATATTACAGAGGTTCACCTTTGTGTAAAAACTTACTGCCAAATAAATGTGTAGGTATCAGTTAGGAATACTGTGGCAGTGGAAAACACTGACTTGAACTAATTTTTTCAAGTTCTGTCCTATCAAATCCTTTTCCAGAGGTTACCTTGAGGTTATGCTGCTGGTGTAATCATGTATGGCTCTATGTCCTATGGAAAAATCCCACAGGCAGATGTTCTAGTACAGGGGAGAAAACATAAGTGAGTCATCACACATAACCATATAGACCTTATTAGGTTGTCATAGACTTACTGAAATCAGTGGTAAAAATTCTCCAAGATCAGAGAATCTCACTCAAAGGAGATAGTCTGAAAAAAATGTCTTATACATGTAGATTCTACCTCTAAAAGTAGTTTTTGTATGAAGAATGGGGGAACTTGAAAAGCTGCTGTACTGATGTTGCATTCCAGAGAAAAGCAATAGTTAATGATTTTAAAAGTTAATCACTAGAAATGCTGAATAAAAGGAAAGTGGTTATGTTTTGGGGAGTGTTCTTTTGATTAAGGTGGAATGTGCCATGCACACTTAATTTAATGAGGTTAAAAAAGAGAGGGCTCCTGCTGTTGTCTTGAAAATTGCCCTGTTAATAAAGCCTCCCTCGGTGCTTGGTGATTACAAAGTGCTCTGGAAAAGAAAAAAAAAAAAGAGCATGTCTGCTTTGTAAAACAGCAGAATAGGCAGCAGCTTACTTTTGGCATTGATAGCTAAAATAGCATTCAGGTGACACCCCCACCTGTGCTCAGTATGTGTGTGTTTCTCAGAGAGAGACTGACTCGGTGTTTTGAGATCAGGTGTTTCATTGCAGCAGCTTTTGATTTACTACGTTTGTCTCTGAGCCTAGGTAACATAAAAGCTCCAAAATGGTATTTTTTCTGGTGAGAGTAAGCCTGCCTTGTTTACTAGAAGTTCCAAATAAAGGTCTAATTAAAAATTGTATTCCTTATTTCATGATTCAGAGTTCAGTTGGGTACAGATTTGGGGAAAAATGGGGGAAAAACAACCCACTGATCAACACCATGCTATCTCAAGACAGGAATAATATATTAGGCGATGATAGCACCTAAGAAAATACACAGTAAATAATGACTGTTGCTCATTTTTATGGTACATGTATACAGTGGCACTAATTTGTATTTATCCTCTAATTTGCCTAGAAATAATTAGTAAAGAATTATGAGCTTACTAAACTGATTTAATTTCAAAGAGCATAGTGGAAAACTAATTTTATATTAAAAAGGTTAATTTGGGGAAGGTTAGGGCACTGGGAATTATATTGACGTAAGTTTACCTCTGAATTCACTGCTTCGGGTCTGGCCAAAGGTGGATGTCGCCCAAAGTTTTTGTCTGAGCCGAGGTCTTGTTCAGTAGCCTTTGGGAAATAAATCAGTGGTCCTACTGCTACATATTCTTGTCCGTTCCTTGTTTATAGATGCTTGCACTGCTAACTTTGTGTGAGACCTCTGTACAGAGGCCAACAGCTTGATAAGGAATGTAAATAAAGAATGGCATAAATTTACACTTTTAAGCTCTCATTCACAATTGGCTGGTTGTGCTGATTGAAAGAAAGGACAAGTAAACAAGTAATAAGTCTTTTAAAACTGCTTCATGCATGCATCAAAGCAGTATTGGCTAATGCCGTAAACTATTATGCGATTTGGTTGCTAATATTTGTAGACAAAGCTTTCCTTGTAGAAACAATCCAATGCCAGATACTTGACTTGACATCCTGTTGAAATGAATCAGGTGCTCTGCCCAATGGAGAAATTCTGCCCCAAGGAGGTAAATGAGGATCTTTGCAGTGACTCCAGCAGTGAGACAATGTCAGTGTCTATTCCTCCTCTGGGGATAATCTCCGTGTTTTACAGTAGGGATACACACTGGTGAGGAAACTGGTATCACACCAGGGAGCAGTTGTATGGGTTCTGAGACTGACTTAATTTCTGAGACCAACTTTATTCCCAAGCGGTTTGATTTAACCCTTTTCATATAAAATCTAGAACCAAAAAATGCCTGTTAAGAGTCTAGCTAGCTAGTTAAAAGGATAGAAGGCAGTAGTACTTCATGCTAGTTGTTTGGATGGTATTTGTTACTCATTCTTCCCAGAGATGTGCTCTGAAACTCTATAATGCCTAAAGTGGAAAGTATTTTCTTAAAGCCAGTACTCCTGCGAGCAACCTTCATATTTTGCACAAGTGGCCCCAGAGACATAGCTCTTACACGTAAAAAAGAGTTGAGGAACATCTGCTCGCAGTGAATTTATGATGGGTCCCTATTCCAGTACAGTTGGATAACAGAACCCCAAAATTGGGTATCGGAGCTGATCAGAGGGGTAATCACCAGACCATCGCAAAGCACGGCAGCTCCTCACACAAATAACCAGTCTACAGCTCCCAGCCCCTGGAACACCCATTTGCCTCCCAGCATTTCCTTCCAGCCCAGTAACTGCAGGAATAGTTCGACTGTGACTTCCCACACACGTACACAACTGATGCCGTGAAAAGCCGAAATCAGGACTCAGTAGTCAGGAGACTATTAAGCAGGTAGCCTTTACTGCAGCGCTGGGCACACAGGGGATCTCTCCCCATAAGTGCGCGCCTGATCAGGTTAATTGCATAGTTTATATACAAGTTCTATATGCATATTCATTACATTTCCAAGAAAAGTTTTACATATTCATTAACTTTCCAGGAACTCATTATCATATGTAAATATCCTTCACGCAGGGGTACTCGAGGTCTCTGTTGGTCTTCCGTAGTCTTCCTCACTTGTCCGCTGTTTGACCCTTCTTGGATGATTCTGCGCACTGTGATTTCCTACATGTTTTGATACATCTTATCCTAAAGAATGCTCGTTAGCGCCTCTATTATCTGTGTCTACCTTAATGACGCAGTTCTCCAGACACTTCAAGGCCATCTAAAAGCTGTGCTTTTCTTTTGACATCTTTTACACCAAGCAGCATACAAAACCATTATCACTACTAGTCAGCAAATAATTAGGCAAAAAAAGAGCATGACCATTATGTTCAGAAAAACACCTTGCATCAACAACTACCTTAGTGTTCCAGCTATTTTTAATTTTGACAAAGCCTTTGCAGTGCTGGGCTCTCACTGGCTGTGTGGTGCGGCCTCACAGCGGGAAGGAAGGAAAGCAGGAAGGCGTCGGGAAGGAAGGAAGGCGGCAGGAAGGAGGGAGGGAAGGAGGGACGGTGGGAGGGAGGGAGGGAAGGAGGGAAAGAAGGTGGGAAGGAGGGAGGGAAGGAGGGACGGAAGGAGGGAGGGAGGGA
>JANZLQ010000065.1:7012536-7035769 GCA_026212715.1 Elanus axillaris
AAGGAGGGAAAGAAGGTGGGAAGGAGGGAGGGAAGGAAGGAGGGAGGGAAGGAGGGAGGGAGGGAGGGAGGGAAGGAGGGAAGGCGGGCGGCGGTCCTCGCTGCGTCGCCGTCCACCTCCGCTTCTTCCCCTCACGCCGGCCCGTCGGGCCGCCGGGAGCGGAGCGGCTCCTCCTCAGGAAATAAGCGGGAAGCTTCGCGTTTGAAGCCCCGCGACGGCTCCTGGGGGCCGGCAGCCAGGACCCCGCCACACGGCGCTGCCCGTTCCCGCCCCTCCCCTCCCTCCGCCGCTCGGCAGCGGGCGAAAAGGCAGGAAAAATCACACGGTGGGTGCGGGGTGGGGACAGAGAAGGCGAGGCGGGGAGAGGAAAGCGGCCGGAGCGGAGGCCCCGCCGGCCGCAGGTGGTGTCTGTTCCCTGACGGGGAGGCCCCGCGGCGCGGCGGCGGCGGGTGATGGCGGCCGTCCCGCTCCCGCCCTGGGGCTCCGCGGAGCCGCCAGCCTTTGCTGGCCGCCGCCCTTGCGGGCCCAGGCTGTGGGGCTGCCCCACGGGTGCGACGGGAGGCGGCGGCGGCGGCCGTTCTTGGCTCCCTCCCCCGGGGCTTGTTGGTGCTGCGGAGACTCCTCCGGGGAACGGCGTGCCGTGCACTAACTAGAAATTTGGGAAGTCCTCCAGTGAGTGGGTTGTGTGCGAGTTAGGAGAGTTGCAGGCCCCGCTTTTAGATCGAGAAGCCGGATTTGGTGTTTCCTGTGAGGGGGTTTGGACGCGCTCGCGCAGCTCCTGCTGCTGTACTGGCGTGCACCTCTTTCCATGATCGCATTTAACAGACATTATCATAAACTTACACCATTTATACTTATTTCTCTGGGATACCCTAGCAAGACGTGTCGGTGGGTTCTGCAGGTCTGCTTAGTACTTCCACACAGAAGTGTTTTAAGGCTTATTTTCAACACTGACGAAGGGGCATCTCGCTAGAAACGTGCGCTGCGGCAAACGAACGGAGTCTCTTGAGCGAGGTGTGAGGGGTTACACTGATTTCAGTGAATTCCGGTCCAGTCATCACTAATAAAACTTCGACAACCCTGACTTTTTTTTACACTCGGGAGTTTTTAAATGACTAATGAACAACCAGCGCATCCACAGCTCAGCGAAGCGAAGGAGGAAGGACGGCCTTCTGCTGAGCTCAGGAAACTTCAGAGGAGGCCTGGGCAGGGGCAGGGCCGGAGCAGACACAAACCTCCGGTGCGCCATTGGCTGCTGCTGTATCTACGTGAAGTATAAATATGTGTGTTCGTCTTTATCATATCTGAGATATTCTAACACGATTTTGCTTGGAAGCTGTTGTGCTTCAAACACGTAAGAGACACTGGGACCCTAACGTTTGTTTCTCTATGGATCAGGCTATTCTTCTCCTGCTTTTATTAAATTTATTTAAGGTAAGAAAAATATTCCCTTTTCTTGATGGTGGATAGATATTAAAATTGGATGTCAAAAATTGATGATTCTTGATTTGGACTGCTTTTTTGTCACTCTAGCAGTCACAGCAAGCTCTCAGTTACTGCTACTGAGCATTCCCAGGCTTCCTTCTGTTTAAGTGGTTGGAAGCTCTTTTGAGATCCTTAATCTGCTTTAGTGCCTGCCTTCTTCTGGTTTAATGTTGTTCCACAGAAGAAGTAAGAGATTCCAGCATCTTTAAGTCCGAAGCTAGCTCATACTGCTGTGTAAATTGTCACCTTTTGGACACTGTGGAAAGACGCTTGGTGATGCTGGCAGTTCATGGTCATTCTGCGGCCCAGGCATGTACTCTGGCTGTGCCTTTAGGAAGTGTACTTCTGCGAGAGGTATTTTAGTTTCTGATCCAAACCTGCTGTTTGTGGGTTAGCACTTTGTGTATAATTTGACTGTTACTGAAAGAATGACATACATAGGAACCACATGTGTCTTTCTGCATCATTTTCTAGTACACTTTGCAATAGTCTTGTCCATATTTACCTATATTTAGTTTTTGTATGTGTAGTCTTTATTTTACACTTAGCTTAACAGGCTTTGCAGCAAAGGTGATTTCAAAGCTGTCAATTACTGGTCCAAATACCACTCTGCTCCTTTGGAGAAGAGAGCCGTGTAATTGGAGTGGTGAATTGCTGCTGTGGTACCCAGCCTCCTGGTATATTCCTTGAGAATATCCAGGTAGCGTCTGGCCGCACTGGGCAATTTTGAGCTTGAGAACAAGTGCTTTTTGTGGAAGCCATCATGCAGCAGTCTGTGATCTGCCATAGGGAAGTTTTCTGTCAGTTGCAGAGTAGTTGAGACTGCCTGGCTCCTAAGGATGGGGTGAAATAAAAACTTCCATGAGTTAGGTAGGTATCATCCCTCCAGCAGTGGCAAAAAGCAGATCCTTGCAGAGGACTGTATAATAGCATAATATGACAATTACATGTACTGTGTTAGTTTTTCACCATTTGCCGCTTAAGGACTTCTTGAGATGGATTTAGTTGCCATGTGTTTTGTAAGCTTCAGTGTAGTTCTCTTCTGTGAACTTGTCTGGCCTCCTCTGAAGCCCATTGAACCTTTTAATACTAGTTTTAAGCTTTGTCAGAGAAATATTTATTTTGTGAAGAACTGCCTCATGTTGTTTGATTTCAGTCTGGAGCATACCAGCTACGTTTCATCCTTCACAGTTCCTGTGCTTGAAAAGAAAATGAAAAATCAATCTCTGCTCACTTCTGTCTGCTTAAGATTTTATAGACCTCTGTTGTATTTCCCCTCAAGTGCCTCTTTTTCAGACTGAGAATCCTACTTGAGTCATATGTTGAGAAGTAGTCGATAACAGAAATCAGTGTTTATTTTAGGTCTCCTGGCTGGTGTGTAGCTAGCCTGAAGATAGATTTGAACCTTAGGTCTTTGTGGTCAATTTAATTTTTTTTTTTTAAATTGCTGCAGTCTTTGGGTAAGGGCCTAAGTACCAACGGGGTGCTGGCAACAAAAAGGGACATTCTAAATACCTCTTGTCAGATATAAATATGGTGAAATTTCTGTGTACATTTGAAAATTTAGTTCTTGCTTCTATGTCTAGAAAGATGTATTTATGTACAGTAAAATGGCATAAATATTGCTGATGGTGGAAAATTATTAAAAATGGCAAATACACTTTTTTATTATTATTATCTTTAAGAGCAGATTTTCCTACCCTTTGGATTGTCTGGACTAGATTTTTTTCAGGGAACACAAGCCTGCTATAAACCCATCAGTTGAAGGCCTGCTACTTTTCCTGGAAAAGTGTTCCTTAAACACTTTTGTGTATGCTATCAATATTAGGCTAGTATGTCAGTTCAGGGGATTCCAAGAGGTGGTATGTCCTGCCTTACAAAGGGTTTACAGAGGTTAAAGGTTTTACAAACTTCATAAAGTTTATACTTTAAAAACTATGATCTTAACTCTGCACATTAAGATCTTGATAGATTTATACTTATGTTAGTTTTTCGTTAGTTAAAGGAAGCCATCTTAAACCAAACTGAGTTCCAGAGTTTGTTGTATTAAAAACTAGAGAAGAGCTGAGTGTTTTTCTTTTTATGGTGGGTTTTTTGTGTGGTAGATTGCTTTACAGGACAACGCAAAGTAATATAATAATAAAAACCCTAGCTTTTATTTTAGTGTGCTAGGGTTCCTATTTGATTTCTGTTTTGGTTTGGTTTTTTGAACTGTGTTTTGAGTTCATTGCTGAATGATGGCATTTATTTGTCATCCCAATTCATAAAGAAAATAAAAATAGAACTTAAAAGACAGAGCTGCAATCTTTTAACAAATGTTATGTGATAGGGATTGGCATTACATACCCCAAATTCTCAGAATTTCAGAGGCATGATTCAGGTCTCTATCCTGTTAGATAGAAGCAACCTGTAAGTTTCTGGGTCCAAATGAAATTCAAACACAGGAGGAACCTGGTTCTCTAAAGAGCTAAGCCAAAGTCCTTCAAAGGCAGGTACAGTTATTAAAAAGCTAGTGTCAAAAATACAGAAGACTAGTGTCTAGAAAGAGTTGACCTCTGTAAGAAGTTGAAATGCTGAACCAAGTTTGTAATGCCATGTATAAATTGGATTGGTAGGGAGTTGTATAATAAAGTATTTCTTTACCTCTTGAACATTGCTGTTTCTTATTCTGAGATATTTGGAAGCTGTGAAAGTGATGCCACTAAAGTCTTTACCGTGTAATGTGGGAATAGGACAGAGACCTCCAACTCCTGACTGACTGCTAACTGTAATTGCAATATGTACACTGCAAGTGAAACCTCTGACTTTGTTTCTAAATTGATGACAGATTCACTTTTCCTAGTAGGGCATATTTGGGTGAACTGACATGGTTTGTCCACCTCTGGAAAGAGAAAGGAAAATAGAATCTGTACCTGCAGGACTTGTAAAAAATCATGAAGCCTCTGTGTGTCACACAGTAGGGCTGGTGATACTGGTCCATATAAAAATTGTTGCTAGCTGACAAGGTCTAGGTAAAAGTTGTTAAAATTGACAGAGTTTAATTATTTAGTTAGAGGTACATTTTCTGTATTTTCTACTGAGTTGCATTCATGTATGTTTCTGTTACAGGGTTCAGAGAGTCTAGACTGTGACCAAGTGAAAAAGCCTGCTAGAGTAGTTTTGATGGAGTGGACTGAACTGCCCAAAGGAGAGGATCCAGACTATTATATTGTAACGTACCAGCAAGCAGATGCTTTCAGTCAAAAAGTAAATTTTGTCAATCTAAATGATAAATAGTTCCATATGTATTTAAGCTGTAGATACCAGTACTTAATACCATTGTGTGTGTTTGTTTAAAAAAAACTAACATAAAACAGCAAATAAAGAGAAAGTTTGGAAAACTTGTACTGAATTCTGTAATTCTTGTCATTTATGTGCAGTCTTACAGAGTCCTATTGAAGCCAGTGGGACTCAAAAGATCATTGAGTATCCTGGTTGAATAAGTATAGATAGGCGTGTGTTCAAAGTTGAGAATATGCATGTTCTTCAAGGTACTGTGGTTTGAAGGAGTCTAATTTCTCCAGAAGAGGCACAGACTCTACCCCCAGGTCTCTGTGGAAGGGTGTTGTTCCTATTTGGAGCGCAGGATGTTCTGGAACCTACAGAAAATACGGGGATTTTAATACGAAGGCGTTGTTAACAGTTTGATTTCTGAAAGGTTTTGTTTTTAATGCATTGGGTATTTTGCAGTTTAACTGCAGCCTGAAGTTTGACATGCTGCAATATAAGCTACCCTTTTAAAAACTTTGTAGATCATTTATGAATTGTATTTTTATTACTTTCACTATATCCAGAAATTCTTTTAACTTGCAGAATGTAAGAAACATTTCTAAAGCTGAACAGAAACCTGTCAGTACTACAGTTCTGCTTGAGGAAAATAAGAAGTATGATATTACAATAGAATCCCTAAAAAATGGCCGAATCTTAACTGTAAAATCATTTAAGACACGTAAGTAGAGTAGAACAGAAATATTCTGGTATTACTGTAGTTGGTCTAATACTGAAGATTAGAGAAGTAGGGGCTGAAATCCTGAGCTTACTCATGTATTTAGAAACTTTGCGTCGGTGTATGTTTTCAACCATGAATAGTAGAAGGAACAATTTTATGTTAACTGATTTGGTTAGTGTAACAATTCTGCAATATGGGACTGATGCAAAAGTTTGGGAGATATTTAAATGTTACAGGCTTTGCGATACTACAGTAATTCTGGAGAAGAGATTTATAAAAGAGGACCATGGAGAAAGTTACTTAAAGCCTGGCAATTTCTTACCAATGTAGGGTTGTGATTGTTTGTCATATAAATTAAAAATACTAAATATTTTTGTTTCCACTTTATTACAGTCCCTCTTTAAAAAGGGTTAATGAGTACCTTGAAGATCTTAGTATTGTGACTGACTGGGACAGACTTCTAGTATAAAAATTTGTGAGTCTAGCCACTGAACTTGTAAAAGCATCATTTATAGCTGTAAATATGTTCAGGACCACAAGTCCCACCAATTACTAGAATAAAAGTGCCTTCTAATCTTAATTTTGTTAATTGCTTTAATATAGCTTATGGCATTACCTTTGTACACAATACAAGCTCATACTAGCTTTGGAATAGTCTAGGATCTGAATGCAAACAACATCATTGGAAAAAATACTTAGCAAGTTGAAAACATTGCAGCAGCCAGTGACTGCTGAAAGTATGTTCAGCAAGCTACAGGAAATAATTCATAACACATGCATGTGTTACTGCTTTTGACATCTGTTACATAACTGGTATTCTAGTAAAGTTGTGCTTTTACAGTTAAGCACTCCTTAAACTGTGCGCTTTTATTTCTGGTTGCTTCACACCTAAGTTTACATACCATGACAATAAAGAAGAGCATGACTTACTTGCTCAGTAAGACATTTTCTGTTTTGGTACTGCCTTTCTTTCCCTAATGTGTGTATGCCTCATCACTTCTTAAAATTAATAATGATATTGATGCAATAAAACTTTGAGCTGATTATTCCCTTGTGGTAAGGACAGTGTTTATTTTTTCTTGGTCTGCTAGGTGGAATTTCAGAAAATGACATCAGAACATCTGTGACAGCTACTACAGTGTCTTTTAATTGGAGTACAATGACCAAAGAATTTTCAGTTTCAGCTTCACTGAATGATACTTCTCAGTTTGTAAAAAACTCCAGTGGATTCTTTGCATGGAGTAATTTGACACCTGCCACCTTATATACATTTAAGTTTATATTTGAACAATTACATCTTGAATTTATAAATGTGTCTCAAGCACTGGATGTTCAAGCTGAAACAGGTATATATCAGTTTGTTGTAGTCACAGTGAATGCAAGGAAGCACTGCGTATTTTCTAGATTTAAGAGTAAATTGTAAAAAGCCTGTATTCCATTTTACAATTTTTAACAGGTGTGGATTATTTCATTTCTAGAAAACTTAAAAAAATTGAATGTTAATGACATAGAAAGGTTATTTTGAATTAATATTTCCTACTATTTTTAGGACCAAGAATTCAAATTTGTATGTGCAAGTATTTAAGCTAACTACATTTTTTTAGTCTAAAACAGAGGCAAGTAAATGTTGAGGTTAAGCACTGTAATTATTTGAGTGTATGGATCAAATTTGCTATATAGCTTCAGTGAAAAGGCAGGGAAATTCCTGAATTTGGTAAGGATATGGAATGCTCTTTGCCCGTGTTTGAACTGATATTTTTGTACTGCTGAGTGGCTAATCTAGCTACACTGTTTTGTTACAAGTGCTGTGGAGGAGGTGGGATTCTGAGGATGTTACGCCTTGATTTTTTAACTTCATTCCTTTAAATATGCTACTCTGATAATGCATTTTAAAATCTTTAAATTTAGGAACACAAAGGAAAGGATTATATAGGCTCAAATTGAAGGAAGTAATTATTTTCCTAAACTCAGGAAACTATTAAAAAGAAATTATTTGTTAACTTCAATTTTGAAATTTAAAAAATGAACCATGAGAAACTAAGCTTAAAGAATGAATTTTTTCCTAGAGTAGGATAAAAATTAATGGATCTTTATTTTTGCTTCAGTAGGTTGTAGTTGATACTCCTTTAATTCAGTCAGTCAGATTTTTAAAGACACTCAGGATTTTGAAGGAGTGTTGATTCATAATTACTGAATTTTTGGGGGTTTGCGATCATGAATTAATTAAATGCTATCATCATCAAAATGTCTGTGTAATGATAAAAATTCTTAAGCTGTACCACTGCCATGAATGGTGCAGAATATCTTTGAAATCCTGTCCTTGTTCACCTCTAGGCACCTGTTCCCAAGGGTGGGTGGCATTCCAAAGCAGCTGCTATCAAATGGGTAAGGAGAGCAAGCCGTGGAAGGTGGCACAAGAAGCCTGTGAAACGTCTTCAGGAGGGGCGCATCTTCTTGACATAGGGAGTGAAGAAGAACATGGTTTCATTTTGTCTTATCTCCAGACAATTAATCAAATAATCATGTTATGGACGGGTCTTAATGACCTAAAGGTCAGTCTGTTCTGTCTTCTTTGCTATTACATATATGGAAGCTGGAGAATTTCGATATACAGAGCCCGAATCTTTGGAATAAAAAATGCTACACAGTAAATTGGTTATTTGTTTGTGTAGTTATTAGTAGTTAGAAGAGGAACCATTATTAGAAATACTGAAAATACACAGCAGGCCATAGCTGGGAAAAAGAGACATAGTTTATACACAACCTCTTTAATTTTTCTTTTTTTTGTGAGTACTTCACAGGGATATTGTTTTGCCTGTAGGTGGTGCTGCGTTACCAGATTTTAAGTCTTACTCTCCACGTATGTTACTTTGGATGTCGAAGTCTGGGGTTGGCTTTCTCAGTTTTGATGCAGGACTGAGATGTTGAGTGTTGAGCTTAACAAGGTCTGTCCAGTATGGCTGCTGGATAGGCCAGTGGAAGAACGAATGGGAGCAACCTATTTCTTGTGAAAAGTTTCCCGTTCCTCATATTTGGGATATGAAGGTTCTTAATGCCAGCTCTGCTATTACTAAATGACTTGCTGTGGTGTGGTGTGTGATCTGGGAACAGCTACAGAGATAAATAAAAGTATTGAGGAAGCTCTCGGAAAGATGGAGACCCTCTGCCAGAAATGCGGGATCCAGACTTCCTGTGATTAGGCTTAGTGAAACTTTCTTTTGTGGGAAGTATCAGAAGGTGGGGAGAAAGCCACTGATTTTTGGTTTGCGAAATCTATGCTCTGAAATTTAATTCTAATATCATTTTGGTCAAATTAATTTTGAAAGAAGTGCTGTGAAAATCAGTAAAAACAAAGTAAACTTTATTTAAGTGGTAAACATGTCATAGAAAATTTGTATTTTGCAGACTCTGTTAAAAAACTTAATGGGGCTACACAAACAAGTCAGAGTGGGATAACATGCAAACTGAGGAAACACAAACCTGTCTAGGCTTGTGGTTAGAGAAGCACTCTAACCTTCCTGGTTAGTAAAGCACCACTAATACATGCATTTTACATGTAATACTGGTTTATGCACGAGATTTTAGAATTGCTGTAATTTTTACACCATAGTGGTACTAATTGTAACCAACTTGGTATTTTGGAAATAAGGTAGTATTTGTAAGAGGCTGCTAGAAATAGATGTCCCATGAAAACATAATATTTTGGATGGTGGAAAGAGTACTAGAAAGGCAAGAATTTTTTTGTCTTTTTAAACTCTGATTACACAGAAAAGAGGTAATTTATAGTTTGGAATTTGACTGTTAGTCAACTGTTCAATCATTACCTGTATTTTTATATTTGTGGGAGGCTAGTCGGTTAAATGAACTAGGTGAGTACCTTGTTTTAAGAGTAGCAAGAGATAATAATAAAGTGCTTGTTTTTCAGGCACTTCTTTCCTAAATATTTGTACTTAATTAGTGTGTTCAAGTACTGTATGAACATGTTAAAGTCCTTCTAAGTGTCATTGTTGTTATTTGCTCTCATCTTATGGGAACTCCAAATTGTACTTGCACCAAATTGTACTTACCCCAGGAGTTCAAAGATCATGGGACATATGCTAGGAATTGCAGGCCTTGATTAAAATCTGAAATAAAAAATACAGATTCAGTTATTTTTGCTTTCTCTTTCATATTTGAACCATTAGGGAGTTAAATTTCTGTTTTCAAGTTCTTTTCTCCTAGTACCCATGGGACTTGAAATGTTCTATGAAAAAATGTTGAGACTCTAACCTACTCAGAAGATTTTAGCAGCCTTAGGAAAACTGCCAAGCACTGTGACACTGATAAAAATTAGCAACATTGTGAGCAGAACTAGTTCTGTAGCATTTGCATCCTCATGGTTTCTCCTCCTTTAACCCTATTTTGTTCTGTATCTGCGTTCAAACCCTTCCTGACAAGAGTGAGCAGTCCCGTGAAAGACAACAGGGACTCTTGAGATGTATGTCAGTGAGCCGGGCAAGGATGAATGGAGCATTTTGGTAATACCCTCATGTCTGTCCTGGCACTCTGTGCAGTTTTTCAGAGTTAGGAAGTGAAAAAGGTAGCCAAAGACTATTTACTGAGGTTTCTCTTACAAGCCCTGCTACAGAGGTTTGTATTATAGCACTATATTGGGGCTTCCTGTGCCTGTAGTTAACTCTACCCAAGGAAGACCAGGATAAGAAAAAGATATGCATTGATTTACATAGTATTTTTGAAACAGCAGGCTAGACACACAAGTCCTCCTGAAAGTCAAGCTGAATTATTTCATACCATTGAAAATCTTGTTCACTCTCTTGGGAAAATGAAAGACATCACAGAATTTCATTTGATTCTTTTCAATTCAATGGATGAATTGAAAAAAACAGGCTAGTCTCAACCAGTGTGATTTTTTTGTTGTTTTCTCAAAGAAGTGGAAAACAAAAATCTTTTTCCTCTTCCCCCTCCCTCCTTTTGAATATCTTTAACAAAATGGAAAAGCAATGCGAGTCTTAAAATTATGGTGGTACCTCAATTTTTCTCCACTACAATACTTAAAGCATTTATTTAGATTGTAGGACCACAGACGTGCTATGCCTGAAAGCACTACGCTAGTATACCTCCTGAGAGTGCTCCAATGTCATGCCTAAATGTGTTGGGTTTTTTATTAATCTCTGTAGGTGTTAGTATATGTGAGTGCAGTGCAAACTGAAACCTGTCTCCCACTAGAGGGGTCTGCACTGCAATGCTGTAAGCATATTCTGCAAGCATCTTTCCTGCAAAATATCGTGTTGCCCTGGTCTAGTATTTGTAGAGCTCTGCTGGAGAAACTGAAAGTACCTCAAAGGTTAGAAACTTGGAGTCAGGTGTGAGTGCATGTCCTAACTGTTGAGCTACCAGCAAATAGGAGAAAGGGGAAAAGATAGCATTTCCTCATCTGATTGTGAATCCAGACCTGGATTTTTTTCAGCTAATCTATTTTTCCTTTCAGATGGAATTTATGAATGTTTTTGACTGACTGAATTTTTTTTAAGTGATTAACATCTTTAGAAAACTATTCATCCATGATTGTTAGATTATTTGATTAATAGTGATTTTTAAAGGTTTGTTTGTAATGATCACTCTACATTAGCCTTATGTGGCTTAAATGACATGATATTATTACCTTGTAATCTTTTGTAATAGAAGGGATAGAATTTTACACAGAAATATTTACTTTATTCAAAATGTTCCTATATAATTAATTTGCATAAATGAAGTATTTAAATTTTGGATGTTTAGGAGATGCTTGCAATGAGGAAAGCCTTAATAATTCATAAATATAATGTAAAAATACATGGAGTTTTTATTTCTGTTTTTTCAATGTAGGAAGAAGGTCGGCTCTTGTGGACAGATAGATCTCCTTATCTTCTAAAGGCTGGTATCTCAACTGTGTCAATGATACCGGAAAACGAAACTGACTGTTACGCCCTTCAGAGAGATCCCACTGGTCCAGACTATTTCTTCACAGGGTTTTTCTGCTATATACAGCTACCATATATTTGTGAATATGAATGTAACTATATTTTTTCCAGTCTTCTGCATTTATTTTTAAAAGCCTTCCCCCAATTACCTTTATCTTTGAAGATACAAATATAAATAGAAAAAAGTTTTCATGATTTTCAATGTTTTTTTTTTTTTTATTTTTGATGTTCTTTTTCAGTACCTCTGGTACCAGAAAACTTCACATTTAGTGTGCGTGATGTCAAGACAACTGAAGCTGTATTTATGTGGAGTGATATGGACATGTGGCTTAAGCCAGGCTTTACACTTATAATTAAGTACTATTTTGATCAGTGGAAACCACACATTCTGAACTTGCCTGTGAATACAACTCATGCAAAAATTGTGCAGTTGTCTCCTGGCCTTTGCTATAATTTTTTATTAGCATCAAGGAACCCAGAAGGGACACAGACTATCTTAAGTCCAATTCTGAAGGTAGAAACAAGTAAGTTACAAAAATAAATATCAGTAATAATCAGATAATCATACAGTTCTTATATTTTTCTTTTAATTACACTGTTCCTAGTGATGATATCTTGTCTGAAAATAGAAATAAATCTGAACATGAATTCTGAATCCAGGATTTACCAGGTTGCAGAATGGATTCCAACATCTTCATTTTGCTTTTGTGCTAAAATGCTTTATTGGGATTGATGAGGAAAAGGTCAGGAGTTTTCGGTGGCTGCAAGCAGAAAGCTAGCTACAAATTCTCTTTCTGTGGTGTGTATTTTAAAAGCTCATTCTTAACATAATTTTACTCACAGAAATCCTGCTGATGTCCAAAAGTAAAGCTGGATGTCAGAGTAGCCGTAAGGCATTTTTTGGCCATGCTGGTGAAATGCAGAAGCATACTTTCCAATCTGAAGAAAAGATTTGTTGGAATAAGTGGAGGTATCCCTGTATATGTGCAGTTAAGATTAAGACAAGCTTCATGGTTTAAAAATACATTGGGTTTTGACCTGCTGCATGATGTGGTATGGCATAAGAGAAATTAATGAACAAATTAACTTGTGTTCTAGTAAAGTCTAGCTGAATGAAGCCAAATGAAACCTGCCAGTTGGTAGAGATAAAAAAAACCTTTGCATCTAAAGGTGATCAAATTGAGATGTCCTCAAGGTAAAACTACTTCATGGACACAGTTTTAGGTGCTAATTTTCTTCATGTTCCTGTTTCTGTGGTGCTGGGAAAATGTTCTGATTTTCAGAAGTTAAGGAAAACATACTGCTCTAACATTTTTACCAATTCTGGCAAGGCAGTCCAAATATGAGTCAGAGGTCCATTTTCTTAAAGTCAGAAAAAAATAGAGGTTTCAGTTTAGGGGAAAGAAGCTGTTTCTTTTCTCCAGCAAGTACATTTTGTACAGTTCACTTCTTCATCCCCTGGGCTGCTTTAGTGCACTTGAAAGTCCTCTCACCTCCTGTGCCTACCAGCCTCTCTGCTCCCTAATATGATGGTTTGTTTTCTGTATACAAGACCTTGTAATGCAAGTTGCCTCTATAATGAAGGTAAGATCTTCCTGCTTTCTCCTAAGAGAAGCAAATATGTGTTTTACCCCAAAAATCAGGTTTTCAGCTGCAACATTGCTATCTAGAGAAGCATAATTGTCCAGGCAAGGAAAAATAAAATGATTCGCTAATTAGACTAGTGACTGAATTGTTGGAAGAGGTATAGGAGGCACGTGAAGAACTGTTTTAAGATGACTGATAAAACCAGTGTGCATTGAACACTTAAGCTTTTTGAAATTTAGTAGATTTTGCCATGTAATTCATTAGGAAAACAGGTTTTAACAACTTGGGTAATTCATACCATTTGTCTTAGGCAATGTTTCTGATCTAAAACACAAGAGAGGACCTAAGTGGGGACTGAGCTCAACATCAACAGCTAGGTGATTCAGAAAAACCTTAATTAGAGAGGAGGAGTATTGCTCTGTGTATCAATATTAGATAACACTGTCAAAGTTATGTTGTTTGATTTCCTCTGATACTATTTAACATGCATGTAAGTGTGTACTGTTAGCTTTTCAGGCTGTATTTAAAAAAAAGAAAAGTTATTGGTAAAAGGCATCAGAAGCTATTATCCTAATTCTATTCCTAATCTTATTCAATAGGGCCATTGCACTCCCAGAAGTTAGAGGCTACATATGTTTCATCTGCAGAAATACATTTGAAGTGGAAGCCTCCACAGCATTCATCCAGTGCTTTTCATTACTACCTCGTCAACATTTTAGATACCAAAACCAACACCTGGGAACAGTTACCAGTTGAAAAAATCAAGACTTCAGTAGTAATAGGAAATGTAAAACCTTATCATCAGTATCAGGTATATTTACAGAATGTAGCAGAGAAAGGAACTCTCAGCTGCCATGAGAAGCCTATATTAATCACAACAGGTGATGTATCAATTTTCTGGTTGTTTTATTTCACTAGACAGAGTTTCATTTGGAAATACAAGGCACAAAATTATTTTTAAGGCCATGTACTGATTGCGGTTTATTGGCATGTATTGGGGGAAAGTTGGGACAGTTCTTTTCTATGTTCTCTGTTTACTGGTTCCAACCTTCAGAACCTTCCAAAAGCATGACCGTACCTATCCCTGTATTTATTTATTCACTTACTTAATTACAGTAGACTAATATGTGCTAAAGAAGTGACATCCTATTTGATATTTATTTATGGTTTGCATATTTAATTTTTGCAAGGTAGAAACATTACCATGATGTCTCAAATTATATAGGTGAAGGCAGATTAATTTATTTTTCTGATCATAGATACTGTGGCTTGGGTGGTGTCATCTTTTGTTACTTTCTATATGTCCAATAGAATGGAATATGCTTGTAAAATAAGTCCTTGTTATGACAAAACAGCAGAATCTGCCTATAACAGGTAGTTGTCTACAAAGTATTTTAAGAAATAATTAAATGAATTAGTACTTTTAAAATCATGGAATGTTTAGCAGAAAAAATAAACCAAAAGGCATCCTTGGGAAGTGATTGTAAATTGATAGTAAGTTTGATCTGTGGTTTTATACTGACATCTTTTTCTCTGATCAAGCTGTCAGTCCACCTACAGCTGTTTATATTCACCCAGAGGATGTACAAGAAGAGAGTGTAATCCTCCACTGGAAGCTGCCACAAGAGGGTCAGGAATCCTACATTCAAGTGAAACCTAATGCAGACATAGGTGACACTATGAAGTTTTTAGTAAACAATACAGAAGAATTTAAGATTGATCTCCTAATTCCTGGAATGGATTATGAAATAGCAGTGGCAAGTGTCAATAATGGAAATATGAGTGAACTGAAGACTATTCAATGCACTTTAAGTAAGACATCTTTTAACAATGGAATCTACAGACTAATACACACAACATCAGTCTCGTTATCATTACTATTATCTAACAGAATTGGTAGATCAAGTTGATTTGCTTAATAGCCAAGGATCAAAACTTGCATGTGAAGTGTACCGATTCGATCCTAATTGTTAACAGCAAAGCAGATGCTGTTAACTTTCGAAGTGGTGTAGCCTTGGAAAACACATTGCTAGTACTGAATGTTGTTTAACTGTGGTGAGGACCATAGCAGGGAATCCTGGTCCCACTGATGGAAGAAATTGAGTGAATCATTGATTTCAGTGAAGCAACAAAACATTGGAATGGTTGAAACAGACTTTATTTTTGGAGATGCATTAAGTGTTTTGTGAACTGTAAGAGAGAAATTACCCTGCTATTGGTAAGAGGGTGCTGGGAAAAGATTTTAAGAGTTAGAAGTAGGAGAAGCTGAAAGGTAAAAGCTTTGCGTTGTTTACAGAAGGGTCTTTCCTGTTAGTTATAGTTTACCAAGATGTTGAAATGCTTTTGGCACAGTATACATTTTTTGCATATGTGAAAGGAATGGGCAGGATTCACTTATACATGTGGTATATAAAGACTGCAGCTGTCAGGTTATAGATGTATGAAATGCTGCACTGTCATTTTTTCAAAACGATTACAGCATTTTGGAGGGTAGCAGGCTTAGTCTTTTTCAGAATTTTTTATATAGGATTAGATTTAATACCTCATTCAAGACACAGATGACAAAATTCTAGATGGGATTTTTCACAGCTGTCAGAGCCAGCTATAAGGGAAGAAAACTAAACACGTCAATATTGCATCCATCAAATGTATCTTATTCTCCATGCTCATCTCCCTGTCCACATGTACATTTCTGTATATTTTTTCAGATATCCTGACTTACCTTCTTGGTGCAGTTGTTGTTGAAAAGGTAATTCATTGATACCTTTGGAAGTCTAACTTGCTTTAATTCATAAATCATTTGTCAAATGCTTCAGGAATCCAGTAATAAACACTTAAAAAGATCAGGTTTATTGTTCCTGAGCAATGACATGTTTTATTACAGTAGCCATTTGTTTGCACTGGGCAAGCATATTTCTCAGGGCAGTTGCTTCAGATTTATTGTGTGGCTTTCATTGAATTTATTTTCAACTGATTTAACATGTGGCAATTTTTTTTTTCTCTTCTTTTAGAGCCCAAGCCTGTTCAAATTGTAGTTCCTTATGTGCTTTACAGCAATGCTGTGGTATTATTTGTTCGCATGCCTGATATTGGAGTGTTTGATGGCATATACGTTACAAGTAAAAGAGGACCTAATGAGACATTCATTTTAAAAAGCGATGGTAAAATAACAGTTGAAAATCTTACTGCAGGAACAGAATATAATTTTTGCATTTCTACAAAAAGTGGAAAAATGTTGAGCTCCTTTTACCACGTATCTGGTGTAAAAACATGTGAGTATTTTAAGTTTATTCCTATAAAATTGCACAATATTAAATTTTGATTTAATTATTTTTATTTCAGTGCAGTAGAAGAACAGGCTATTTAAAAATCACCTTGATATATCTGTGTAAGAAATTAATAATTATACTAACACTAGCTGTTTTTTAAACAAGGCTATAAACATCCCTTATAATTTCAAAACTTTCTAAATTGTGTTTCTTATATCAAGTCTATAAAATGTCTAGCAAGTATTTCAGGAATTTAAGCTGTATTTAGATGTTGCCCTTGTGGGAAGCAATATACGTTTTGACCATTGATTTTAGTCAAGAAGATGAGTATCAATGGAGTTACTTCTGTGTCTTGAAATTACTAAGTTTATTCCTCCTGGTGCATCTTTAAGCAAATGATAAAAGCATTGAGATTCCCATTTTCTAAGATGAAAATTCAATAACAAAGACTTTTAAAAAAGTGTTATGGGAAGGGGATTCCTCCTAGCAAGGCCTTTAAAAAAGGAATTTTAATAAGAACTTTAAAATTGTTTAAAAATACATGCTGAAATTGTGTCTTCACTTTCCTGGTTTTTATTATAATTCCAAAAGTTTTTCTTTTTCTTTTTTTATCATTTTCCTTTGAAATTCTTTTCTGCTTTATTTCTTTAAGAGTAGAAATGTTATAAAAGGAAAAATTAAGATAGGATAGAAAGAAGCAAGGAAGAAAGAAGAGGAGAATGAGAGCAAGACAGAAAAATTCTTCCCCAAATAGTGAAAACCTTGAAAGCTGATTTTTCTTAAAATATAGTTTTAATAAAAACTTGGGCTTTGATCGATCTTATGAAAGCATTTCCTAAATTTAGTATGAAACTGTCTTAGACAACCTAGTTTTGGTCTGTCTCTTCTGGGGGTCCCAAAACTTGGATGAAAAAAAAAATACTGACCCCTCACATGTATACAGTTTTTCTTAGAAAAAGTGTAAGTTTTGGTACATTCCAGCCAGAAACAGCTGTGGTAGGAGTGAAAGAAAGCAGAAAAGAGCAGAAGCTCCTCTGTAACATGATCTGAATTGTATCATACAAGGCTATACTAATTAGGGATAAAATGTATTTGTCTTGCCCGGTCTACTCAGTTTTGCTGAGCTGTTTGACAAAATTTAGGTACATTCTGAGCACTATGGTGGTGGTATTGGAGGGATTAACATCATTTTGGAGGACTTTCCTGCCTAGGAGTGCCAGCTCTGTCCTCAGGGAAGAATGCATGTTCAGCCCCATGTAATTATAAGATAAACAAGAAGCAATTTTCTTTAAACAGTGGCACTATTATCCCTTTGTTCTTTTTCCATTTTTCTATTTTAGAATGTCTTTGTGTTTGCATGCCTGAGATCAGATTTTGCCCTCTATCTGTTTGAATCCGTTACCAATTGTCTTCACTTCTGTGTCTCCACAGGAGATATAATAAGTATTTGATTGAACAAAGTCGGATTGAACAGTAATATGTTTTATGTCCTTTTGTAGGTCTGGCAGCTCCACTCAATGTACGAGAAGGTAACGTGACAGACACTTCAATACAGATTGCTTGGGACCGTGCTGATGGAGATTTTCAGCAATATGAAGTTACATGTACAAATTGTGCTCATGCTTTCAGGGTATGTTTTTTAAAAGACCACTTCTGTATAGGCAATGCAGTTATTTTTAAACATCTTCTATTAAGTCACCAGAGGTTAAATTAAAAGCTATATCTCCTATTAAAATAGGTGGAGGTACCATTTGCATAAGATAAGCAAATTTTGCAAGCAGTTCTGTGAAAACTGTATCTGGATTTCTAGGTCCAGAAGGTCAAGCAAGAAACAGCAATGTTTTCCAACCTTACTCCTGGTAAGCTGTACAACTTTACAATTCGAACAGAAAAGGAAGGTTTCAGAGACAGTGTTTTTGTGACAAAGGAAATAGAGACAGGTGAGGCCACAATGTTGTCAAATTCAGCATTTGTTTTACTCTATGTCTTGCTTTCTTCTTGAATTTTATTTTTGTCTTAAATAGAGAAAAGCAATTCAATCATTTTCATAATTTTCTCCTTATTCTCTTTCATTGTTATTTTCCTTATTCTTTGACTGCTTGTGTCCTTTAAGAATTGAATATGGTAACAGTGTACAATGAACTACCAAAATTAACTTCATAATGACTCAAGCAGGTGTATGGTCCAGTAATTGACACTTGCACACTGTCTGGCAACCAACATTACAGAAAACAATTTTTTTTTTTCTTGGACTTCTCTTTAATGTTTGATTTCTCACCTCAGTGCTGAGTTTGAACACACTTAGGTGTTCAGAACTGAATTGGTTTTATGATGTTCTCTCATTGGCCTCCCCTTACATCAGGACTAAATTTGAGGTTTTCTACATTTAGTTCTACTTTGGGTTAGACATTTGACTCTCAGCAGCATAGTTCTGTTCTAGTTCTTCTCCTAGCTGCTAGTGGCTTAAAACCATTCTTTGATTGTTACTTTTTTCCTTTCTAAATTAAGATCCCTTGAAGTCAGATTTTTCTGCTTCTTTTTCTCATTCCAGCAAGTATGTTCATTCTGAAAGGTTCTTTCATTTTTGGAATGATATCTCTCCTCTCTGTCCATATCAGGCTTTCACTTGTAACACAATTATGTTTCTCCTTTTTGATGTCACTGTGAATAAGTCTATTCAGATATCACCAAAAAGTAAGTACTCGGGCCAGTAACCTTCACATACTATCTTGAGATAATAATTTCAGAGGTGTATCAGTTCACTCTTGCTGCTTCTGTCAATAAGTATGCTGTTCTCATTCCAGTGAAACTACATTGAAAGAGAGTTCAAAGTCTCTGAGCCGCTCTCTGTCTCCAGTAATGTACAGTGCCATAGATACTGAGATAGCCTTCTCCAATGGAAAATGGTAGTTTCATCTTGGGTATAGGAATTAATGGTGTGGAGAGAAAGGAGTTTTAATTGTTAGCTCTAGATAAAACCTGGACAAGACTAGCAGTGTCATGATTCTTGGCTAGCGGAGTAACTCAGGAGTGGTTCTGAGGCTGTCTTGACTCTAGGAATACATCCACTATTGCATTGCTTTTTGGTTGTAAAGTTATAGCTAATAATAAACTACGTAGTATCTTACAGTTTAGAGGTAGAACAAGGAAGGGGTTTACTAGTGTAGGAAAAGTATGCCCCAAAAACATCTTTGGATTCTTTCAAGGAGTCATCAAACATGTGGTAAGGGAGATGCAATTGATATATGCTTTGTGGATTTCCAAAAACCTGCCAGTGAGATTCCCTTACTGTGGCTCTTAAAAAAGTAGCCAGTCTTTTAAATTGACCTAACAACTGGAAATAGAAGATAAAAGTAGTTTTCACAGTGGAGGGAGGTTGACAGATGATTTCTGGGTCCTGTTCTTATCCAAAACATTAATAAATGATCTAGAAAAATGAGCAAACACAGAGGTGACAGAGTTTGCCAATGTAAAGTTAGTCAGGATAGTAAGGATGAGAACTAGCAAAGAGTAACTGTGGAAAAGACCGTATGTGCCTCAGTGGCTGGATGTTAAAGTGTCAGTTTAAATAAGTGTAAAGTGATACACAAGGCAAAAATAACCCAAACTTCACGCATATATGGTCAGCTCTGAGCTGACTGTTACATCTCTGGAGTGCTATCTTGAGAACATGATGGGTAGTCCCATGAAAAAATCAGCATGCAGCTCAGCAGCGAAGTAAAAAGCAGCTGGGATGGTAGAAGAGGTTATAGAACAAAACAGAAAACATCGCTGTATTGTCTATAGGAGTCCAGGTACTCTTGCCTTTTGAATACAGCATGCGGTGACAGCAGTTCACCTGCACACCCCCACAGGAGCCCAGAGAGGTAATGGCAAAAGGGAACCTCAAATAATACCCTGCCAGACTGCTCCTAGGCCCATCACAGGAGCCATTCGTAGGTCCATCTCCACAAGCCCAGAGGAACACAGTGGCAGGCAGGAACTTGAACTACAGATTCTCAAGGAACAGACACTCTGTCCAGGTCCTTCCCAGGGCTCTCAGGAGACCCTCAGCCCCTGTGTCCAGGCATGGAGCCCCATCAAGACAGTCATTGGGAGGAGCTCTCTGGATCACCTTTTGGACTAAGGGGGGGTTACTGCCTAGGGGTGTAGGACATGTTATGGGATGCCAGGAAAAGCAGTTTGGGATTGCACAGGACTTATTATGGGGTGCGTAAGGGAGGAACCAAAGGCAGGAAAAGGGAGGGGATTAGGTGATTTGGGGAAGAACAAATGTGGGAAAATAGAGGGTTAAGGGGGTAAAAACAACTCATCACATGCAAATGATTTGCCTGTCTGACTGTGGCCTGCACCTGATCAGCACAATCTGTCCTGTCTTACTAAATCCCTTTCTAACTCCTTCCTGTTCTCTGGTGCCTGTGTGTGTACAGGAGCGTGAGTGCAGCAACTGGAGTTGGCCTGTGAGTTAGAGGGCCCTTGTGTCTGTGGTGCAGCACCTAGAGCGAGCACGGGTACGTGAGTCAGTGCATGACTGCTGGTGAGATCCAGCTGGATGGGCTGGTGGGTAGGTCAAGCAGCCTGGGAGCAAGGGGGTGGGTGGTCCAGCTCTGAGCATGAGAGCATCTGTGTGTCTTTAAGGGCGAGAGTCACCTGTTGGGACCTTGGAAGTCCTGGCCATCTCTGTTGTGTGTGTCAGCAACTGGAGAGGCTGGAATCCAGGGGCATCTACTGGGCAGACTGAGTGTCTGAGCCCAACTGCTGGGGAGGTCCACCTTGTCCACATGCCTATAAGCATTCTCACTAGTGGACCTGCATTCTTAGCAGGAGAGGGGAGCAGGATGAGGCCATCGGTACTGTCTGTGTTCGTGTGACTGCTCCAAGTGTCCGTCTGTGATCTGCATGGCCGGCCATGTATATGTGTATATATGTGGTGTATATGTGTGCTCTGTGTGCATGTGCCTGCTGGGAAGACAGCCTTAGCCTTGCTGCTGGTTGGACCTGGGGACGTGGCTTCTCAGGCTGTTGGATCTGGCATGTTATATTTTCCTCTAATAGGTCCCTAATGTGAAAAAGTAAAGTATAGTAGATGCAATCAAAAAGGCTCATAGGAGAGCAGCAAGTGTGATCAAAGATATGTAATGTTTTGCATTTAAGGAACCACTGAGCTAAAACTGATATGGGAACAATGATGTAATGTAAAATCATTTGCGAGGAGGTAAGTCATGGAGAGGTAATTATGGAGCAAGTAAAAAATTATAATTCACTGACATTACCTTTACAAGAACTAAGGACTTGAAACTGGAAGAAAGAAAGTAGAAAACAAGCAAAAGGAAATGGTTGTTTATTAGATTTGTAGATAAGTTGCAGAACTTCTGGCCACATGGTATTTTCTGTGATGATTGCAGTCATAGGTTCAAGTGGAGACTGGAGACGTGCGTAAAAGAGAAATCTGCTGAGGTTTACTAAATTCACAGAAATCACCTTTGGCTCAGGAAATCCTTGGGCTGCAGACTGCACTCAGGGAGATTACTGAAGGGGATTATCAACCTATCCAAGTCTTGCTTTTCCATAGACACCCTTTTGGCCACTGTTGAATACAAGATACTGTACTAGTGGGGACTTTGGCCTCAGCCCAGAATGCTACCTCTTATGCTGACATTTCTTCTCTTGAGGAATTGTGCATTTTTGAGGAACTCCACATCAGTGATGTCAGAACTGCACTAAGTAGCATTACTACAGCAAGTAGCTTGGCTCTGTGTCTTGTGGATAGCAGAAGTCCATATACACATTACTGCAGCAGTACTGGTCTGTGTGTCCTTGGATAAGCAAGAACATCATATAATTTTTGTGGAGTTTTCATTGCATTCTGATGATGTGAGTCCTGTCATAAAATAATGTATTTAAAATTTATTTTAAAAGTAAGGCATTTTTTTATTGTCACACAGTACCAAGCGCAGTTAAATATCTGAACTACAGCAGAGACTCTGGATCAATAACTGTTACCTGGCCACCAGCCCAAAATATGTTCGATGGATATGTTATTTCAATAAACAGTAAGGTCTTCAGTGAGGAGAAAATGTTACTGTCCGGTGTAAGGTATGAGGATTACATTAAAAAAATAACTGGCATGAACTCTAACCAGATGTTTCACTGTATAAGTGTATTTAAAATAAGTAGCCTGCAGCGTTACTTACATGTGATATGTATTTGATGTTTTAGTTGATATAAATTACTATACCCATGTGAAAAAAAAGATTATTTTAAGAATTGCTTTTTTTAACAAATTACAAATCTCATATGATGTGTTTGTGCAAAGAAGAACAAACAAAATACTGCACTGGAGTGAGCACCAGTAGAACCTGTATGTCATTCTGGATTTGATTTATTTAATCTTTTATGAGTTTCTAGTACCTGAACTTGTTGTGAACCATAGTGTGATGCATCCTATTTAAGATTTTATCATACTAAAATAGTTTTTGACTGACAATATATACACATGTATACACACATCATGTGTAAATAATATCCATAATACTATAAAGAATGAACATATGAAGATACATACATTTTAAAAATCCTAAAGAACACAATCTCTTTTTTTAATCTTTGTAGATTGTACAAGTTTGAGAGTCTTCTGCCAGGCACTGATTTCTTAATCAGTATTGTGACAACCAATGGATTAAGAAGAAGTCACCCCACCATCCTCAAGATTAGCACCTGTAGGTTCATGGTTTATTAATGAACATTTCATGATTTCTGATAATTAGGGTTGTTACACCTTAAGGTATTGTCTAAGAAAAGCTCTTTTTTATTAAATCAATGCATCTTAGTAATGGCTGATTAATGTATATATATATGTGTCGTGGTTTAATACCAGCCAGTAACTAAACACCACACAGCTGCTCACTTCCCCCCCCCCCCGCCCCCCAGTGGGATGGGGGAGA
>JANZLQ010000065.1:7035869-7066624 GCA_026212715.1 Elanus axillaris
TCATACTGAACTCAAAACACAGCACTGTACCAGCTACTAGGAAGACACTTAAGTCTATCCCAGCTGAAACCAGGACAGTATGTCTTTCTTTTCAATCTAAACATTCTTGAAAGTTACTATAAAAAACACAAACCAGTTTCCCCTGTAGTTAATGGGATTCTGCCAGTAAGTGAATCAGCAGTAATATTAGGATGACATAACTTTTCCATAAAAATTTACAAACATTGATTTTATTTTTTATTATATTGCTAATATGTAGAGGTTAATTTAATTTATTTTATATTCTTCTTAAGTACAAAATTAAATATTTTTCTGCACCGAACTATAAAATTATGAATTACAGCAATGTCTTCTGTAGATGTTAATTTTCTTCAGATTTATATAGATTATTTTGATAGTAAATTTTGCATCCACTCCTGTCTTTACCTCAGATCCTGATCCACCATCAGATTTACAGGTGTTTGGGCAAGAAGAAAGTACAGTCTATTTTTCTTGGAAACTACCAAGAGGAGGTTTTGATATGTTTCAGGTGAGATGATAATGGGAAGAACCCAATGCAATCCTTTACATCTTTTTTTTTTTTCTTCCCAAATTTGTCAGTGAAATTACCATTCTGTATGTACTGCAAACAGTGAATATTTGTCTTTATAACCCACATAAGTATGGGAGGAAAATACTGCTATGGGAGAAGATCAGTTAAATACATACTTCATATTAGATTACTATTTTTTAAAAGGTTATTAAATTATGCTTTTAAAAGCTTTAATAAACTGATTTTTCAGCTAGAATGCAATAAAAAGGAAATTACAGGTCAGGGGTTGAATGCAATGGCAATTAATCTTTTTTCTTAGCTTTCCAGTCCAAATTTGTAATACAAATTGATTTCATTAAACTACAAAGTAAAAAATTCATTGTAGAAGGATCTAAATGTTTTGTTTAGAATGTTCCAGAATAAAACTTTTTTTTTTTTAAATATAGCAATTTACAAGACAAAACTGCAAATATTTCATACCTCCCATACTCTTCCAGCCTTGGGCACTCAGTAGCTCAGGGATTTCCTGAGTGATAGATTGAAACTGGACATACATAAGAAAAACAGTGACTTTTTTCTGAATTTGTTTAATCCTTTATACTTTACAATTTCATTATGCCCTGTTTGAAAGAGTACAGTCTTTTTATTTTAAACCTGGTATTCTTAAAGGTTCTTGTGGCATTAGAAATAGCTAGTACTTCACTATTCACCATACCCATATCTTTTTGTGATTTTATAAGCTTTAATTTCTCAGTTGTCTTTTGTGCATCATTCTTATGTAGAAGCTGTTCTACATCTCTTATTATTTTTTCTGTAATTATTCTAAGCCTTTTTTATCCTTCTTGAGATTGGGTGCATAATGGAGTTATCAAAAGGTTAATAGTGTTTTCTGTTTTGCTTCCTATTCCTTTCCTAGGCAATAACATGCTGTCTACCTTTCTGACTAATGTCAAGACGTTTTTAAAAACCTTTTCTATAGACATTTCAATTTGAGACAGCTCAATTTGGCTCACAATTCATAGTTCATTAATAATGTTTCTGCTGTGGAAACATCCTTGACCACTGAAACAATTCAGTTACTATTTCTCGTATGGGCTTGTCTATACTGAGTGATCCCTTTGTACTTTGGTCAGCTGATGGCCTCCACAACATCCAGATAAGCTTACTGTGTGTTTAAATGATTGTTTTCATTACTTGTTATACCATTTTCAATTTGCTCTTCAGTCTCTTTTGGCCTGCGGACCTGTGTTTCTGCTCTGCCTTGCTTCCTGGTGGTTCTTAAGTTAGCTTGCATGAATTAGACAAGTTTATAGTTTCAATTTTGTTGTTTTGACATGATCTCCAGTTTTTAAGGATTCTTTTCTTAAAGTAATACTCTTTACTGTTCAAATATTTTTGCTATTTCTGCATTCCCTCTACAAACTGTTTGAGTGGTGTATTATATATTGAAGTTGCATTTCAATGCTTTTCATACTGTGATATTTTTGGGTGGTCCTCATAATTTCCTTCTAACTTGCTTAATAATTTTTAAGTATTTCCCCTTTTCTAATTAGATGTCACTGTGCTGGACTTTTTATTTTTATTCTTACAAAGAAGCTGAGTTCTAATATTTCATGGTTGGTATTACAGAGTGGCTCTTTAGCAATTGTATTTTGAACCATATCCTTTGCAACGCTTAGCACAAGATCTAGAGTTATTTCTGTTCTTTCAGTTCTCTGGTCAGAAACAATCCACTATGACATCTAAATACTTCTTCTGTGGATCATGTTTCACTATGACATTCAACCAGTCTCTCTTTTGTATCCTGTCTTTTGCAGTCTGTCTTGTGTTATCCTTTGCATTTTGCCTTGCACGTATAAACACAATCATGCAGTCAATAAAACTTTGTGGTAGCAAACTGCTCTTTAAACGTGTTATTTGAATCAGTAAAGATTTCAAGGTATAGTCTTGCACAGTTAACTTATTTGACTAGGATATTCTTTAGCATGTAACACTACCATGAGACAAAGTACTTTGCTTTAGTGGTCTTATGCAGTTTATACGCCAATATTACAGTGTCCAAGACTTTTCCTCCCCCTTCCCCATGACTTCAATTATATCCTTACCTAAAACTTGAAATCTGAGTATTCTTAGTATAGTTTCTTGACATTTCTTCTTTGTTAGTGTAAAGCTGCATTGATCTGAATAAATAAGAGTAGCCAGTTGACCTACCACAGCACAACTTGGTGATGTAGGCTGGAGTGGTTTTATAAATTTTAAAATTAAATTCAGTTCTCTCATTCATGTTTTGAACCGGTTCAGGTATACTTTTGTATGTGGTCAGGTTATTTTTACCATCCTGTGGAAAGTAATCGTCATCTTGTAATTGTAATATTGATCTTTATGGCACAGTATTATTGTTCAGCATCTCAGAGCAAGCAGCCATATTAGACAGTGTTTTGTCTGAATAAATGAGCTTATCTTTAAATCTTTAATGAGAAAGGCTTCAGTAGACTCGTTGCTTAGTAAGGTGCACCTGCATAAAAGGGATCATTTTACTAATCATTTAAAATTAATTATCCCAGCTCACCGACTTTCTATGCAATATATTGTAGTTTGTAGAGTGAAGAGTGCATGAAAGGTACTTTCCTAACTTGTTTATACTAGATGTAATTCTTTAATCTATAGCTTTGCTTCTAGCATTTTCCAGTGCTGTAAGTCTAATAAGGTGATGACAGTCTCCAAGATTTAGTGTGTATTAACAGGTACTGTGCTGGTAAAATATACAGAGGGGAATTGGATCATTCCTCCCCAAATGAATAGCCGCTGAACCAAAGTGCTTTCAGGTCACTGCTGTGTGTATAATATCCCTCTTCTGTTGGAGGAAATAATGGGTGGCAGGGCAGGACACACTGATGTAGGAGTTGTAAACCTTCTTGATCTCTTAGTACTAACTGCCACACATGAGAAACCCGCGTGTGTGCTGGAGATGCTTGTTGAGCCCTCCTCTGCAGGGCAGACACAGTGCGCATCTTGCTTTTCACTAGTGCAAATATGAAACAGTCTGCAGGGACAGTCTTCAAAGTCCAAAGAAAGTACTATCACAGGAATTTTTTTTCTCATCTTAGAGTTGTCTTGGGAGGTCAGAAGGAATCCTCACAGCCTCTAGGTGTTAAATCCCCAAATTTCAATTACTGGGTATCTCTGGCACTTTTATTCTCTGTAGTGGCTCTAAACAAGTGAGTTTTCCAGGTATATCAGTGAGCAGAGTTGAGTGGCTGGCTCCTTGGGACTCTTCAGAATCTCAGCTGTGAACAGTGCATGGCTGTTCTTTGGTTGGTTTTGTTTGATTTTGTTTGGGGTTTTTTTTTGCCAGAAAGGTACAGAGATCTCAGAGTTGTCTCCACTGTAGAATAATAAAAAAAAAAATTATCTTATCCTGTTGATTAATCCTTAACCTGCTCTTCTACCCCTTGGCTATTCTCATTCTATCTTGTAGTTAATTGTACAGCTCATCAATACAGCTGTGTGACTGAGCAGTCAGAGTATACTCTATTATCCTTATTCCAAGAGCAAAAACATGTCACCTGTAAGCCATGACTTAACTTTGCTTCCTCCATCTACTTTTAAAGATTAAAGTCACTGCTTTTACCACTGGGCTAGTAAGGAATTTTAGAATAAGTAGTGGATCAACTGTGTGGAACATAATATAAAGCTTAAGCCATATTCTTGATTTTTTTTTTTGGTCTTTAAAATGTGGAAAATACTGTAAATATTTTTATATAAACAGGTAGCTGGAATCTCTGAACATTACTTTTATGAAGTTAAATATAAGAAATTATTTTTCTTCCATAGCTGTCATATTGTCTAATGAATAATGAAAAGCTGCTTACCAGAAGTGTTTATGACAGCAGAGCTGTAGTGAAAAATCTGGCCCCTGGGACAGAATACTTTTTTCAGTTAAGGACAGTTAAAGGCTTGGATTCCTCTGTGGCTGTGGAGAAAAAAGTCATCACAAGTAAGGAAATACCTTATAACTTTTCTTTTTTTTTCTTTTTGAAAAACAGTAAATGTTCAGAGACATTTAAATCATTGTATGTAAGTGACTCAAAAGGGTCATACACTTCAAAGAAATTTTAAATTTGGGAGGCAAGTTCCGATTCCTCTTGTGGTAGTTGTTTAAACAGAAGCCTTGTATGTAACTCGCTGGGTTGAAGTTGAGGAGCCTAGGCATAGTTGCAGATAACTTTGAAAAAATATGTGGACTCACAAAATTCTTCCAGCTCTTGCAGAATAGGATCTTTCCAGAATAGCATCCTATACTTTAAAAATTACCTTACAGTTGTTTCTGCACCTCTTAAATTCTTGCAAGCCTATGGTCGAAGATTGGAGGATTGCTCCTGTATAAGGCCACAGAATGCTTAAAAGAGTAAGAGGAATTGTGCTTCAGATAGCTTGACAAGGTCCCGAAAATTAATGTGTCTTGCACTCATTTTCCATCTCTGAGCAAACATGGATTTTCCAATGCTCCTGTGATACAGCATAAAAAGAGGAGAGTTTGTTTGTGATAGAGATTTGAAGGAGTAGATTTATATTGGATTCTGGACTGCCAAAGCAGATAAAGAGCAGCTAAGTGTAATTGGAAAATAAATCAACTCCCAGATTTATACACATGCATGTCATAGACCGCCTCACTTCTTTGATGGATTTTCTGTGGTTTGTTTGGACTGCAATTCCTTAACCCAGTTAATAGTTAAGGAGGCTCAGCACTTAGTTATTCAAAGACAAGTGAATCTCTGAAAAAAAACAGATCTGGTCCTGCAGATTCTTGTTAATGAAAAGTACAGCAGAATAATCATCATCATGGTCCTGAAGTTGCTTTTTATCCTCAAGCAAATATTTTCAGGACTATTGTGGATGAGTCCAGTATATGGCTAGATTGTGGAGAATTTACTCTCTCATTTTAATGGCAAACCTTTAGGATTTTTTTCATGCTGAATAATCCAGCCCTTAATGGGATTATGCTAATTAGTATTTCTCAGAAAGCTTCAAGCAAGATAAATCAATAATCTGGAAGACTAATTTTTTTAGAAGGAATGGAAACATATTTTTCTTTTCTAACCGCAGCTGTGCTGCACAGAGTAACGGAGGTGCTATTTTAAAATAATAATCTGTGATTTGAGGAATCTGAATGTAACCAAAAGGAATATTTAGAAAGAAAAAAAAGGGATAATTACTGAGACTATGTGATTTACTGTATCCCTAAGTGAACAGATGAATAGTTTTCTAAAATTACGTGGTTTATGGTATATTTTGGAAAACTTTTAACTGAATGAAGTCTCTACTTCAGTTTAAAAAGTTTTCCATTCTCATTCTGTTTCACCAGTGAGCAATGTTACTGATACTACAGAAGATCTGATAAGTCTGGAATTTTCTTCCATAAATTACAGAGTGCACACAGGAGGTACATTCCCATGTTTTACCCTGTGCAGCATAATGGCACTATTTACTATCTATCCATACAAACATACTTCTAAAATGTGTATATTTCATGATGCTGTGAACCCTCAAATCATTTAAATAAAAACCCACTTATTTTTAAAAGTACTTTTCTTATGTTTTCAGGACTATGCATTAAATTTTTCTTTATTAATCTGAATCATTTTTACATAGAACCAGCTGGGATATGTGGTCTGGCATTAAAAATGGTAAATACTTCCTCTGCAACTTTAATGTGGAATCCAACCAAGACTAACTTCACTTATTATAAAGCGTCTTTATCAAACAACACCTTTACTAACAAGTTCAGGATTCCAGGACAACTGACTGAATTCAGTGTTACAGACCTGACTGCTGGGGGCATTTATAATTTCACACTGCAAAGACTAAGAGGAAATATTGAAGGAGCTTCTGCTTTCATTGAAATCGTGACAGGTCTGTATGTTTTCTTGCTTTCTCTCCTTGCTGATGAATGGTAGCTGTCAGTAGCAGTGCACAGCTTTGTACGTCTCACTTTTCAGAATAACATTGGAATTTCAAGAGATCTTGCATGTAATAGTTTGCTGTGGTTGTGGACATATATTTCTTAAGCCCTATTCAACCTGCATCTAGTGATATGCTACTAGAAACATAATTTTTTCAGCTGTACTGCATTTCTTTTGACCATTCTTAGTATTTTCATTATTTTTCAGGTTTTATCCTGCAAAGAGTTACACATGAACTGAGTTTTACCTTATTTGATTGCAGTAGGTTTTTTGCAGTGACTGAAGTTAAACAGGTTTACCAATGTTTGTAGAGTTAAGGCTTTAGATTGTGAACTATTCCATTCAAGGACTGTTTCTTACTAGATTTGTGACTAAAATTTAGTGGTGTAAAATGTTAATCTTAACACATATGTCTGCAGTTTGCTGTAATGTAATAATGTGAAATACAGATGAAATTTAAACAGCAGAAAGATGCACTAGAACTACCTCAACCATTTCCTCTTACTGCTTTCTTATACTACTTTTCATAGGGGTTTTTGTGGCAATGACATAGTTGCATGAGAGAGACCTGAGAAGTGTTGGAAGTTGCCATTGAATGACAACTTTGACCAAATGTCATGACGTTTGTATGTCTGCATTTGGGATCAGTGCTTGACAAACTGTTGGTACTTCTGCCTTGGTCAGGGGGACTGAAGCAAGAGGTCAAAGAGAGCCTTTAAAATACAGTGATGTAGGGGTGAAAATCCTTACATTTGTTTTGAGGTAATGTCTTGAAGGTAAAACTAGTAAGAAAAAAATCTTGTGTGTCTTTTCAAGTTTAAACTAGGACTGCAGTGCTATAATGCTTCAATTGCAATTAATATTTTTTTCTAATGCAGGGAAGTTTTAAGTCAGTTTGGTTGACCTAATTGTGCTTCCTTTTATTTAAATGTGTTGAGATTACATTGTGATGCTGAGCCTGCTGGTTTATAATTGTTAATATTTTGAAAAATATGCATTCCATATTCACTGATGTGTCTACTCAACCTCAACTAATTTTCAATCCAATCATGAATACATATTGCAGATATTAAGTAGTATTTTTTTAGGTGAAATTGTGAAATTTACAGCAAATTATTCTGACTATGCTTTACATAAATATACTGGCTATATATTTTATACAAATATGCTGACGACTGCTGGTAAGAATTGTGTGTGCATGTGCATGAAACAGAGCAGAGAACTGTAGAAGAGCAGGTGTAATGAGGCTTGAGTGAACCACACTCACGTATGCATTCCCTGATAATGTGGTTAAATCTGCAGTAAGGCAGAACTGAGGCTTTTTTTCAGTGTCAGTGGGAAGGGTAATTCGTAGTCATGGGATAATACTTGGAAGAGCATTAGCTTCATGGGACTAAATTTCTCTTTCCATCAGGACATTTTTATGCACTCTTCTACTGCTGAGTCAGAAGTAATTCAGCTGAGGTAAAGAGAGGTCTTCAGTATTGTGATGATTGTACACTCAGAGATTAGTCATGGCTCTGTATAAAAAGACCTCTATAAGCATAAAATCCAGCTTTAAAGGAAGTTGGGATCCATGGAAATAATAGTACTGATGACAGCAGTAGGACTTAAAATCATAAAAGAATACTAAAAAGAAGAAATTGTGCTCTCAGTTATACTTGCACACCTCCACATGTATTTTTTGTTGTTGTTCTGTTAGTATTCAAATAAAGCAACAAGTTAAAAATCATACATATAAGGCAAATCCAGACTGAAAATAAAATCTAAACATAATATTTGGATAAATTAATATTTCAGATAGATTATTTGATGGCAAAACTGGAGTAATCTGAAAAGATTCTGCAATTCTGGCTAGTCAGAGTAAAGAATTCATGAAAGACATAATGTAAGCAGATTTACAGTAAATAAGAAAGGAGTGGAACTCTTTCAAGATGGAAGTGATATGATATTCAGACTGCACAGTATGATACTAGTGTATAAAGAGTACTAGATGATTTAGTCTGAATTCTGAAGATCCGTTGTTAGTAAGGCAGACAAAGGACTGGGTGCAAGGGTAGTAGTGAATCTGAAATGTGAATAGCGTCACTGACTGGGCTTGCTCTGGGAGATAAGCATAGGGAAAGCTGTTAGCTCTGCGTACTTTCCAAAGTAGAAAGGAGATAGATGCACATGGCTGTGGATTGCACAGGTGGATAAATTATACAATATTATAGGTAGATAATGTTTTAATGACCTATTGAAGAAGCTAAAATCTGGCTCATTATTAGGCTTAGAGTGGAGGATATAGTTTTAAAGGTGCATTTAGAGGCAGAAGAAAGTGAGATGGTGTGACAGGAGTAGGTGGAAACTTGGCTTTAATAAAAAGAGTAAAACATCTAAATTTCGGGGAGTTGGCTAACTAGACCATGGAATTACTGGGATTCTAAATAGATGGAGAGTGTAAAAGAGTTAAGTAGCACTAGTTATGACAGTATTAGTGCTAACTTTTAGGTTGAGGACAGCAGAAACACCAGGACTGTGCAGAGATTCTTTGTTAACTGAATACTGGACAGACATACTTGAGCTTGCTCTCTGTGAATGGGAATGTCTGCCTAGCATAGCTGGGAGTTTATCAACCAAGTGTCAGTGGGAGTATAGCAACTATAGCATAATATACTGCTGTATCCAGGCTAATTAGCGATTATCCTTCAAGTAGCAGGTAAACTGTTCTTGGATGCTTTTATATTCACTTGTAACTACTAACATATTTGTAAAGGGGACTATTTAAGTTAATGTCTTATATTCCACAATTATCTTTCAGAACCTGCAAAGCCAGAAGGACTTAAGTTCTTCAGTGTTTCATCATATTCTTTTTCACTGTATTGGAGACTACCATATGGACATGTAGACAGATTTCATGTGGATCTTCTTCCTGATCATGGTTCTGTTGTTATCCTAGATCTTGGAGTTAGGGAGTATCAAGTATGTGCTTTTATTACACGACTTGCGTGGCCAGCTTTTCCTTATGCACTGTGCTCACAAGGAATTCAAACTTGACTCCTTAGATATTTAATGCAAATATGAATATGAAAGTATTAATGAAAAATTGGTGATAGCAAATTTCAGTATCCAGAGTTTAGTAACTAATAACAGGTAGTGAATTTACTTTTTTTAAAGTCTGCTAGAAAGATACAGCCAGTTATCCAAGGGCTCATGAATAGTTTAACACAGGAAGAGCAGAGCTATTGAGTAATACAGGCTCATTAATTGTGTACTTGCCGGGAAGATCTGTGCTTAAATCATTAATGCAGGCAATGTTTCACTGCTAAGCCATCAAAAAGAAATAGGAGGGCTTTTTGATTCTGCTGTCTGGAAAATATAATAATATTAGCAGAAATAATGGTTATTCTGGTCGTTTTCCTTTTGTTTTTTATTGGAACTGCAAATATACAGGTATTTTATATAAATGCTTGCTAAAAAGTTGTTATCTTTATTTCAAAAGATGGGCTAGCTTAAGCATCAAAAACTTGTAAGTTTTTCAGGCTGCTTTTGTCTTTATTCTTTCAAAAAGGAATTTTATAATGCTTCATGTTTACTTTGATAATGATGGTGATACAGAAATAGTTCATAGATACACTGATAGGTGATTCTGTGATAAAATTAATAGTTAATTTTGTTGTTCTTTAATATTGAATGTTATACGAATCTTATGGAGGGTAGTTAAGATGGCAAAATACTGTACTGGAGCTAACAGATGTAAACTATAGTTTTATACCATTCTATTTCTAAAAGCTTATTAACAGATCACTTTTAGTAATGCAATGCTTAAAACTTTTGGGTTTGGGGTTTTTTTTCATTTTCATAATTCTTGGTAAAAGATGTCTATCTACATCCTATTTCAGGCTGATTTTTCTAACACTATTCCTGGAACAACATACAATGTTACAGTTTCTTCAGTTTCTTCTTCACTCTACAGTTCACCTGCCAGTAGAACAGTGACAACAAATGTGACAAGTGAGTTAACGACTGAATAAATTTTGTTAAGTTTTTTTAACTATGCTTTTTTGTACTGTGCACAGTAGTATCTGAGAAATGCTAATCAGTTTTAAATGTTCTGTTTTTTTCTCAGTCTTCTTTAACCATAAAAAAAAATACACTGAGGGCTTCTATGAGAGCATGAGAGTTTCTGTATCAGATAGTTTTTAAGCAGCAGCCCTGGATAGGAGTTGTATTCATCCATTAGCTTGGCTATTTAAAAAAAAAGAAGGAAAAAAAAAAAAAGCATGGAGGAGAACAATTTATAAGCTTTTGAAAATACCTATGCCCCATTTTATAAGTATAGTGGTAGACTTCGGAGACATTTCAAAAAAATGTAGCCATATCAGATGTGTTTTGTAAAAGCATGCGGTTTGGTTTTGAAAGGTTTTAGGGAAAGGAACTGAAATTAAGCATGCTAGAATGTCTTAGATATTAAATTGGCATTAAACTCTGTTTTGTCCATGAAGATCTTGAGCATTAAATTTTTTACATTCTTACAGAAGAATGTTTCTGGTGTTCCAAAATTTATTTAATTGTTTTTGTAACAGGACTCTAGCCAGGAAAAAAGCTTTTTATTCAACAGTACATTAGTCTTCAGTAGTTTTACTGTTTTATGCTAGCAGATGATTTAATTTCTTTGCAGAATCTGTGAAGGTGTCTCCATTATCTGGAAAATTAATAAAAAGCTGTTTTATATGTGTGTGTTTGTGTGTGTGTATGTATACATTTATATATAAAAAAACTTTTTTTTTTTTTTTTAGATCCTGGGCCCCCTGTGTTCCTTGCTGGTGAAAGAGTGGGCTCTGCTGGGATTCTGCTGTCATGGAATACGCCACTGCATCCAAATGGGAGAATTCTTTCCTATATTGTTAAATATAAAGAGGTCTGCCCATGGATGCAAACAGCTTATACACAGGTCACAACGAAGCCAGATAGTTTGGAAGTTCTTCTTACCAGTCTTAACCCTGGAACAACTTATGAAATTATGGTAAAAGCTTTACGAATTCCTTTTAGTATTTTGAATTATGCATTACTGTAAATTGTGTGAGTTTATTGTGGGTCCATACAGTGTTTTCTGAAGGACCTTGGTAATTACTGTTGCCATATAACAAAATATATTAGCCAGGTATTTGTTTACAGTAGTGGTTTTTAAATCTACTTTAAATAATTTCCAACCAAAATTATACTAAAATGTAGTTTCTTCTATTGATATTCTTATTGACATATGGTATTTGTGGTAAAAAGTAAAAAGCAAAAGGTAGAATTTTCAAGAGCATCTAAACCCTTCTTCATCTTCGGTGAGTTTTAATCGTTCAAATCACTGCTGCACCTTGGATATTACAAGTACATTTCTAAATCATCTCAACCAGATCCAGAAAAGCATGTAGGTACATACTTCTTTCTTTGATTTTAAACTTAATTAGTTTAAGAAGGAGTTTTCTTGTCTGAATGTCTGTTTAGATGCAGCCTGTAAACACCTTAGCCTGGTTTCCCTAAGGCTGGGAGTTTTAGTTGGTGTTACCTCCTGAAATAAAAAAAGTCATACTTTTCCAATCCCTTTCCATAGATTTTATTGCCTAGACATTCACAGTGAATATCCACTGCCAGAATCAGTACGTGTGTTTTCATGACTTCTGTATGTGGAATTTGCTTACATTGAGATTAGGCACTCCTGATCAGAATGGACAGAAATGACCTGCTGTCCTCTTGGCAATATTTGCCAAGCAGTTCTTCACCTATCTTACTCTTCATAAGAACCTTGGAGAGGTGCTTTTTTTTTAATATCAATATGTGTTTGATTTGCTTCTTTCCATATCATGTATGTTCCTACAAAGCTATAAAAAAATATTGAAGTTGACTAGACTAGGAATAGGACTGTGCAGTGATCCTTTGTAAAGGTGGTATGTGTGTAAGAAAGTAAAAATGTAATTATGTCTGCCATTGGGGGAAAGTTGCTCACTGTGAATCTAGTTGTGATGACCGTACTGATAAAAGCCAGTATATCCATAGCTGGAGAAATGTTTATCCTTTGATATCCTGCTGCCAGGCATCAGTTTAAAAAAAACAGAACAACAAAAAACCACAAAAAAAGTTCAGCTACTGTTTGAGAAAAGTATTATCACTTAGTCTCTAAGCAGATTAATCTCCTCAGACAAAAGTTATTAAGATAATTCAATTTGCAATTCTAAGTACTTCAGTAGCATTTGTGTGGCATTCAAGATTAAAGGTTTTGCAAATTCCATTGTTTGCTTCATACATGAATCTTCCCTGGGAAAATGCTGGGACATTTTAAATCATTTGTTTTACTTAGCAATAATTTGCCCTTTGTTGATATGTGTATGAGAGGCAATCCTTCCCATTAATAGTGCCTGAAACATTGATCTTAGAGCAGAATTTGACTCAGGAAAGTGACTTGTGACCCAACAACCTCTCTCTAGCAGGGACCACATGGCTTTTCTCATGGCTGAATAAAAGTCTGTTGGCAAGCTAAAGGTTGTTATGTTACCTCCTGCTTTGGTGGGCGCCCTGACCGCATGACCCACGAGCAACCTCACGGATTCAATAACGACTCAGGTGGAAACACTTTTTCTACCTCACAGATGTGGCCAAAAAGAAACACTACATGTTTTCCTTCTCTTGAGCAATTTCTTGTTGTTCTTTGGTTAAGTTTTTGAGTGTTGTGTCATTTAAAAGTAGCTCTTGACTTTTGCATAGGTGAACATTCTTTATTGTTTTAGGGTACCTGGCTTGGTCCTGTTGTGAAATTGTTTCTGGTAAATACTGTGACAGTACAGTTCAACAAAGCTTATAAGCTTTGAATATGGGTTTCCAATCTGTTTGTAACAGCCCAGCCTTAATTCCTTTACATCTAATGAAAAAAAACTTTTTAAAGAAATAGCAGTTAGAAGTGATAATTTGTTAACTGTTGGAGAGCTGTGGACAATCTTGAGCATCTGATCATTGATAATTTTGTAAAAATATGCATTCAAGTCTTTTTTCTAAACTTTAAATAATTAGTGGCAACATACTTGAAAGCATAAAAATTAAGTCCTTCCAAATGTGAACTGCAGCTACTTGGACTTTGGATAGTTCTTTGTTATCTGCATAGTCAACTTGTCCTTTTAAAATGTTCCCAAGATTTTTTCTCTAATGGCTCTTTGTGGCAGTGATCTCTAGAAGCTAACAGTACATTGTGATTGTACATCTGATTTCTCTTCAAAGCTAATTGGTGTGTGTAGCGGACACCTTTACCATGCAAATTTTTGCATACTTATGTCATAGTGACCTTGAGTATTCTTGAAACTGCACATATGAAGTAGGAGTTTCCATGTCTGTCTTAATGCTAGTTTTCCTTTCAGGACTCTTTCTAAAATACCTACTTTGAGTTGAGATAACAAAAAATCAGGTTAGGACATACCTTTAGATTTATATAATGTAATTTTAATACTGTCAGAATTTTCTGATTGCCTGTCAACCCCCCGAAGATCTCCAGGTAATTTCCTCAGCTGTTGCAATTACTGTAGAATTCATCAATGCTTAAAGATATTTCAGGTCGTTCTCTCTGTGACACAGAAGTAGGTAGGATTGGCTGGAGTCGTGAGGTGTGCATGCATGGGGAGAGAGTGTTTGTATGGCTTAGGAAGGAGCTGCCCAGTGATACCGGTTCTCCTTCAACAAGAAGAGCATGCACTGCATTGGGAAGTGGTTGTAGGCATATGTGTCCCTTTACATCCTAGATTAAGTTTTCCATTTTATCTCATATTTCTTTGCTGTAGTTTGTATGCCATAGCTTAATGCTTTTGTTTAAACAGCTATACAGTCTTCTGAAAGACGCAGAGTTTATTCCTGAGAAGTGATTAGAACAGTTTTTCTTCCTGACCTGCTGGCTCCTTCCACTTTCTTTGCCCTTTATCCCCTGCATGCTGTCATCACTTCTACTATGATACTCACATAGTTTTGCACATCTGCCCCTTCTTACCCCACTTTCTCCACAGTCTGCACTGTCATCTCCCCCAGCAGCACTGCCATACCTTTGTTACCTGACACTTGCAGGAGGGAATGATTCTGCCAACTTTATCCTTGCTGAAGAACTTTTCACTTTGCTGCTTCTTTCACACATCTCTTACCATCACTGCTGGAATTTTGCTCATGTTTTACCTTTTGCTGTCTCTGTCGCTTTTTTTCAAAATAAGGAGGCTTACTTCTTTGCAAGTGTTGCATGCCATGGCCCATCGCTGAGTTGAATTGTCAGTAAGTCCTATATTGCAGAGCAAATAGCATTGTTGTTGTGTTTATCTCCATAAATTCTACCAAAGTACCAATGTACTGCCCTTCTGCAGGGAGACTTTGCTATGACTGTGAGCATTGAAGCACATCCACCATAAAGTATATCCGCAGTTTCCTGAGCTGTTTTCTTTCTGCCAAAAGACATGCTTTCCTTGGATTTTTGCTCTGAGGGAGGTTGACCTGCTCTTGCAGGAGTTCAAGAAACAAAAGAGAACCTATTTTCTCTTTTACTCTTTCAAATTATATTACGAGTGAAATAGGAATGGGGAAGCTGGTTTAAGTGAGTTTTGGTAAGGAAAAGGAATGTTACTGATGTTATTCCTGCTGTTGACTTAAGCATAAAATAGGGACTCAGCACTTTTGAAGTGTGGATATTCACACGTGGTTTTCTCAATTTCTTATACTGTTTCATAATTGTTCCATTTTATTTTTTCCAATTGAAATGTTGAGTATAAATTCAACAATACAGCTATAAAGGCATGTTCATTTGTATATTTATAGTTTAAAGGTAGAAGGTGAATCTCAGTGTATCCTTAAGATTTTCATAGTCCCTGAAACCATATATCCTATAGATTCTCCAATTTGGCTTTTTTTTTTTTTTTTAGGTTGCTGCTGAGAACAGTGCTGGTGTTGGAGTATTTAGCAATCCTTTTCTTTTTCAGACTGCAGAAAGTGGTAATTTTATTAAAGTTGATAATTCTTTTAATTAAAGCTGCTCTAATTTGTTCAAATAAAGTATCCATGGCAATTTTATACTTGAACAAATTCTGATGCATTTAAAGTAAAATCCTAATTTTCTTATTCTTTCATTCAGTGGAAAAGGTCCATTTGTCCTATTTGCTAGTAACAGCATTTAGGGTGTGCACATATGGGGGTTTCTTATATACAAAGTATTTCTGTTGGGGTTTTCCTATGCCAGTTTCTAGGTAGGCTGCTTCCAGAAAGAAAGCAAAGTCACAGGAGAGCAGAGCTACCTATCAAGTAGACCCATCTGCTGTTGACTGCAGCAGTTGTAGGAGACAGATTTTGTTGTGGGATCAGCTCTGGCATTGCCTACTTATCAAGCCATATTTGTTTAGTGCTGGAGTCAAGGGCCTTCTCTAAGAAGCCCAGCATTGAATGTGTTTTACCAAGTTTTTACTTAATTCTGAAGAAAAAATATATTAAAAAATAATACATGGCTGAAATGAAAATTTGACTTAATGGTTTTGAAGATTAAAAATTATAATTATATAGTCTGAATTTGCATAATCTTTATTAATTTGGTGTTTGCAGTCTTGCTGATGCTCCAGGAGCAGTTGTGCCTTGGCTGAAGAGCTGACACCAGGCCAGTTACACTAGGGTGAACCAGTCTCAGTGGAATATAGAATATGTGCTGCCATGGCGGTGACCGTCGGTCTGTGTTTAGGAATCCTGGTTGGTTTCTGTAGCTGTGCAAACTGCAGAGTGCCACATCTCAGTTAATGGCAGGAAATCATCAGTCTGCATGAGATTTCTGAGATAACGCAATGACTCCTGAAACCAAATATGAGAAGGAGTAGTAAACTTGACAGGTGGAGCTATGCAAAATCATTATTATTCACTATTCTTTGTACATTATGGCTGGTAGAAAACCATATTTCCATGAGCTTTATTTACTCATGTTTGACAGAGGACAACACTAGCATTTCTCCATATGAGAACATTAGTTTTTTACTTTTTGATGCCTTTCTGCTTACATTTTTATTAAAGCTAAAATCCATTATTATAAATGCAATTAGAAGGTTGCTTCAAATTCTAGGTGAGAATTATGTGTCACTGATACTACATTTATACTTTCACCTTCTCAACTTTTTTTTTTTTTAACTCTTGCTTGGATGGTTAAAGAAAGCCCAACATCTTGATCAACATGAAGACGTGCAGTTTAAAGCAGGAAAGTTAGCCAGAAGATACAATTATTTAAATATAAAGGCTGTAGTCTGGGAGGAGGGACAAGGAGGTGAAAGATTTGCAAAAGATTCAGCGGGGCCTAAGCAAAAACTAAATATGAAGCTTGGAGGAGCTTTCTCAATTCACCTGTGGAAATTCTGTAATTGTGGACAGCTGTATATTTTTAAGGCAGCATAACCCTTTTCTCCTTAGTACTAAAGCTAGCTATTGCAGGAACCTGCTGCTGACCCTGCCCTGCAGACAGGACTAAGAAAGAGCCACAATGCTGTACTTCACAGGAAAGTTCAGATAGCATATAAAGTCTTGTTTAGATGCTGCATACCATTTCTTTGTGCTGTGATTAATACACATGCTCTGACAAAAGGCCCTGGAAACCATCACTGATACAAACATCATTTCTGCAGTAATAGTGAATATTCAAATTAAACTGAGCTATTTATAGCTACCAAAAATCTATATCCAACTGAAAAGATGGCACAGGTAAAGTGAAATAAAACACCCAGTGCTGTCATATTCTCTTAAACAAACAAAAATGGGCAAAAATTTGCTACTTCTGACACAGTAGATGTGTTGCTTCTAGGAAGAATATTTTTAAGTTGAGCAAACCAATTATTATATTACTATGAGACTGAAATAATCATATTTCTCACTTAAACTAGATTGGAAAACAGCTGATCGCCTATCAGCTACTTTACATGTTTTTTTGAATGGTTGTTTATTTGCTTCAGAGTTTGGAAGCTAGAAATGACATTACAAAAAAGAAATGGGTATTTGTTTTTCCAGTGCTGAGAAGAAAAGTATGTCTCACTGCTTTTGTTTGTTTTGTTTTCAAGCTCCAGGTAAAGTAGTGAATCTCACAGTTGAAGCCTTAAATTATTCAGCTGTAAATCTGATCTGGTTTCTCCCTCGGCAACCAAATGGAAAGATAACTAGTTTCAAGATTAGTGTGAAACATGCGAGAAGTGGAATTGTAGTGAAAGATGTCTTGGTTAAAGTAGAGGACCTTCTGTCTGGGAGGTTACCAAAATGTAATGTAAGTGCTATGAACCTTTTAAATTAGAAATAGACTCAAGCCACAGAATATAATTTTACATTTTAATTTTGAGACATGAAAAATTTAGAGGCTTGCTTTTCAGAACAATCCCAAATACTTTACAAACTTAGGCTGAAGGCAGGATGTAATGGTTGAAGAAAAACCTTTCTGTTCAAAATAGTTTAAATGGAGTGCTTTTCCTTGAAAAGCTGTTTAATCAAAGTAAAAGTGTTGAAGGTTCAATTTGGCATCCTTTTAAAAGAAAATAATAAAATAGATAATTTGATTCATTTTCAGCATTCAAGTTTTTAATTTTTATTTTATACAGCAGTGAAGTAGAAAAAGCAAGAATTGGTGGGTTTTTTCCATCACTGCAGACATATAGGAATGTTAATATATTAATTTTATGTGCAGTATGATAATGCTTTTGATACTTTAAATGTATGCTTTATTCTGTGTATCACATTTCAATATTACTTAAGTACTTTTAATATAAAATTAAAAAGACCCATGATTAGCAGTGATTGTAAAAAAAAATTTCTAGTCTGAGTTATTCTTAAAATAAGCATTCACTGAAAAGTTTCTGAATTTTGACTATTCATTGGATTCAGACCTGTAAGCAAGGTATACCCTTCAGAATTTCTTGAACAAGATTCTCTTCTCCAGTATTTATTCTCCTTTTCCTCTGTATTCTGAGCAGTATTCTAAGAGTGTTGTGATTACTCAATGTCAAGTTGCCTAACATTTTTCCTTTTTTTTTATTCCCTTTTTTTTTCTTTTCAGGATGCTAGGCTTAGTAGTTTAATGAAAAGTGCAGTTTTAAGTGACAAAAATTATCAGAACTTTGGTTTCAGATTTTATTTAGAAGATCATCTTAGGCATTGTGATGGTTCCCAACATCGGGCTGATTTAATTCAGCAGTGAGAAGGGAGACTGCCACCTACTGAATCATAAGCATTGTTTAAGGTGATTAGCAGTTTTTCAGAGGTCTCTCCTGACAGTATGGATTAGGAAACCCCTGTCTGGTCTTATCCATGGTATACAGATGTATGTGTGTTGTATATGTATATACACATGTGTACATATAACATATACATGATGTAGAAGCACCTCACTAGGGAACTTTTTTTTTAAAGAGAGAGACTGAATGCTGAAAATGGAATCTGGGAATAATTAAATGAATGCTAGAGAGTTGCTTCTGTTCAGTCAGATATGAGTTCTTTTGGGATAAAGCAGGAAACTATAATACTGTCACTAATAGGATGTACTAGCAATGTCAGCTAATGAAATGATAACCAAAATTTGGAGATTGAAGTAAAAAAAAAGGAGAACCATTTTAGGGTAATTGTATTTCAAAAGTGGTCTGCCTTTTTTGATCTACATATGTTTACAATTATAGGTTATAGATGCAGCTTATCATGTTTCATATTTCGTCTTTATAGGATAACAGTGAATCATTTTTGTGGAGTACTACCACTCCTTCAACTACTTTTGGTAAATCCACAATTCCTTCACAGACTACAGTTACACCAAGTACAGAGGCACCAAGTCAAATGAGCTCTGTTTGGAATGAACCAATTAGTTTTGTTATAACTAACCTCAGGCCATATACCACCTATCTTTTTGAAGTCTCTGCAGTTACCACTGAAGCAGGCTACATTGACAGTGCAATTGTCCGGACACCAGAATCAGGTATATACTGCTCTCAAATGAAAATAAGGTTCTCAGATTTACATGAAAACTTCAAAATAGCAATTTGAAGTTACATTGCAAGGTTCTTCAGTCCAAATCGGTCTTTACATGTATCATGCCCTTGTATTTACATGGTTAATTTTATTTTACCTGATGGAATCAACTGAAAGTGTATTTAACTATTAATGTATCTAATAATGTACAGTGAGTTGGAGTTCAGTTATTATTAAAAATCAAAGATACAAAAGTATGCTCAGTACAGATCAAATTTTATAAAAAACGAGGATAATTTACGAATTGCAATTAATGGCATAATGGAAGGAGAATTAAAATCTGGACCTATTGCAGAATGTTTTTCAGTGCTGAAAAAATCTTTAAACACTAGGAAAGTTGATTTTGGATTATCTGCAGTGCACTGAGAAGTTAGAATTGGAAATTAAGGTTGTCCAGGAGAAGGAGTTTTATAATGACTTAGGTAGTGGGCAACATTATTAATAGAGCTATACCAAAAAGTTGTTCTAGAGGAATGTTATTCTGGCTTTCTATTTGCTAGTACATCATTCTTTTGCCTGACATAGTTTGATGTTACTGGGTTCCCCTTTCATACATCCAGAATTCATACCACTGTTCAGATGAAAAGAAATTAAATTCCCTCCTAGCACTGTTCATTTGAATTGCTTTGCTAGAATTAAAATATCCTGTTTGCTGTTCTGTCTAGGGTTAATGATGTTTTGCATAGTGTCTGTTCTAATGATGTCAGGGCTAATTTCCAGTTTATTTTTCACCCTGTTAACATCCACTGGTAGTAGGAAAACCCTGGAAAGTGATGAAAAGCTTATGCAATGCGGTTTAGTTCTGCCAAAGACATAGAAAGATGTCAGCTCTTTGAAAGAAATAATCTTCAGTCCTTGTGTACCGGGTGCCTGTACAGCCAGGGTTCGCCTGTTAAAGCATGGGCTGGGAAAAGGGAGGCTGGCTTACTGGTCAGTGTGGGTTGACGTGTGGTTTGCACAGGGCCACAGGCACAATTAGCACTCATGGCCCAAGCCTCAGTAAGTCCTTCCTCTTAGCAGCACCCTGGTACACCCAAGCTCCTGGATCCACCTCTTAGATCTTCACCTTATGAGCACTGAGGTGTTTGCTAAAGTGCACCCCTGAGAGTCCTGCATGACTGTGTGCCAAGGACCCTGTCCGGAGGCTGGCTGTAGAGTTGGTTGGTGATTTGTTAGGAAGTCATTACGAGTTAATAGACATTTTGTCTCATTATTAGTATTTTCTTACCTGTCATTTGCTTCAGTGTGAAAGATGTTTCTACATGCTAAAGTTTGAATTTATCTGTATAGCCTATATAGTAAAATCATGATTTAGGTGTGTTGCTTTGCAATTATTGTTACAGGTTCCCCCTCCAGTATCAAGCACCACCATCCAGTCTCTCTGTAATTACTGAAATCCACTTCCCTTCTCAAAATGTCTTGAGTCTTACAAGGATGTCTTTAGTGTCACACTAGCTACCCCCTCCAAGTTGCCAGTTTCTTGTATGGCCAAATCCTCCACTGGAGTGTCTGAGATGAGGCTGGAGGGAGAGGAATTGATGGGTTATAGTTTGTGATAGCAGGTGGGAGGATGGAGAGTGCATTTATTTCAAATATCACTTTCCTACTTACACAAGAGCATGACACTGAGTTGTTGTGATGCCCATTTCACCAGAGATGAAGGTGATATATGTCCCTGCTGTATAGCTCGTTGATGTTCAATTTCAAAATGCTAAAAATTATTTCTGTCCCCTCCAACCAGAATTTTCTGAGCCATCCTGAAGCTCTCCTGTGTTGCTGACAAAGATGATATTTTTATTTGATATTTGAAAGAGGCTACTTCTTTAAAGTATTTTAACATGTTTCATTATAAATATTTTTTGAAAACTCAGCATGCAAATATTTCCTTTGCTGGGGTGGCTGTCAAGAGGATACTTTTACAAAGAGAAAAAGATTTAAACCTTGGGGAGACAAAAGTGGACTCTTAAAATGATACTTCAGAATTATGTGCCATTGTAGCTGATGCAATTTGCATACTAAGAATGATTAAGTAGTCACTACTGACCAATCTATAGCATATGTTTTAGGAATGACAGGATTTTTAATTTATTTCATTTGTACATTGTTTTTTACAAAAGAAGATGGTACTTTTAAAAAGTAGTATGTTAGTTAACTTGCATATTTGTTTACAGGAACAGTCTATATCTACATATTGGCATAAATCTCACACGTGACATATCAAGACCTGATTTTTGTAGAAATTTATATCAAGTAGTTCCCATAAGTTTACTTGCATATGCAGCATTTTTTAAAATCAAATTTGCTTTTAGTCTATATGGATGTAAAAAATTCCACGTCCTTTAGTTGTCTTTGGATTCAGGTTTTAATCTCAGTAGTAATCGCTCATTAATTTATCAATGCAGTAAGGTATGCTTTGGAAAGGACTCAGATTCCATAATCACTTGAGTATTGGATTAATTTAATTTATGTTAATAGTTTCATGAAAATAGAAAATTGCTCAAGTATGCAATGTTTTTGCAAGCTTAGTTGGTTCCATGTTTACCTTTTTGGATAGTAATGTGTATCATTAGTGCTGTCAGAAATCTTTAAGATGAAATGTTGTCTATATGAACAAAGAATCTGTTCAACAAAAAAACCCACACCCAATGTGAGCTCTGTATTGCTGAGCATCACAATCATATATAAGCATTTTCTGTGCATAATCTATATCATGATGAAGTCCACACTGAACTTGGTAGAAACCCTCCCACCCATGTCTTTTAAGGATTATTTGCATGCTACCAGCTCTCTTGATACCTTAAAAAAGAAATGAAAAAAAAATGTCATTTTAATGAAAAGTGCTTTTAATCTAGCTTCCCCTCAGAATATTTAATGTTTATGTTTAAAATTAATTGTCTAATATGTGGTTCTTGGAAATCCTAATAGAAATTATTTTATGTTCAAAGACTTTTTCCAATATTGTTTAAGTTCCAGAAGATCCACCACAAAATTTTGCCAAGAGCAATATTACAGCAAAGTCTTTCTCAGTGATGTGGGACCCACCAACCATAGTAACAGGAAAGTTTAGTTACAGAGTTGAGCTGTATGGACCATCTGGTAAGTCTGAATTGATGTTTCTATTTCTCTTTTTTTTTTTTTTTGTGTGTGTGATTATTTCCTTACACTTGCATTCTTAGTGTCCCTGCCAATCAAGAATGAATATCTGAAAGCAGTTCTATGTATACTTTTTACTATTACACTTTTTAAATGTTTTTAGATTACTTTTAAAGGAAAGTCTGTCTATCATGAGGAAGAGTACGCAATTAAATTCATATTAGATATTCTTAAGAGTGGAGGAAACCAACTTTCCTCACTCTTTCAGAGAGATGAAAAGCTAGGCTTGCAGGTGAATTAGAGTGCTTATATATCCAAATCATTCTCTCTTTTTTCACTCTTTCTGTTAAGGATTTCTGGATGATTTTCATTCCCATGTAGTATGCAATCAATTGTATGAGTAAGTTTTGATGTTTTTGTAATTTTTTTAACTCAGACATGTATATATAAAGAAATTATATAGCTGCCTGTAGTTAAGTAAGAAGTTAATGAGCTGCATACTAATGTTTTTATGGGACCACACGGGAAAAGCAATAGAAATTAACTTATAAACAAAATCACTTCCTCTTGAAACCCATACCTTCTTGATGTGGCTTTTCTGTTTGTTTGTTTGTTTTATCCCCAGACATTCAGTATTATGTCCAATGAAGTTGATGCCAAATGAGATTTTTCACAAAAAAATTTGGCTTTTCATCATCCTGGAAAGCAGCTGTGGACTGTTTTTATTTTTGAGCTAGAATCTCTTCATTTTTCTTTCCAGGTCATATTCTGGATAACAGCACAAAAGATCATAAGTTTGTATTTAGTAACCTTGTGCCGTTTACAACATATGACGTGTATGTCAGTGCTGAGACAAGTGCTGGGGTGGGCCCAAAGACTAACCTTACGGTTTTCACTCCTGCGGATGGTAAGTGAGCATAGAGAAGTGAAATAAATGGGCTGCACATGGTAACTGGTTTCAGTTTTCCCTGCAGAGCCTTTTAGGTACTTTGCAAAATAAATAATGTGTGTGTGTTAAAGCGTGTTGCAAGAGAGCAATAAAAAGCTAATGAAAGAAATTAGCTGAAAATTTATTGTGTTGGTTTATTTCTCTATTTTTGTCGAGTTCATACACTGTCACTAAATTTACTTGCTATCGGAAGCCTTCAGAGATTGTGAAAGAAACGTAGTTTCTGCCTGAATGAAAGTAGTATTTTAGACACGGTAATTAAGTTGCAGGTCCTGCCCTTACCCGTTAGATGGCAGCAAGTGGAAAAGAAAGAACAGTGCACGATTCCCCGTGGCTGGTTTGTTCAGCCCCAATGTTTCTTATTAAACCTCGTTTGACCAATTTTCACCAAATCTAGGGCCCCATACCAGTCTTTAATGGAGCCACCTTCACCAGGGTCCATAGCTCTGAGGCAGACCCAACGTCGAGACCTCGTCCTGGGGCAGTCAAGTGTTGGTTCTGCTCCTGAGGCATGTACTCCGTCCTTCCGGAGTTTTGGCTCCCAGTAGTCGACTCACCAGGTGACAGGTTTTTGCTACATAGAAACGCGGTTTTATCCTGCATGTGTGTGAGATTGTGCAGAATTACTGGTCTGCATATGAGGATGCAACCAGAAAAAATTGAGTATGGGTGTGTAATAGGCAGGCAGATTCAAGATGGTTATTTCTGTGTTATGTTTACGCCACACATCACAAATTTAGAAAATATCTCAGTCAGTGATTGCTGCAATGCTTGCTGTCAAGGTGTAACAGCAGGAGGAACACCTATCCGTATTCATCATATTCTTTCCTGAAGTATCTGCTTTTGTGCTCTCAGAGACACTTTCCAGGGATGGCCTCCCTCAGTACGGTCACGCTCACCTTCTGTCTAAACCCACCGTCAGAAGCCAAAGGGGATTTTGGTGGTTTGGGTTTGGTTTTTTTTAGAGTGACATAGAATGTCTCATTTTAATGTCAAATCTACAAATCTTGCTTATGCAAGTAATTTCAAATTTTTCTTCTTCTGAGGTATATTAGCACAAAATTATTTTTCATATCAAATCTGAATATCATTCTACTGAATATAAATGTATATGATCTCTGGCAGTCCTACGTAAAGTACGGTATCATTATTACTGCATAGTTAAAGAAGAAATTGAACCAAAAACCCATTATAAAAGGGAAATGAACAAGATATATCACACTCATTATTTTGCTTTCAGCTTTTTACTTCATTCTTGTATGGTTTTGATTAATTAAGAATTAAGCTTTCATTTTCAATACACTTAAGCAAAGGTCTGCTTGCTTCCAGTCACTGACTTCAGTGGAACTATCCTGATTTACATCATCTTGCGATGTGACCATATTCATACCTATGTCATATATGTCAAAAAACTGTGTGCATATTTTTAGAACTGTAACTTGTTTGCTAAGAAAACATGTGAAGTAAGTGTACCTGCACAGGAGCAACTTGAAAGATAAGGATGTGAAATTTGATTAAATGCCTATTGTATTTTGCACACAGTGCTGAAAAACTTGTAATAATCACAGATGTTTAATTAAAACAAGTTTCTTCTTGAATATTTAGTCCCAGGTGCTGTATCAGATTTAGATCTAGCAGAAGTGGAAGCCGCATATATAAAAATTGTTTGGAGGAAGCCACGACAACCAAATGGAATCATTACCCAGTACAGAGTTAAAGTACATGTGCAGGAAACAGAGGTGACTCTGGAAAACACTATTCTTGAAGGAAAAAATAAGGTATTCAGGTTTTTTTTAAATATTAATTTCTTTATTAGATTAAATTTGCTTCTCTGCCTTATCTAATAGGTAGCAAATATGGAATTAGCCACCACAGATGACATGTCAATGCTTTTAAAAGCCATCGTCCTCACCCCACCCTATTTCTCTGGCTGGGTTTTAAAGAGATTCCAATAATGCTGTTCCACAACATGAAAACAATAAATAATTCTGGCAGAATGATCCAGACTCTTAGCTACTGAAGGTAGGAAGCAGTAACCCACAGTCTTATACTTTCTCACCCTTGAGGTCTTTGGAGCATAGGGCAACCTAACAATAAAAGTACAGATTTAGGTGCACTCGGGCAAGCTCCTAGAAAATGTGGGTATGAATCCTATGGAGAATTGAATTCAACAGAAGTCTCCCAAGGCTGGTTAAGTGCTTTGCTTGCAAGGCAAACACCCCTAGACTTTCTGCCGCCATTTGTATCCTTGAATTTATGTTGGATACTACATGCTGAACTCCATGCTATGGTTGTGTACTAAGGGTATCTGTGCACATCTACCGAATCAAATCTTTTAGGGGACTTATGCTGTCAGTCAGTCTAGCTTCTGGATTTTGGGTGCTGATATGCTCTATGTGCTTAGATGGGGCAGCTCTGAGCATGCAGCACAGAACTGTAGAGCCTTAGCAAACATTCAGCTCAGGACTGAGTGCTTTCTGAGGTGGGGCTTTTTGGTCTGAATTTTGAACATAGGTGCCCAAAGTTTGCATAATACCTTTTTTTAGACAATGATGTCTTTCTCTGATCTGACACAGAATCTAAGTTTTTGATGTAGACCTCAATGAAGGAGTTTGCTTTCAAGTTGAATGGTATACATTAAAGAGAGCCCTGGAGCCAAACATTAAATAAGGAGTAAGGGAAAATAAAAAAGAGGATAAGGATCCATTCATTAACACAGGCAAGCTTCCTTGGAAAATGAAAGCATATAAATATAATTAAAGATTGTATCATAGTACAGACACAGAAGAAATGAAAATTGTCTGCACAAACATGTTTTAATGATGGGATTTCCTAATTTTTGAGTTCTTAGTGTAGCATCATTGCTGCTTTATTGTAGTTTAATGAATGTAATTTTATAATTAAAAACTAAAGGAAATCATAATAAACATTACTTTATTTAGAACCCCATTGACCAAAGCTTAGACCATCTACAGGATTTGAACTGCCAGATCCACAGTGCTAACGGTAGTCAATAACTGGTAGCAATAAAAAACTGTTGTCTTATATGTAGAAAAGCCTCAGAAGCAAAAAGTATTTCCATATGGGTTACTATTTTGCTATGAAATGTTGTTGAAGATGAGGCACGTATGGCTTTTACCTGTTGGTACTTAGGTGAGATTGATGCTGTATCTCTGCCTGTGGTTAATCCCCCCTAGTTAAAGCAGTAAAAAGCTGCTTTGCCCTCTCTCCACCCAGAGTCTGTAAGGAGAGAGCTAATGTGTATTAGTTACATCACTGTAAAAGCATCTCTTTCTGGCAGTGAAGTGGGCCATATGTGTGAGTGGGGAGTGTTCACAGATGACAGCAGAACAATTTAGAGGCACTAGAGTCCTGGATTCAGTCCCAGATTCTGAAGGGGCATAATGCTCTAGTGCTTACACACTATTTTGTACCTATGCTCTATCCTCTCTCTTTTCTCTTCTGCTTTTGTTGTTCCTCTCTTTGTAGTTCTTGCTCCCCTTACATCTACTGCCAGGCCTTTCCAACATTTGTCTTCTGCCCCTTCTGTCCTACGGACCTCTGTATCACTTATCTCCCTTTCATTCTCCCTTTTCACATATAGACTCGCTTATTTTCCCTCTCCCCTTTATTTCTTTAGCTTCTGTTTTTCTCTCTCCCCTTATTCCCTCTCAGTGATCTAGTCAATGTGTTATTCCTTTTCTTCAGGGCCTAGTAGGCGCATCTGAAGCCCTCTTGTTTTCAGTGCCTGCAACCCTGTTTCAGAACATGCTTAGTACTAATGGAATCTCCCGGGCTCAAACGTGCCTGCCTATTCTATATAACTCCAAGGATATAGCATTAAAGTTAAAGGCCTTGCTCTAAAATAGCCTCTTTACTATAAAAACCATATTTTAAAAAGTTAAAAAAAGAATATGGTGTTTAAAAAATAAAAATGAAGAAAAGGTTGTGGGTTACTGGCAGCTGAGCTTTTTCATGAGAAATACTGTATTTTGCAAAGTTAATTATTGTTGTAATGAAAGATAATGTTTGTATGCCAACATTTATATAGTGTGTTTGTAGATATAAATGCACAAATATGCAAACATTATTTCTATATTAGATATGAATTCAAATAATATAGTGATGATGAGGTTTGTGATTTATTTCTATATTTCTAATTTTTAGTATTTAATTGATTCTTTGGAACCATACATGATAAATGAAAACATCAAACCTTCTCCCACTTGGAATTCAGTGGAAACAGCCAATGAATTATATGAAGGTTCAGCTGAAATGTTTTCCAGCATTCCGACAGCTTCCCCAGTAATATTTACAAGTGTATCTGGTGATGATTTGCCTGCTATAAATGGAGCTGCAAAACTGCATTCTGCTTTGGGTAAGATATTTTAGAGTATTTATCTACTTGCTCCTTTGTTCTGAAGGACCCCCATCACTGTCCAAGATATGATCTTTAGCACATGGTTCAAGCAAATTATGAATGGGTCATTTGGTGGAGTCGGATTTTTTTACTACCAAATAACCTTCTGAAGCAAATGGGAATGCCACACAGGCAGGAACTAGCCCCTTGTCACCCAGCTGACCTTCTTCCTAGTGAAAGGAGCACCCGAAAGCCATCAGCCAAGCTGCATAGACAATCAGTTATTACAGTTGCCAAAGCAGGTGTGATTGTCAGGGATTAACATATCTCCAAGCCCTTCAGAGACCTTGATTTCTCTAAGCCTTTTGACTAATAGGTTTTCAAATGTCAGTGAAGGTAAATAGGTCAAAAAGTTACAAATTTGCTGTATGGGTGACAAACAGGTGGAGATGACCCCATGACATGGTGATGTCATTAGTGTGTACACTTGTTCTGTATTATCAATGGACCAGTGTTTCTTTACCAAGTATGGATATTTACAAATCATTAAGCAGGCCTCAGTTGACAGGCAGGAACTTAAAATACAACTCTAGATTTTTACAGTGAGTTTTGAACTGTGGGGAGAAAGTCAAGTTTGGTTTCTTTTGTTGTTGTTTTTTTTTTTATTAAAGTCACTGAACTCCTCCATGTACACCAGTATCTAAAACCAGAATTTAATCCATTAGTCTAAACTACAGTGGATCTTTTCTGTACTTTATTAATCCTGAAGAATCTTCTTTGTCATACAGAGAAAAAGTACAGTGCTTTAAATGTGAGTCTTTTTACAGCCGCATTCGGATTGAGGTATTGAGTTGCTAAAAGATGTCTGTGTTGCTGAAAAATTGATTTCAGCATCTCTTGTAATCTAGCATACAAGTATTATTTTATAGCAGTTATTATAGTAGTTAAAGCTGTTGATGACCAAATTTTCAACAGGGTCTGCTGATTTTTAGATGCCTTCATTTTAATGCTGGTCTTGCAAAAACTCTGAGCCTGATACTTAGATATTTGAAGTACCCACACTTTTTTATGTTGCAATGGCATGATGGCTGTTTTATAACATGATTTTGACTAGCGTAGTTGGATTGCAGCTAACTGAACTTTATTGCAGATGCACCAAAAACTTTTTGTGGGCATGTATGACTTCCTCAGTCTGCTGGCCACAACTCTTCTGCTAAAAGTACCAGTGTGAAAGGGTCCGTGAGTGCAGACAATTCAAGTATAGTTATTATAGCACCATTGGGAAGGCAAGGAAGAGGGAATCTGTCTTTCTCAATTAAAAAAAAAAAACAAAAACTAAAAGCTCCATCAACCTAGGAGCCATGGTTCTGAAGTTACTGGAGATACTAGGCCATATACAAATATGCCTGTTCCTAGGGGATTTCTCTCAAATTTTTTTGGAGATAACTGTCAGCATAAACCTCATGGCTTTACTCCTTGCCCATTCATTCTTTCATCTAGCCAACCTGTACACATGAAAATGGATTTCTAATAGCCTCTCCTTGATTGAGTTCGGAAGTGGAGTGTAAACTTTTCTGTATATTTTTGTAGTTGCCTTGAAAGTTAATTCTTTTGCAATAAAATAGTTCCAGGTCACTGTGTCAAAGTGAGTTTAGAATGCAAAAGAAAAAAATGAGTTTACGAGTAAGTAACTATTTCTCTCCATTTAATCACAGATAATCAGTATACCATTAACATTTTGGCTGAAGAACTGTCCTATGTTATAAAGGGCCTTGCACCTTTCACGGACTATACAATCAGTGTGTCTGCTTTCACTGCTGTTGGAGAAGGACCACCATCCATTCTTACAGTCAGAACACGTGAACAAGGTAATATGTTGTAACTCTGATACTATCAAAGTTAGCACACATGACTTCTTTCACTGAACATTTAAAATTTTTTTTAATCATTTATTTACTTATATTTTTCTGTTTTCATTTCAGTTCCAAGCTCAGTACAAAATATATCTTACAAGAATATTAGCTCCTCCTCTGTTTTGCTGTATTGGGATCCTCCAGCAAATCCCAATGGGAAAATCATTCATTATACTGTTTATGCCATGGAATTAGATACAAAACGAGCATTCCACACAACAACTTCAAACAACAGCTTACTTATGACAGGTGCATTGTCATTTGATTAAAAAAAATTAATTGCAAATACATTACAGAAAATTATTTTTTCCAACTTTTATGTAAAGTAGCCATTCATGAGGTAGGTGAACCAAATCTCCCCCATCCACACACACACACCCCACAACTGCATGTGAAAGCAAGGTTGGGACACTACTGAGAGACTTGTCTGCTGTGGAGGGGTATGTAGGGAATGTGAGATGGGAGAAGAGGACTAGGTGAGATGAGCAGTAATTTGTGAAGTGCGCCAAGTAGTGATTTGTGAAATGTACTGAGTAGTGATTTGTGAAACGGATTTCTTCTTGGAATTTTTTTCTTAGCCTCTTCTTTACACATAGGAAAATATTCCTAAATTGTCAATTTTTTTTCAGACTTGAATTTTTTTCATAGTATTTGTCTGACTTTAATAATAATTTTCTTCTTTTAAGGTGATAATTTTGATAGTAATTGAAGAAAATGCATTCCTCATGGGGTTTCAGGCATTTGTTTATGCTAATCAGTGTCCTGGTTTTGGCTGCGATAGAGTTAATTTTCTTTCTCGTAGCTGGTATAATGTTATGTTTTGGGGTTAGTATGAGAATAATGTTGATAACATGCTGATGTTTTCAGTTGTTGCTAAGTAATGTTTATACTAAGTCAAGGATTTTTCAGCTTCTGATGCCCAGCCAGCGAG
>JANZLQ010000065.1:7066724-7123009 GCA_026212715.1 Elanus axillaris
CAGCGAGAAGGCTGGAGGGGCACAAGGAGTTGGGAGGGGACACAGCCAGGGCAGCTGACCCAAACTGGCCAACGGGGCATTCCATACCATGTGATACCGTGCCCAGTATATAAACTGGAGGGAGTTGGCCAGGGTTGGGGGGTGCAGATTGCTGCTTGGGAACTAACTGGGCATTGATCAGCGAGTGGTGAGAAATTGTGATTCATTGTGCATCACTTGTTTTGTATATTCCAATTCTTTTATTACTATTATTGTAATTTTAAAATTATTGTTGTTGTTATTGTTGTTATTATTTTCTTCCTTTCTGTCCTATTAAACTGTCTTTATCTCAGCCCATGAGTTTACTTTTTTTCCCTTAATTGTCTCCCCCATCCCACTAGGTTGTGAGGGGAGTGAGCAAGTGGCTGCATGGTTCTTAGTTGCTGGCTGGGGTTAAACGAAGACACAGAGTAATGCATATAGAAAAACCTTATATTTGGATGTACACGAACACATCTTTTGTCTTGACAAATAAATTCTTAAAGCTATTTATAGGGTTGAAGCTGGTTGACTTATTTCAAAATCTGTGGATTTGACTAAGTGCTTATTTGGCTCTCCCCAGTGGTATTGTACATATTCTGTCTTTTAGGTAACAAATGTCTATCAAAACCTCTTAGAACAGTAGCCATTTTTATAGTTTTATAAGTAGCTATGAGGAAAAAAATAAGTTTAAGAAGTCAACAGTCAAGATTTTTTTACTTAATCTTTTTAGGTTTAAAAAAGTACGCAAATTATAAAATGAGAGTTGCAGCCTCTACAACAATTGGAGAAAGTGCTTTGTCTGAAGAGAATGATGTTTTTGTGAGAACCCCTGAAGATGGTAAATATATTGTTTTCAATGATGTTTTGATTTCTGTATTTAAGTTTGCACTTGTTCGGAAGACTGGGCACATACATAAGGAGGGGAAGAAAGTATGTGATAAAAATCAGTGTTTGTTGAAATTACTAGTCTTCTATCAGTCAGTGACTTCATTCAGCCCATTTTAAAGTAAGTGCTAGAAATAATGATGAAAGCTGCAGCATGACCAGCAATCAACTAATCTCAACTCTAATCTAACAAATGGGAAGAAAGCTGCAGAGCTGAGGTTCCTTCACTGAAAACAGTGTGTCCTTAGACCCCATCTAAACAATTAAGCCGTAATAAATTACTTTGGGAACTGTAGCTTATCTTTTTTTTTAATATTATGATATGGAAATTAGGTTTGTTTTGAAGCATCTGAAAATGGCATCTTTCAACAATTCAGAGGCCATATTGCTGTCTAGAAGAAGAGCTGCTGATAAATTTAGGGTTTTTTACACTGCATGATATTATATGCAGTTGTTTTTGTACAGATTTGAGGCTTTATTCATTTTCAGACTGATCAATAGCTTTAATGTAGGGTATAACACTACTTTATGAAGATTTCTGGATCTTGCTTTCTTACTTGCAAGGCAGTCTCCACCCATGAAGGTACAGGGGCAGTATCTGGAGTTGCCATTGGCCTCTGCAAAGAGAACATGGGAATCTGATTTACAGAGCAGAGTCATGAGTATTAAACCTTAATCTTTTCTCATTTGTATCAAGATTATATTTTCACTGGTTTCAGCAAAGTTATTTCCAGTTTTTACCAAAGTAATAAAGAAGGTAATTGTCCAGTTGTTATTTATGTCTATCATTGCCAAATATGCTACAATACAAGAAAAATAATTAAGTGAGAATAAGAGAGCAAAGGATTACAGGATTAAAAATCATGGTCATTTATGAAGCTTAGATGATGTGAATAATCAACCAAAATCTCAAATTAAATAGTGAACTTTTAAGTGCTCGTAAATTTTTTTTAAAGGTTGCATGCTTCTATGCTGTTAGTTATTTGCAGGGAAAAGGCATATTGCAAGAACAGAAACCTTTTTCTCTGAAAGTTTACAATTCCTTGCCTTTGAGCGTTACAGAAATTTGTTCAGTGGAGTTGCAGTCCAACAGTTGATCCATTGGTAAGAGATGCATGCAAGTCTTGAGGAAACTATTGAGAAAACCACCAATAATTCCTGCCTTTTTATAAGGCTATATGTAATTACTCTTGTCATCTTCTTGTTCTTTAGTTTTCCTGAGGTAATTCAGGTTGAGATTCATGTCTCCTAACTTTAGCCAAGCTAGGAGTAACAACTAGTTTGACTCTTGAAAAGAGAGATACCTCCAAATAAAAGATTCACTACATCTGTCTTAGATAACTTATGTTACGATAGAAGATACTAGGCTGTTGCATTTAAATATTTTACCATGCCAGATAAATTGCAAAATGCATTTCAATTTAAAATTAAGCTTCTTCACATGGCAAATATCCATGTGGGCAGTCTTGTCATCCAGAGAGTAGTGATCTGTTACAGTTAATACTTTTCATTCACGAGCTCAGAAATCAGGAATTAAAGTGGTTTGTGAAACCTTTAGGACAAAAAAAATAAATCATTATAAACTCTGAAATATCTGGATATGGGTTTTTGTACACAAACTGAATCACATAATCCTGGATTCTTAGTACATTTTTTAAAACTTTACAGGCAGGTTATTTCAGGGGTGAAGTGATGAAGCCTTCAGAGGAATCAGGGTTGACATTCAGAGCTGATTTTATTCATAAGTGCAGCCCACACTCCTTCAACACTTCCATGCGTTATTAGCTCACTGGAGTCACATGCACTCATGTTGCCAGTAGATTTAGCCAACACGCTGCCCTGGAGCTGGACTTTTTTTGTGCATGACCTTCACACCAGTGCGTGCAAGATTTACACTGGGGTCTTCGTGGTCATCAATTAGCAGCTGTATCAGTAAACTAAAGGGAGTTTAGTTACAGTGCATACAGTCCCTTTCTTGGTTCAATGCTTGGTTGAGTGAAATAAGATGGGTGGTTATTTAAGAAGAAAGTAATAAGAAGATGGCATTCAGCTAAATTTAAAGAACATGAATGTGAGGAAGACAGTGAGAGGATTTGAAGGATCAGTCTGCATGAAAGAAGTCGACAGAAGAGATTTTTTTTCTTAATAAATGCAGTTTTGTATAGATTTATAAGTGGATGAGAAAAGAAATTCCAGAAAAGCTGAAGTGTCTGGGATGCAAAAAGATGCCTGGTTTTATGAATGGAAAAGAAGACATGCTGAAATTAACTAAAAAGTGGTAAGGCTTTGAGAAGGAGAGTGAGTGAGTGACTGTAGCCTTTTTCATACAGTTAGCTAATTTAAAAGTTAGGATCCAATAGGTTTATGAGATCAGTCCTATATTCAATTAATTGAAGTTCTCAGAGGGTTCTTTTTCTCTTTGATTTCTGTATTGCAGAACCAGACTCCCCACCCCAAAATGTAGAGTTAATAAATGTAACTGCAACAGAAATAAATCTGAGATGGTTACCACCTGCGCAGCCTAATGGTCTCATAACTCACTATGAAGTTCTGTACAGTGATTCCAATGATTTATTTATTAAAAACGCCTCATCTACAAGTATGTCACTAAGCAAAATGAAGCCATATACTCTCTACAACATCTCTGTAAGGGCATTCACCAGACTTGGCCATGGGAATCAGTCATCTTTCCCACTTCTGGTGAGAACTTCTGAAACTGGTGAGTATATAGGTTTTTTTTTAAATGTAAATTTTCCACAATCAGCTGCTTTATGGTGACCTTGGATGCCCAGGAAATCAGTTTAATTAATTTTAAAAGTATGTGTTTACTTTGCAAAGCAGTTTGTTTGAACCCTCTTTTCTCTTTTATACACAATGCAAAAATAAGGAAATAGTAAGGAAGATTAAGAAGTACAGAAAAGAGTGAAGTTTTATGCCTGATGGGCTTCATATATTTTACTCTTTGTCCTTGAAGATTTCTTGTGTCTTGCAGGAAAATAATTTTTTGTAGGAAAGGAGGGGTTTCAAAAAGTGAGTGCAATTTGGAATTCAAGTTACGAACTGAAATTTTATATAAATTCAACCCTAATGGTTAAAAAAAAAAACAGAATTCACAGATAAGTGCTATTTTGTAGCAGGCAAAATTCTTTATGTTACTAGAAATATTTTGAAGAAGATACAGATAAAACAAAATCATAGAGGATTACAGTAGATGCAGTTTTTCCAAGAATGGAAAGTAAATTTAGAAGCGAGGACTAGGAAGGATGAGCATTAAAGATGTGTAAAAAGGCATAGGAAGAGAATTGAAATAACTAAGTAGCTGTAAGATAGGACAGGGTAGGGAAAGGAGTATAAAATATTGACAGAGGGTCATTAAATTTTAAGTGGAGCTAAACAGGAGAGGTATTAGAGAAAAAACCTGAAGATAATGATTTACCTGGAGGAATAGATGTTTGGGTTAAGCTGTAGACTCAGGAATGAAAGGTGGGTGGGGAGACAGACACGAAGGTTAGTTTCCTTTAGGACTCAGCCATATCCAAGTAGCACTGGTATGATGATCAACCTTTTTGGAGGGCCTTTTGCCATCTTCACCAATTTGCTACCTCAGACAAGTACCTACTTTATACCCAGCGCTAGCCCTGGAACTAAGCATGCTGTGTTTATCACGTTTTTCTCAGTGAGGAAAGACATGCACATACTGATGTCTCTCAGAAGGGGCAGGGAGATGCTTTGGCTCATTGATTGTTAAGACACAGTGCAATCACTATGAGCTCCTTCTCCTCCTTGTTTCAGAAATGAACTTTTGTTTTTCCTGTGTGAAGTAGCTGTGGTCTACGCCTGCCTAACAAGAGGTTGACACCTCTTCAGGCATGGGGACACAAACACCTAGTCTTTAGATTACATGAAACGGTAGTCATAGCAGAAACACCAAACTAGCTCTGTCAAGACATTGTGCTACTTTTGAGGATTTTTGGGGGTCAGATACCATAGGTATGTAGGCACCTGCCCAACTGATACAATGACCTTAGATATAACCTTTTTTATTGCTCTCTTTAACAGACATGTATCTTTTGTCTACATTGTATTTTAAGACAATTAGTTCTTTCTCAGTGCCTAATTTCCCTGATGCTCAGAACAAAAATTTGAATTCCAGCTGCCTGTGATAGAGATGGGAAGCTGCAAAAATGTTGTCTGAGATGAGAAGTATAAAACCAAGGGAGGATCTGGATAATAGAACATTTTGTATGAAACACAACCGATTAATGGGCTGGTGTGTCTGAAGAGCTCTTGGGAGTTCTCTGTTACCATTCTACCATGAAATTAGTCAGAATTGTGGGCTGATTGCACTGCCTCTCATGGCACTTATCCCCTTTCTGGATATTGCTTAAGCAGAAATCATTTAGTTTTCTGAATGCAGGGTTTCATCAAATGTCAGTACAGTTATAAGCATGTTTAGGACATCCTAAAAATATGTCCCTGCCTTACTTGACCTTTTGGGAAAATCATCCTGTCATTGTATGATTATGATTTTCTGGAATAAAATATATTATGCTATCAGTCCAATTTTGGATAATGGAAAACATATTTGTATATCTGTTTGGGAGACACAGACAGACACATGCACACAAAAACATGCACACAAAAGAAAAGTTTAGGGTCGTGCTCCAGATTTTTTCATCTGGCATGTTAAAATGATTTCCATCAATTTTTTTAATTTTTTTTTTTTAAATGACCTGTACCTTGCTGTTACAGTGTGTGTCTGTCATGAGTTTTTGGTCTCCAATTCAGCCTCTTTTAAAATTTATTTTGTACAAAAAATAAGACAAAAATCCAAATGTTTATAATGTGTTTCATTAAGGATATGCTTAACAAATCAATGAAACTGACTGAAATCTTCTATGAGTCTAAATTTTGTCTTCTAGTTCCTGATTCTGCACCAGAAAACATAACCTATAGGAACATCTCATCCATGGAAATTGAACTATCATTTTACCCACCATCCATTCCCAATGGAATCATACAGACTTACACAATATATCTCAAGAGGACTAATGGAACTGAGCAAAGAGTCATAAACACTACTCTTCTGACGCTACGTATTACAGGCCAGTTTATAATGACTGGGAACTTATGGCAACTGTAAATTGTTCTGAGAAAGGATCAACACACTGATGCAAATCAGTTAGTTCATTGGTTGGACATGATGCTTCTTGTCCTTGTATAAAGTCACATGCTACCTGTCCTGAGAAATAGCCTGTTGTGTCCTGCCGTAATGTGGTGGAACAGGCCACGAATGGTATAGAGTCTAACATATATCTGTTTTTTATTGTATTTTAGGTGTTTAAAGTACAAGGAACTTCAGTAGGTTTCTTTGCATATCTATCACTGTAACAAAGTAAACACTCAGGTCACCTACATATATTTCTGATCTTATTCTGGATAAAAATAAATACTTCCCTTTCAACTCACCTTTGCATCTTTTTCTGTGCTCTGTCGTTATTACTGAGGCATGACACAGCAGTTAATGCTGGGAGCTCAGTACCTTAGCCGGTAAATTTTCAGAGTGCAGCTAAGGACAAACTGTAAAGCATTCTAGGAATATGAAGTATAAACTGGTAATTAGGACTTTGCCCCTTCTTTTGTTTATGCAGAATACTTTGTGTTCAAGTTTTCCTAATGCTTATTTCAGTCTCTAAAGACACAGACCAGTGTAAGTGATGGGCTTATTCAGCACTTCAAACTACCTATGGTCCATTAAAAAACTTAATTTAGCCCAGTGAATGGTTGGTTTATTGAATTCTTTTTCTTTATTTAGATTTAATGAAATATACAGAATATACTGTAGAAGTGTCTGCTAGTACCACAATGGGGGAGGGCCTTCATAGTTCACCTCTGCACATACTGACTGATGAAGATGGTAAGTCAGAAGCTGCAATGTATCATTGTTTGCCTGTCATCTTAAACTAATCTCACACTTCCTGTCAGATATGTATGGGTTTTATATACATTTTTGCAATTATATCTCTGTATTGGTATCTGTATCTATCTACACACAAACATAATCATCTATCTGTCTGTCTTACCTATCTATCTATCTGATACTGAATATATTTACTAGTACAAGCTATGTGAAATGGCATGATTGCTGTGCATGGACATTTGGTCTTACCAATATCTTATGAATTTGAAGAATCTTAATTTACTACTATTATTTTAATCTAATACACCACATGGTAGAATGAAATATTGTGTTTGGTTCTGCAGATGTGAGAGTTGGAGGAAGGGAAAAGTACCAAAAGGCAGCTTGAATGGTCCAGGGACATTTCTGATTCGTTTGGAGATTTTTTGATTCTTCTAAAGAGATGCATGTACAAATACACATATATAGATGTAGAATTATTAATATTACGAAAAAATGCTTAAAGTCCATCATCTGTAGTACTGGACTTCCAAATTGAGCAGGGGAGTGTTCTGCACTGTAGGCTGAGTGTAGAACACAGTTGTTGCATCCCCTGCTAATTGGTACAGTAGGTCACAAATCAGCAGAGGAACTGCAAAATGGTATTTGTACTTTCAGTACCCAATTTAGTTGTGGGAGATTATTACTGGTCCCCTCTATAGTTTCTGGAGGGGGAATTCTGAAAAAAATTCAAAGCAGAATGTTGACTTAGGTGCTGTCACCCACATTTTGGCGGAGCCTGTGTTTGTCCCTCTCCGTTGCTTAGGGAGGAAGGCTCTGGGAACCTAGACTAAAGCAGCATTGACACAAATATCCCACCAGCCTTTCTCAAATTAAGTATTTTCATGTCTTAGGGAGCACTGACTTGCCTAAGATCCAGGTTTTGATGATAACGGATCTTTGCAAATCTCCAAGATGATGTTGGGCTTACATTCATACTGTCAGTAATAAACCTTTGCTCAAGAATAATGTTGCTGGAGCACACTGGGAACAGCTAATTTGGATAAATCCATCTTTTGCATAGAGTATTTTTATTTAGAGCAATGTAGATTGTATTCTTCAGCAAAAAATATCCTCTGAATAAGAACTGTAGAATGAACTACACATGCCAAAAAGACATGACATTCACAGGATGACAGATCTTTTATTATATAGCCACTGAGGATAATATAACAAGTAAAACACTAATACAGCTGTCACCATTTTTCGCTAGTAAATACAGACATTCACTGAATTCAGTGAACCTTTGTTCATGAAAAATATTTTTTTCTCTGAATGTACAGAGTTCTAAAACCTTTGTGCCAACTTTTGAGGTAGCAAAAGAAGGAGCAACAACTGAAAACCAACAATATTTATAATACATCACATGTTCTTTATTCACAGGAACACAGTGTTCCAAGGTTCAGACCAAATGTTTCATAGATTTGCTAATAGCTATGCTCATATTCTCAATTTTCATGCATGACTACAGCTATGACCTGAATTTTTAGTGCATGATGCTCTTTGGTTTAATTTGAGAAAAACAAAAGTAATTCTAATATTACTTCATAGTGAGACATATATCTGTGAATCAAGATGAAGAAAAATATTTACTTCTCAATAACATGCTAATACAAAGCAGTGTCATTTATGCATACAGGGGTATATTTTTCCTCAGCAATATTTATATGAACTTTAGAATGAAATCAAACATGGTCTAGCATTTTCATTTAGTTATGTTGTTTTCCTACACAGTTGTGACATGGTGTCATGTAGAGTTCATCTTAAAATGAATTTTAAGGGTCTCAGTCAATGCCTATCTTTGTGTTTGCCCTTGTGACATGTTAAATGTATGAATGTGGTCCTTATTTGATGGAGTGAATAGATTTTACCACTGCCTAGTATCCCATATTTTTATTATCTCTCAGTGGCAATCTTGTCCATTTTTCCACCTTTTGGTGCTTTGTATCATTCTTTACAGCACCTCTTTTTCCTCAGGAGAACTATTTTGCTATATTTTACATGTGTTCATACCTATAAAGATCTTGCTTTTATTAGAAGGGGAAGAAAAAAAATTACAGCAATGTACTTGGACAGTAGGTGAATCACTGTGACCTACCCGTTGCTCTGTTTTCTCATGAAGTACTTTTTCCATTGAATCACAGAAACAGATGTTCTAACACCACCATGCAAAATCTTCTTTTATCATCTGTCAGAAAAAGGAAAAGAAGCTGCAGTTTAACATTAGTTGATGGATACTGCACCGGTGTAGTACAAAGTTCGCTTTCCATCACAAATAATTAAAAACCTATTTAAGGATGCTGTGTATCTCATCGATCTTAGCTGTTTAACAAGATGTTGTGTCCTGTTCTCTCATTTTATAGCTCCAAGTTCTCCTCCAGAATCTCTCTCCGTAAAACAGTTGTCGGGTGTCACTGTGAAGTTGTCATGGAAACCTCCACTGGAGCCAAATGGAATTATCCTCTATTACACAGTTTATGTCTGGTAAGATTTTCTGGAAGTAGTTCTGAGGACAAATATTAATCTGTAACCTATCAGGAATGTTAGGTTTTTCTTACACAATGTGTTGATTACACGTTTTTGGAGAATGAATATTCATCCAGCACTTAAAATACTAGCCTTTTGTATATACAAATTCAGATATAATGTAGTAGCTGAAAATTAGGGTATTAAATATTTTGTAACCATTTTCCACATTTTTCTAAAGGTTATGTTATGTTAAATGAATTGAAATTTAAATTAGAGCGTGGTGACTATTTTAATTATATTCTGATTAGGCCTATTGTAAGGCAGGGCACAAGCCTATGCTAAATTGTCAAGGATATTTAAAATAGGCTTGAAATAGAGAAATATTTCGTCCTTTTGTAGAAAGTGTGTAAAGCAATGTTAGGAGTTTTTGTATGTAGTATCAGTTATGTCTACTGTTGTATTTTGTATTTATTATATTCATAGCCAACAAGTATTTTTTAAGAGATATTTTGCACTTAATGTCCTTTGCTTTTTTCTATCTATCCATCCTTTCTTTTTCCCTATTTTTTTTTCTCTGTCTTCCTTTCTGGGATCTTTTTTCCCCTTTAAAAAGGAGTTTTGTCACTTAAAATCTTGCAGCTTCTGTCCTATTCTCTGGATAAGATAGTTTGGTCTAATGATGTGTCATCTCTTCAAAGATCTATGTGTAAGTTCTGCTGGTAGCAAAAAGATTTTCTTATTGATTGCTTTTAGTATATTGCATTTATGCTGTACCATTTTATCACCACTACTAAGGTGCAGAGGAAGCCAATGTCAACATGCAGTTTATGAGATGTGAACCATATGTGCAAACCAGCAGTCATTATAAACACACTACCACGCTACCATTGAGATTACATTCATTATTTTAATGTTTTGACAGTTTTGGGGTAGGGTTTGGCCTCAGATTCTACTAATTTTTTTTTTAAATGATAGCATCTAATTAAGCTGTTCATAAAGTGAACAAGAGCGAGCTCTTCTTTCCAGAAAAGTTAAATTTGGCTTGTCTTGTTATTTTGACTGTATTGGCAAGGTCTGATGCTCTTTAACAATGAAAAACATTAAATTAAAGACTATCCTTTAGCTAGAAAATAGTTACTTGATGATAAGGATTATGGTTTTGACACAGACTGTGTTCAAAAACTTCAGATTATACAACTTTTCATCCTTATATTGTCTTAAAGCTTACTGCTTTTGTTATTATGACATATTAGTAAAAATTATTTTATAAAAACTGTTTATTGGTCCATCTTTCTAAATATTTCAATTAAGCAACCACATAACTTTTTGCACTAAGCCTTGTCTTTTTTCCTTCCATATTCTCCTTGCTCTGTCTTACCTGTCCTTACTGTGCCATATCTAAAATTAGAGAGGCATTAGCTATCATCTTGAGGCAAGAATGGGAGAAAAACTCCCACTGCCTTCAAAGGGGACACAAATTCACTCCTTCCCTGCAGGGTTTTTTTAGGAGGAAGGGTGAAAGGAAGGGAATTTTAACAGAATTCTCTATACAATTTCATAAAATGCATTGCAGTGTGAGATTTGACAAGGCAAACTGCCGTGCCATAGTTGCTGCTTTTGGGAGGTATTCAACATATTTTGAGGGAGATAGTTAATCCCAGAGCCTCTCAGTAAAGCAGAAAGAGGAAGGTTAATACAGATGTTAAATAAATATTCCTTCTGTTAAATATATTGCAATAGTTACAGAGAATTTGGTAACCTTTCTTTAGTGCATTGGGAACAAGAATCCACAAGTACTAGAATAGAAAGGGTAGTATCTGTAATGTTTTTGTTGTTATTATCTCTCATGGAATTTGTCTCAGGACAAGGAGGTTTTGGATGCTAGCAGGTAGCAAAGCAACTTTCTGCGTGCCTTGAGTCTACAAACTCATATTTCTTGAGTCTGCAATTCTAGAGTATTAAAGGCATATTAACAAAGTTGCTGAACTTGTATATAGCTCTTGTCTTTTGGCATTATCCTGTTCAGCAAATTTTTGTGAGATAATTGCTCATTAGATCTACTTTGAGGTACAGATTTTTAAGAAAATATGGTACCTGTCTTTGTCAAGTGAAAGCATGCAATTTCTTAGAACCTCTTTTATCTGGGTTTCTGAAAGTTATCATTCAAAACTTAATATTACTGTTACTCATTAAAATGCCTTGGCTTAGCTCATTTTGCTAGGTACTTTCTTTCTCATTGTCTGTGAAGACTGCACTCACTTTGATCAGTGTTTCCTTATTGTTTGGATTGCAATCGTCTCAGTTGTTTCTAAACAGAAAATCAACTTTTCTTGAGACACCACAAGCTTTTATTCTTCTTTCTAACTACGCCTGATTGTGGAAACGTTTTTTGGCAAATAAGATGTTATAAGAATGCAGTTACTCAGCGCAGAAGTGTTTGCAGCACTAAGCTGTGGGTTTTCTTTTTACTCAAATTATAACCAGCTACTTTTTTCCATACTAAGAATACATTGGGCAAAGATCCAAGAACAGATATCTTTTCTTTGTGTAGAATTTGATAACTGCAGCTGCAACCTTTTGTATCTCTTTACTGACTATTCAAGATGTCAGAAATTTGGAAAAAATGTAAATGTTGTTAACTTGGTCTGTTATCAAGAGCATTTCCCATGTCAAGAGACATTCCACTCAAAATCTGAAAGGGATAGGGAGAATTTAGTTTTTTCATTCTCATACATTTTCTCCTTCTAATTGTTTGTTAATGTAACTTTATTTCAGGATTATCAGATGGTGATATTTGCTTATGGGACATTAATTCATTTATCAAAGGATGAAAATCAGTCCATCTAATAATTTTGAATTATCCTTTCTTTTTCTTTTTTTGGTTTTGTTTTGTTCTGTTTTTTTAGAATTAGAACTCATTGTCTTGTTTGTGAAGAGGTCCACAGTTACTCCTGGAGAAAGATACTCAGTTTTACTTATCAAATTATCATCCCTGTATGAAATCTCATTAAAGACACAGGGCACCCACATATACAGAAATCTTAGCAGGAATGGAATGTTAGCTAGCTTTTTTCCCTGCTTTTTTTTTTCCATCAAAGATTAAATTAATTTAATGAGGAATAGCAGACTTTTTGATTTCAAGTTAGTTATTTCTGTATCTTATTTTACTTTCTGATAATCATTTCATACCTATGGTAATACCAGTGTTTTATTAATGTTACATCTTACAGTCTTTCTAGGCGGGTTTTGACCTGACTAGAGTTCCATTCTGATCCCCTGCTACATTCCACCAGAATTAACTCAGCACCAGCTAATTCCTGTTCCATATCATCTTCTATTATTCCATTTATAACTTCAGCCTTCTGACCAATTTCACAGAGTCACAGTAGGGCATGCTCCCTGCTATAATCTTTTTATATTTCGCTATTCCTGTCCAGGGAGACAGTTTAGTTATGCCCTACTGTGTCCTTCCCAAGGGTACCACATAACCATTTGATAGCAGTTACTAGATGGACATGCTCCTCTTTGATACTCCATATAATTGTTGTCTTTGCTGATGTAATTTACAAATATATTTCTGTGGGGTTTCTGTTGTTTTGTTTTGTTTTGTTTTGTTTTTTAAAGTAAAATTAAGAGCCCTGTTTTGATGCAGCAGTACAAAAGTGAGCTTTTCAACATAAAAGACAAAAGTTACCACGGTCTTTTTTTAAAGCCTAAAACATTTATATTTACCACAATACTGCATTTTTTTTCAGTTTTATATTGTATGCCACATTTGTATACATACAGAAATGGTGTGTATATATGATTAATAAAATACTTTTTCTTTAGGAATAAAATGTCAAAAAGGAGTGTTAATGTAACAGAAACATCACTGCAGTTCACAGACCTGGAAAAAAACTATGAGTACAGTGCTTACCTAACAGCAAGTACAAGATTTGGAGATGGCAACATAAAAAGTGATACTATAACATTCAGAACTTCTGAAGGAGGTAAGCTTACATATAGTGTGAATTTTTAATTTCATTCAACCTTAAATTTATCTCAGCCTTTTTGAAGTTAATAAAGCTGCTGAAGTAGAAGTGGCATTTCACTGGTCAAGAAGAGACATTCTACCTGTCTATTTGTGTGTGTGTCTGTGTGTAAATGTATCTATGGCTCTATAAAATTATGATGGGCGTTTATGTTAATTTACTGAGCAAAACTTTGCATTTCACTTCAAGACAGGTAAGATTAAATTAATTTAATTTTAAATTTTGAAAAAAAAACCAAATTCATTTTAGAATATACTTTAATAACTCTTTGCTTTATCTTGCTGTGACACAACTTCCGCTAAGGAAAATACTCTTTAGAGTCTCTCTCACAATTCTGAAATGGTTTTAATATGAAAATCAAATCTGTAAATGTACACTGATTTGTTTATTCTATTTTAATGATTTTATACTTCCAACATGGTAGATGACTTTCATAAATGATCATACTATATACTGTGCTTTGAAAGTAATTCAGTTTAATTATTTTTTCTGGCTTTCCAATGAATTATATCAGTACGGTCTTTTCCAAAATGTATAGTATGCAGGCATATTTCAGAATCATTGTGCATAGATAAACTGACTTCCCAACACACAATCATTGGCAGTATTAGCATCTATCCAAGCCATCCCTCAAAAGATTGTCTAAATCATCAGTTTGTAGGTATTCTCAGTCTTTGCTATTGAAGCTGTTATGGAAATACGCACTTTTTAGGGCAGGATTTTTAGGAACTGATCCTGGAGTTCCCCCCCAATTAATATTTTAGTATTTTATACAAAGTAGAACAGCCCAAAGCAACAGAGATAAGATAACTTATAGTGTTCAGTATTCTGCATGTTGTGTAGAGCACTTTCTTGGATGGCGAGAAATGTGGATTTAAATTCTCTTAAGCTTACTTAAGGAACCAGATTTGAGTCTCTTACATCACAGTGCTACTGAGAAGGATCATATGCTGCTATTCTTTACAGGATAGGAGGAGAGGCTAATTGAAGAAGACTTACAGAGTCTTTCCTGCATGTCTAATAGGCTGAAGAAAGATGAAAAAACAGATGATCATACTGTCCAAGCTTAAGTATCTGGTTTACCTACCTGAGTTGGGAGCCTAAATTCTTATTATAATCAGCAAAGAGAGAATGTTGCTTTTAATTCAGATTTTCTGAAACAAATATTTTTTTTTACCATTAACTGTATATGGAGCATAGAGACCTAACTCAGTCAACTTCCATGTCTGTAAATTAGACTTTCCATGTACCAAAAGCACCAAGTACAGGACAAATTCTATAAGCAAAAAGTATCTGTTTACAGATGCAGCTAAATACAAAGGTGTCTGAAAAAATTGCATTTAAAAAATTTATTTACATCTACTATTTTATTTCATAATTTCCCAAAGCAGTTCTTATACCATAATCAGAAGTACACTTAATTTGACATAGGATGTTGTTAAATGTATAGTCCATGTTTCTTGGGCACTAAAATGTACAAAACCTTGCATTAGGTGTGCTAAAACCTAACATTTTTCCAGCACCAAGTGATCCACCGAAAGATGTTGTGTACAGAAACCTTACTTCCACATCAATAATGTTATTCTGGTCTCCTCCTCAAAAGCCTAATGGAAATATACTGTACTACTCAGTTTATTTCAAAAACAATTCAGGAATATTCATACAGGTAAGCTTATTTTTATATTCTTCTTTTGTAGAATTCAATAAAGTGTTCTAATAATTCATTAAAGATTAAATCAATTTTATAGTTATCATTATATTCTTTTTTCATATTACCGTTATCACAAGACAGTTTTTTAACTTACAAAGACAGACACACATCTTGTAATCAATTGTGTTGCGTTGTGCATCTCATTGGACCTTCATATCACTAAGCATTTAAAGCAAACAGGTTTTGCGTAATATTCTGTATTGCAAAATTTATATCTGTGTACGTATATACACACACATACATCTAATACATATATATGCACAACATATATAGATAGACACATGACCAATTACGTTCATTGCACATCATTAAAACTCTTTATTATAGTCTCATCTATCAATTTGAATAAATTTCTGTAACAGTTTTGGTTTTATTTTTTAATGCAAGTTTGTACAGTCCTGAAAATAAGAAGATAATGTCAAAGTAGTGAATACAATATTACTTCATATTTTTGTTACTCTCAAAAGGAAATTACTGTTTAGTATATTGAAACAAAGATATTGAGATTCCTAAATTAAAGCATAAAAGATAAATAAACTGTTATTGATAATTTTTTGGTGATCCGCACATTTCCATGTAGGTTTTTTTGTTGCTACTTTCATCCTTAATTATGCACCATATTTATTAATTTTATATATATAGTTTTTCTGTTGTCCTTTCTAAGACTATATTACGATACAGAAATATAATAAGAAGAAATAAGCTTTCTTGACAGGTTTTTGGTCACAAGCTTTACATGTGTGGAAGAAAAGAAAGAAATATAAATTCATGAAGAAACTCATGCGTGAAAACTTACCTCTACTGCATAACTTTAGGCTCTAGATATGTCTAGTGTGAGGTATGCTTGTGTTTGAGGATAACTAAAAAAAAATATTCACAAATTTTACAAATACCTGTGACTGAATAATTGCCGACATACTTCAGTGTGTACACTTCTCTGACTTCTGTGAAGCTGTGTGGTTGCCAGGCTCTGCCTGCATAGTTTCAGGTGCAAGCAGGACCGTGCCATGAATTCATATCCTGATGAGATTAAAATCAGGGCTACATTTCAGAGCTTCAGACTCTGCTTGCACATGCCTCTATACCAACAGCATTTTTCTTAGCCTGACAAATCCCTGGAGAAACCTTTACACCAGTGCATTACCTGAACTAGCCCATCCTATGAAGAGTGTCTACATTTATCTGATTCTTGGACAGCTCAAGCGATTTTAGAGGAGGACTATGGACTTGAGCTATTCCTGCCTTTGGGGACGTGGAACTCTGAGGTGAATAAGTAAGGTGAAAGTGATACACTGAGAGCTAAAATCCCTCTGGATGTGCCCAGGACTCTGGAAAAGAAGGAGCAAGATAGGGAAGATGGAGCACAGTAGCACTGGCCCAGCAAGGTGAGGGTCCAGTTTCATTATCATGTGATGTAGTTGGGCAAGGAAAGGAAGGTGGGTGGAAGTTACTGCTGCTTTGGCATATTACATGGTGGATGGCAGAGAAGCACTGACAGTAGCTCCACTTCTAGGTGTGGAAACTACCATTTTCGCCCTTTCAGCTTTGGTTTTTAACCCATCCCTCTGCCATCAGAAGATAAGTTTCAGCTGCTGTTGCATCTGTCTCTTACTGGCCATGGGAGATCACCATTAATCTCTCAAATCATGATCCAGTCCTAAGCTGTCTGCTCCCCTTAACTCCCTCTGCCCTTCACATGCCTTTCTGTTCACTATTTGGCATGGCAACTACCGTATCTACATTGCACTCCTTTTCTGTACCTTGGCATTCCTGTGGGTGCAGGACAGATTGCAAACAGGAGGAAAAACAAATCTCCCCTGCTCATTTCTGTCAGATATTTTATATTACTCTTTTTACAACAGAAAAACACACATGTGAAAGCCAGCCTGTTACATATATCATATGTAGATGACATATGATACATGTATCATACAGACATATACATACAGACATATACAGACAGTTGTAAGCTGTATGACTGTATGCACACCGTTTACAACTGTCTGTAACTTAGAAGTATAACCATGTAGTTGCAGGGTCTATTGGTAAGTTTTGCATTGCACACATTTGGAAAGAAAAAATCTTTAGTTGGAATACTCTGCATCTAGGTCACAATTCTGCTTAAGTTTATCTGAACCATATTTTCAGTTTGGGAAAAGATAGAGGAGAATTAAAAAAGTAGATGATCTTTTCACATTTCTAGGAACCCCACCTTCTCAGACACACAGCTGTAGGCAGTCATTCTCTGCCAGACTTTTATCTGTTTCTTTGTCAGAACATAATAACAGAGGTCCAAGTCTTAAAGCATATCTTCTAGGTGCCTGAAAAAACATCCTGGCTGAAGAATATCAAGCAAATTAACACCTTCCAATGCTGTCATAATCTGAAATAGAACAAAAGTCATACTAAAACTAGTGTTATTCTGTTGTCTCAAGTTTTCACTTCTCACACATTCTCAAACTCCTCAGGCATATTAAAACCTAATTAATATAAAGCACTGATTATGAAGATGTTAAAAACAGGGAATTGGTAGCTGCAGAGAAAAGCATTTTGTTTAGGGGAAAAAAACCCCAAAAGACCTGAGATAAAGGATGCAGTTTACTCCTTGACATGATGCAGAAACTTGCAGGAAAAGTAGTTTTCCTTTAAAAGAAAAAAAAGTTGTATACCTTCATAGGGCAGAAAAATAATGTATAGTTTCTTTGCTTTACAGGTCTACATGAAAAATCACACTGTGGCTGTCCAGTCAGAAGGCCTGGGATGCTCAGACCTAGGATTCAGAACCAGAACAGCAGAAGGAAAAATTTAGTGGTGGAGATTATATTGGAGGATTTTGGTAGATGAGTGGGCTGTTTCTGTGGGGATGCTGATGGGTTGTAAAAGTGTCAGAGAGGGAGGAATGACTGGTAGCCAAATAGAAGAAACCATCACTTGCAGTAGGCTAGGTTCAAGTTCAGCTTTATCTTTTGCCTTCTGCTGCCATAGGTCTAGGGAAAATGCTGCTTTTTGGTTTATGTTCACTACTCTGCCCCAGTGCCATAAAGAAACGGCACATATTCTGATGAAGGGCACTTCCTACACAGATGTCGTGGCAGTGTACCTCTTGTTCACATCACTTCTCTGTGACACGGATGGATTCCTACAGTTCAAGCTTTCACTGTTTGCAATAGCAGCTTTGCAAGTTTTTCCATGGTGCCTGAAGAAATCATACTGCCCGTGTTCTCATTCTTATTGAGGAAAGAAGACAAAGAATCTATAGAAGTAATTGTCTCATTGCTAAATACTGATCTATAAGAGGTGTCATTGACTTGAATAAACTCTTTCATTCAATCTCTCTATACTTGTGTTTTGATTAGCAAGGAGGTGGAAAAGGTGCTAATTACAAATATAAAGTTATGTTTGGAGAAAGTTCCCCAGCATAGGAATTTCAGTACAGGTGACAACTGTCCTGCTCTGCCAAAACAGACAGGGGAACCGGGAGCTAAGCAGAGAAAAAAAGCCCACCACCCTTCTAGAGACTGAACATTAGGCCCCAAATCACCCAACCCCTGTACTTCAAGCCAACCTAAGTGCACATGACTGGACACAGTTCAGAGTGCAATTCGGCTTGGTCTGCCTCAGGATGCAGACAAGGCATGCAAGCAATGTGCTATATTAACTTAACAACCAAACATTTTCTTTCACTAGTAAGACCAAAATAGGGATAAAAGGGGAACTTCCCTAAAATACAATGCAAATCTTTTAAAAGATGACCTCAGAATGGTACAGCACACAAAAAGGAAGTATCTTCGCTTAGGTTGATACTGGAACATTATGCTCCTTGAGGGATGGCTTGGATTAGCCCTCACAGGGTCGCTGCTCTCGCCTGATTGCCAGAGTATGTGGCACTCTAACTCAAAACAACATTGCAATACAATGAACCTAAAGAAGGAAACGGAGCAGGGGGAAAAGGTTACCAGTGAAGAACAGCAGCGCTGTGTTGTCTATATACAACTAATTGCAGCTTTATGCCACTGGAAATTTCTGCCGCTTCCTGAGGTGTAGAAGATACTACTTTCTGCTGATGCTTTCACGGCCTGTGTGTATTGCTTACACTTTGCTGCTTTTAATAATCTGATACTTTGCTATGTCAAAACTTCTTTCATGTATGGATGAAGAAAGGGACAGAAGGAAGAATTTCTTCAGCTGTAGCCAAAGATCCTAAGCTGTTTGCTTTCATCTGAAGCCATAGTTCATTGCAAAACTTCCTATAGTGTTTTATCCCCAGGGTACAATTAGTACAAGTTTCATCTTTTCTCATTTTGTACCCACACAGTTCTTCCTGCTTACCCTTACTCTTAATTACGTGTTCATTCTTTTCTAATATTTTGTCATATCAGAAGTTTAAGGTAATCCCCAGTACTTGGACTCCTCACAGTAAGGGGAATACCTCTTAAAACAGTTTTTGTTGAACCACCAAAAAGCCTGTTGTGGTAGTGTTCACATTGGTTCACTGAGTCTTAACTGCCAGACAGCTGACTAAATTATAAAGGTATGCTTTTTAAACTAAGAGTTGGGTTTTCAGCTGTTCATACCAATAAACTCCTATTAAATCTAGAGTCAAAACTTGATGTGGTACCTTTGACATGTTTACTTGAAAACTCAGAGCATTATTTAAGGCGGTTTTTTAATCTTCTTATTAGATATTATTATTAACAATTACTAATTATTAATAATTACAATAATAATAACAATGGGAGGGTAGTAAAATGATGCTTCTGTGTCAGAAGGTATTTTCTGTGATACTGTGCTTGAGCATCAGAAAGTTTAATTAAATACCTTAGAATTTGATCCTCTCTTTCCTGTATTTTACCCTACCCAAGTGTAAAGCAAAGCTATTCCCAGCCTTTTTCAGTTAGTTAAGTGAAGATAGTGTGAGCTTCCATCTACATTTAGAAGAAAGTCATATATTAAGGTGGAATTTCGTAGTATTTTGACTGATATTGACTTAACCTAATCTTTCAGACAAATCTAACAGTGTACTTTAAGTCTGTTAATAGGAGTGGATGTAGAAATTTATAGTGCCAATTTGTGCAGCTTCTGTTCTGCATTTGAAACAGAGGCTTACATTTTAATTGCCAAACAAACTGTTTACTTGTTTATGTTACGTGGTCACTAGTGACTACAGGCAAAACTAGGTCTTCAGATATTGGTATAAGAATCTCAGGGAAATGAATGAGAGCGTCACCTATTGTCTTCTGCAGAAACAGAGTAATTTCGCCTGTACAAAAAAATTGGTGAAGTGTTACATTAGATGTATAAGTTGATACGTATTGGTGACAGACATCAAGATTGCATACTGAACTATCATTCTGCACAGTACTGATGCAACTGTTTAGTGGAGTGTATCACAGCGACTTCTTTAGTAGGAACTTTCTTCGAGAGAAATATAACCCATTTCTTAGTATATGGTTTTAGTATGTCTGTGTTGATATGTGATATTTCTGAATTTAAATATGCAACCATTACAGCCACCTTCCTCCTGTTTTACTAAGTCTGCTATCACAGCCTCTCTTTTCTAGGAGAGCATTTAATTTAAAGCTAGCTTTGATTTTAAGGAGGTGGAGGGTGCGAATAAGATGTAGCACTGAAAATAGTGGGCAGGCTAAATAACTGGAATGTGTACTAGGCAACGCGTCATGGGTTGGGCAAAATCTAGCTCACCATGAAAATGTTGCTATGTAGAAAAATTAGGAGGACTTCTTTGGTTTTGAGAAGTGCTGCCCATGCCATCTGCTCAATGGGGCAGTGTGGCTGCCAGAGAGGAATGATACTGACTCACTGAATCAGGAGCAAAGCTTTGACTTCCTACCCAGTGCTGGAGCTGAGTATGGTTATGGGGTACATAACCTCTCAACAGTTTTTAAATCGTGAACCAAACTGCTTTGGATCATCTAAGTCAAGTTGCTGTAAAGCAGTGGGTGGTTTCACACATACAGTTACGTGGTACAGCTGACCTTATATAAATAATCTGATTTATATGTTTTTCTTTTCAGTTTCCAAAATGGTTTATTTCAAACAGGAATAGCCTCCTCAGAGTAACTGATCTAGAGCACTAACCTATTGCTACAGTCACAGTTTTAGTGGATTTTTTCATATGGTTCAAAAGAAAGTGGAACTTCGTGCTGGTGCAGTCCTTTTGGTAGCAAATAACTGCACGAAGACAAGAAATTCTGTTGGTTCCTTCCACTTAATGCAATCCACTGAGTATAGACAATTGCATTAGAAATAATGGCATATTTTTAATGGAAAGGACAACTAACAAAAGGAATGGTTTATCAAGTCTTGTAATGAGATCTCTGCCACTGGAAGTTTTAAATTCAAAATCAGTCAATATTCTGTAAGATCTACTCTCATAGTAATAGAAGAAAGTGAGAGAAGTCTTTTGATTTGCTTCATGCAGATCAAGCAAGACAGTCACATGTATGATCACGTAATCTATGAGCAATTAGCAGATGATACTTTTTTTGTTGTTTTCTTGATGCAATGTGGATGAACACATTGCAATGTTACAGACTTCATGTGCTATAAAAAAAGGTGGACTGGCATTGAACAACTACGGACAACAGGAGTTGTCAATTATATACTCTGTAGTACTTACAAGGAGTAACAATAGACATCATATAATAAATTACTTGAGTATTTCAATAAAAATCAGGACTCATTAGGAGTCAAAGAGTAGGTTTATGTCTCCTGAACACTATGGTGAATCATATCTGGTGATGGTGGTGATGACTAATTGGGAAACCAGAAAGAGGAATCAATGAATAAATAATGTTCTTAATGGCAACACTTTTTTTTGTCCTTTAGAATTTCACAAGTTATGGTAATGACAGTGATGTCAGTATGTCCCAGTCTGCAGTTCTGGATGACTTGGCAAAATACAGCCATTATACTCTATGGTTAACTGCGAGCACAGCTTTTGGAGATGGAAACAAAACCAGTGAAATAATAGACGTGTATACAGATCAGGATAGTAAGTTAATATCTTTTTTAATGCTCAGTATATATCAGTGCTTCCATTTATTAAATATTCTCTAACTTTAAAATGATGATGGCAAAGTTAAAAAAAATCCAGTAAGTACTGTTTTCAATACTACAGTATTTTTCTTCGCAAGGAAGACATTTTGATCTGAGTCTTTGCTTTATAATACTAAGAACATAGTTTACAAGCTGCTTCTTTGGATGTGAGCAAAAAAAATATTGTCTTAAACCACCATTAAGACTCTTTTGTTAAACAAATTTAACATAAATGATTATTCATATATGCCTTCAAAACATCTTGCTTTTGATAGTGAAACATAAATAATTTGTAAAAGTTGTACCAAATATTACAAGTGAGATTTACAAACTAATCATACTTTGAGCATTTATTTCTGTTTTGGTTTTGGATGCTTTATTACTGTAATCTGTGCGTTTATTTTTTGCTTATTGTCTTTTGTAGTCCCAGATGGTTTTGTTGAAAATCTGGTCTATCAAAACATTTCCTCATCTTCTGTAAATGTAAGCTGGCTTCCACCATCCCAGCCAAATGGCTTAGTCTTCTTTCATGTTTCTCTAAGCTTATTGCAACTGGGAACCCATAAGATACTGTCTTTCCTTACTTACAACACAAGCATAATTTTTGACAATCTGGAGAAATATACTGATTACATTCTGAAAATCACACCAGCCACTGATAAAGGATCTTCTGAACTGCATGCTCTAAGTCTGCATATAAAAACTGATGAAGATGGTAAGATAAGTGTATTTTATTCATTCCTAAGGAAATGTAGGAAAAAACCCAAATAGCTTTCTAAAAGAAAAAAGATTATTGTGTTTATTTTTCCCATGTTACTTAAAGCTTTTTTTGTTATACAATGACACAAAGAACTGCTATACATTTCTGTGTTGAGACTATGTAATAGAATTTTCCCCCCAGAGCACAATTTTAACTGATAGCTGAAAGACATTTTTCATTGTAACTCATATTTTTCTGATGTTTTTCTCTTTCTTATTTCTTCATTTAGTTCCAGAATCAGCACCTATAATCAAAACATTTTCAAATCTCTCAACTACCTCAGTTATGCTTTCATGGGACCCTCCTGTTAAGCCAAGTGGTATTATAATAAGTTATGATTTAAATTTATTTGGGACAGACAGGAATAACTCATTCTCTACTACCAATAATTTTATCATCTTGGAAGACCTTCTACCATTCACATTATACAGCATTTATGCAGCTGCAAGAACAATAAAAGGACCTGGTCCATCTGCCATGCTTCAGTTCTACACAGATGAGTCAGGTAAGCAAATCCAATCATAACCACCTTTGAAATATTGGCCCTATGTTACTGCATCCATCTGAACATCAGACCTGGGGAGAGTTGAGATGAAGAATTCATTTTCCATTAGTCTGTGTGTGAAGAGTTTTCAGAAGAAGGAAACACTACAAGAGAAGTATTTTCTGAGTTCTCCTCACGCCAGTGTGCAAGAGGAGGTCACATTCTGCATAGGATTACAGTAATGACTCCAAGGAGAAATGCCTGTTGCCTTTGGAATGTGTAACAGTTTGCCAAGTGTCAGGGGTTTTGAAGCAAACAACAATACCTTTCTCTTTATCTCCCCATATCAATGAAAAATGATAAAACATGGAAATATTTTTGACACATTCACACAGGTCTCCTTTACAAGGACCTCCTCTCACCTGCATGATAAATGACATATCTTCAGAATATATATTGAGTTGTGCTCAATATATGTTCTAGGAAGTGAAGCATATCACATTCCAATAATATATGTAATATGACTTTTGTTAAATGCCTTCGTTCTGACAATGGGTATGTTTACATGATAAATAGATGTGTTAGATCTCTAAGAAGATCCCTCACTGACTAAACATGTATTTCAGATTAATGAAATTTGTTTCATGCCAAAGAGAAAGAAAAAGATTAAAATAGCAATGAAGTACTGTTTTGTTGAGTTCAGATACAAATGGTAGCAAAAGTACCTATGTACTCCTGCTACTCCAAACTGTTTGGTTTTGCCTGGATTATTTGTAATTTAAAACTCAATAGCATTTCTCTTTTGCAGTGCCACTAGCTCCGCCCCAGAATTTGACCATTACCAACTACACTGCAGATTCTGTGTGGCTAAAATGGGATCCGAGTCCCCAGCCAAATGGTGTTATTATGAGATATAATTTTAAGATTTATCAAAACAACACCAAAACCCTATTTTATCAGGTACGTTTATAATTATAAATTATCAAGTATCATTATAATTAAAATGTTATAATAAAGTTGATAAATCATATAACAGTGTTTAAGTTTTTAAAATACTATTTTCATGCTGTAGGAACAAAATATATGACAAATATTTCAAATGTCTGTTATGCTCCTAGAATTACAAAGCTCCTCTAAATTCCTGTTAAGACAGCTTACTTACCCTTCCACCATGCCTGTAATTCAATTTTTAAAATTAGATAGAAAAAAATTGTTAGATTTTAATTTGCTTTGAGCTTCTAATATTTCATTAATGATGAGCTTTATTAATCTTTAGTTCATATTTCTGTGTAAGTTTGATGTTAGTAAATGCCAAAAGTTGCTTGTTTTACCTTGTGACTACCTTTGTTTAGCTATTTAGTATCTGCACACTTTCAAGATTCAGAAAGAATGACAGAAACTCCTAGTCATTTTGAAAAATAGTTAAAAACTGTTGAGAGCTTTGCATCTTTTATTTTTGCAAAATAAGAATAACTGAATAAATCTTAAGTGAAATAGATGCTGTAAATTTACATGCAAAAATTGATTAAGGCATTTTTATCTGCTTAAATCTGGTTGCTTGGATGGCATCAAGAAATGTGCCATGAACTGTAAAGGCAGCAAGCTGAGGCCAGGATTGCATCTCAGGCTTAGAAACTATATAGTGAGTTCTGTTCACTCGAGACACTTGTAAAAGCTGCAGGGAAAAGACATTGCTGTAGTGAGATAGGAGTTTAAGACATGCAGTGTAAGGTATGTGTGGCACTGTGAGGAGCTTCATTACTCCAACTCCTTCAGCAATAGAGTCCCTATTGCAGACTTGGCATGCAAGGAAACCGCTTGTGCTGTTGCTGCGCAGCAAGACAGGCAGAGCAATTTATATAGAAATACTGTAGTTAGGCACCATAATTCCCTGATAACTTGGATCCCACAAGATGTTCACCAGGTTTTCTTGCTGAAATTCAGCTCTTCCCTGCTGCTATTATAGTCCTCTCAACATTTGCACAAAATACGCCTTGCCTGCTGTGTGAAAAACAGTTTACCAGGAACTGAACTGTGGTTTTTAGCCTTTTTCGAAGCTCTTCATCAGTCTTTGTGTCTGGCTCAGGTAAAGTAAAAGAAATGAGAATCTATGACCCGTGACCTCTTCCACTCCAGAAGTATAGTAAGGAAGCAGAAGGCGAGAGGGGGTTGATGTGGTGGTTTGGAGGTGACAAGAGTTTTCAGCATTGGTAAAAAAAGGCATATGTGGAATTAATCTGTTCCAACAATGCTATGGTAATTATGATACCATCCTTTGGCATATCTTCCTCACAAGCTACAGTGAAAGAGGGAGAAGAGAAGGGAAGGGAAGAATTTGACCCTGCATTCTTTTTTGGTGAGCTCAGGGACTAGTTTGACTGAAGGCTACTCAGAGGAGAAGAGGCAAGACTATGGCTCTAAATCTTCTGTTCATTTCAGTGGGTTCAAGGTGAGGCCCACAATGTTTACACAGATTAATTGCATACTAATAATTTTTTCTTCCTTAAGAACATTTCAGGTTCAAACCATGAGGCAAACCTTGTTGGATTAGAACCATTCAGCCCCTATTTTATCAGTGTGTCTGCATTTACCAAGCTTGGGAATGGCAATCAGTTCAGTAATGCTGTACAGTTTACAACGATGGAATCAGGTTAGATGTGACTTTTTCTAAGCTGCAGTTCTGTTTATATATATTTTTTGCTTGTTTGGCTGAACAACAGTCTTCCTCTTTGCTCTGAAGAAAAGGTAACGTAACAGTATCTCATTGTCTTCTGCCTGTGTAAAGCTGATTCACATTCCTATTGTACCGGATAGGCTGGGTTTGAAGTTTGATGTCGGAAGTGTAGAATTAGAAATGTCCTCATCTGAAATGAGAGGCTTATATGGCTACTATAAATCTTTTAATAGTATCACAGATAAAGGGAGGAAAATTAGATAGATATCCGTCTTTGCAGATCAAAGTGATAATTCAGATCGCTGTGAAAATAACTGAAACTTTAGCAGTATCAAAAGCAGCTGGACAAAAGATTGGCAAATGAACTGGAAATCGTATTAAACAAATAAAAATTTTTAACATTTTTTATCATTTATTTTAGGAAGGGAAGCTAGCCACTAATTAAATATCCTAATTTGTTAGATCTTATTCTTCCTGACAACTGGGGAGCACTAAGAAATATAGCTGCCTTAATTAATTAATTATGTGCAGTTTTGTCTTGTGCCTTCTACGTATCTTTTGAATTTGCAGGTTGTTTCAAAATGAAAAATTGTATCATGTGAAAATGAATATTCAGCATTCACTAAAGGCAGCCCAGGATCTCTGTGAATTTGTGAATCTGGCCTCTGTGCAAAACTGTAGTTCCTTTGCCAGGTCAGAGCAATCCCCAGGCTCGTGTGCTTTATAAGGGCTGTCAGTGCCAGGGGACTAGCATGGGTTAGGGGGCTGTGTCCGAACTCCCAGGTTCCTTTATACTGACAGCAAAGGGAGCAGACGAAGTATCAAAAGATCCCATATGATGACTACAGTTTTTCAAGACCACACTTCCATTGAAATATTCTTTCCAGAGCGGATAAAAGAGGGGTTCTGGGAAAAATTATGCTGTTTATTGTACCCAGCAGTTATGACACCCTGAGAAATCTGGACCATCACTGAACTGGTTCAGGTTGGTGGTTGGATCCCTGCAGCTGGAGGTTGTCCTACCCAAGAGCCATGGTCATCCATCAGTTGTCTCATTTCATCACTGACATTCCATACTCATGGTACTTTCTTCAGAATTGCTGGAGAGAAATTGCCCACAGGAGCGTGGTCTAGTCATTTTACTGCTTTTTCTCAGATTTTATGCTCGGCTAGTTGCAGCATTGTTTTCTTTCTCTCCAACCCAGATTTTGGGCAATTGCTGGATCAGTTCCTCACTGAGTTGATCTAAGGATTCTGTCTCTAGTCTTTATTATAAATCTCAGTTAATATTCTTTCTTTTGCAGAGGCTGCTTTTTAAAGCCAGATTTTATTTTGAACTCTGAAAAGAAAATTAATCTTTTTGAAGAGATTCATTTACCTCTGTGCAGTGATAATGACCGTGTTTCCCTCTATTCCTGGTACCTCCCTGACGGTCTTTTCACTATTTTATGGATTCCTGGGCATGTTTCAATAAAGGAAGTAGGTTGGGGCACCCCTCACTATGTATTCATTTTCTCTTAGCTGGCACAGCCAGCAATTTAGCCCTTTCTGAGATACTTAAATTCATTCTTCTATTAAAACAATTGTTCAAAGATAACAGTTCTATTTTCAGCATGAGTATAATATTTGTTACCTTTAATTAAATTTTTAATGAGCATTAAAAAAAATATCTCTTGCTGGAACCAGCAAGGAGATAGGGAACAGTAAGGTAATAGCATTGATATGACAGCTCTGAAACCTGCCCAGTGACTTCTGTCATGCCTCTATTGAAAGGAACAAGAGGTATGATAAAGTGCCTAAAAGAAACAAAGCTAACAGCTGTTGATACTGTTGTGGAGTATGTATATGAGTTTCACTCTATTGTGTATGTTTTACTACACTTTGATTAAAAATAACATGGGGAAAACATGAGCAGATGTGAAAATAAAATTGGATCACACAACTAGGAAAAAGCCAGATAAATGGCCTCTTCTGTTACAAGTACTAGCATCAGTCATGTTCATAGTAGCTGGAAATGAACTGTCTAATGAGGATGAAGACATATTTTTGTTCTCTCAATGTGTTTCTTTTATCAATTTGTCTGCCACTGGAGTGTTTGACCCTTGCTATAATTTTGTGTCTGCTTCTCTGACTATATTGTTCTGTGATTACCATTTTAATTGTGTGGGAATGTTAATCTTTGGTGCATGTGTATCTTTTAAGTACCAGATGCTGTCCAGAATGTTCATTGTATTGCAAGGAGTTGGCAATCAATCCTAGTGCAGTGGGACCCTCCGGCTTCATCCAATGGTGTAATTACTCATTACATCATAACAGTTGAAGGAAATTCTACAAATTTTTCATCTTATGATACACTGCATAATTTTACGAATCTGCTTTCCAATATTACTTATCAATTTATAATAAAAGCTGCAACATCTGCTGGTGATGGTGAAGAACAGATATGCAATGCCAGTACGCTTCCAGAAAAAGGTAACAAATTATTCAAGTTAATTCTTTTGTTTAATTTAAATGATGACTATGAAACAAGCAGGCCTGAAATACCTGCTTCAGTTCAGACAGCTAAGTCCTGTTGTTTAAATCTCTTGCTAATAGTGGATGAGGAGAAACAGGCTTCCTCTTGCTCTTGTTTTAGAATACACTTGGTGATGAGAATTTGTTGCCACCTCAAAAAGCACATAGAGAGTACCTTTTTCTGTGTTGAGTTTGCATGATTATTTTATTCATTTCTGATCACCTATTATTTTTTGTTGTATAATCTCTGCTCTGTTACTAGTACCCTTAGCATATTTGATACTGTAAGTCTGAAAAAAATTTTGGGGAGCAAATTTTTTTGTTGCTTTGTTTCTACCAGCAGCCAATACTATGACTTAGTTGATTGACAATAAAGCTGTTGAGAATTTGTGCAGCTGAGAAGAATTTAACTTCTTCAAGCTGACTTTGTCATAACTCTTGATGAGCAGGATTTTTTAACAAGAAAGAAAATTGTGAGCTAAATCCAAAGAAGACTGTAGGCAGGTTTTTTGACATTGGACTAGAAAATTGTCACCCAAAGGCTGTCTTCCTTTCTCTCTCCATGCACACTTTACACTTCATCTAATCCTGGCTGTGCTTTCATTTGGCATCTGAAACTCAGAGGTGAAATTCTGTGCAAAATACAGCGTTGCTTATGTGTAAATAACTATGTGCCCGGCTTCTAAACTGGAAGTGGAGAGGAGCCCAACTCCCAATCCAGGAAGCAAATGCCTGTTTCAGTTCTCTTCCCCAATTAGGGATGATTTCTACTCTTGGAATTATTTATCTTGGTTTTTTTCTTCTTCGGTGATAATTTGATACAAAAATCAGAAAAAGGCTTCACCTTCCTACTGAATTACAGGAACAATTACTGCATTTAGTTCCTTTTTTTTTCCCCCTCTTCAGTGACATCAGTTCATGCAGTGGACTTCAGGAGCTCTCTGATTTGAAACAGCTGGTTCACTAGGAAACATGGGGGTGGGATAGAGGAGCACAGCTGTATCCCCTGGTGCTTAGAAACCAAACCTAGCTTTGGTTTATCAAATAATTTAGAAGATGAGTTGCAGCACTCATTCTCATATATATTTCAACTCAAAGAGTGAGTTTCACTCAGTTCTGTCAAATGATAAATACAAAAGTCTGTGTCAGCAACAGGGTTTAGGTTCTGGATGACAAGTGGTGGGGAGAGATCTACTATGCAGACTTGAATCAGACATCTAAACTTGGAGAACAGACTTATCCTTACACTTAGACTTCATGTTGGTAGCTTCCTCAGCAGCATGCACCTCTTTAGGTTCAGCCTTTGGATCTCTCCTATTCACAAAGCCCTAATGCCCTGCTCTGAGCATTGATTTCCACACTTCCTAAAATTAGACTTGCAGATGTGCATGTCCAAATTAATCTAGACCACATCTGTATCATCAGCTGGACTACTGCTGCTTTGGTTCCAGATCAAATGGCTGAGCTCTAAATGAGAAGCAGAGCAGCCCCTTGCTGGCGTAATGGGACCAACAATGTGAAAGTAGTAACAGTGGTACTTTGATGACTGCCCCTCCTCGTAATACAGTCCATCCCACTAAAGCCTGGCTTCATCTCCTATTTGAACAATGAGGTGGCACATTCATACCTGTTTCTGGTTGAAATGTTCTCTCTGAATTGACTTCCTCATCAACAATAGCTCCCCTACAGATTCTGCCATTTTCTGATTCCTGCTGGTCCACTTCTGTCTGGCTCCTTTAGGAAGATTTAAGACTTCTGCCTGGCTTGTCCACTCTCTTGTTTGCTCAGAAACTCCTGTCCTTCAGCAGGGTTCGAAATCGACTTCTGAAGGAAGCATTGTTTAAATACTGGAGATGAGCATATTCATATCTTAACAGCATTGGCTGGAAATACTGTAGTGAGCTTAACTGCTGTGCTAAATGTGGATGCATGGGATCATGCACCTAAGTACACTTCTCAGCTGGGTTTGTAACTCTCCACTCTTTCTTTTAAATCTGGGCTGCTGAACAGCCAACCCTTACTCAGAGCTTGAGCAAAATAGAAACTGGGAATGGGTATACAGACAGGTGGGCTGATGACCAATTAAAACTGGACTTGTCCAAAACCTGAAATTCTTGTAGGAGGTATGTTGCCCTCTGGTATAGAGGAGAACAGGAGGCTTCCCAGGTACCTCACTTCTTGGAGGATAGTGGAAAGGCTTCTAGTAGTGTTAAAGAAGCCTGGCACCTGGGAAAGTTAATTGCTCAGATTTTTGAGAAATTTGGGTTTGGCTGTTAATTAGTGCTTGAGGAAAGCCTGGAGAAGCTGTGGATGTGGTATTAAGCCTGGGCTTGAGAGACAGACTTTTAGTCTGTTGTGGTCGTTGTTACATAGAGTTGTACGAGCAAGAGAAAAAAAACAGATATTTAGTAACATGTGGCTTATGTGTCTTATCGCTGGAAGTTTTCCAAAGTGAAGGATTTATACTATAATACATGTATTTTTTGCCACATACACTGTGCAGACCCTTTCTTGCTCTTTTAGCATTGGCTTACATGTTGTTGCTTAGTCATATTTACAACAAACTAGTTATTATTAGGACATTTCCTTAACTGTGTGTTTGCATGAATTGTTTTGTGGTGACTGGGTACTAGGAATTGGAGATTCATGGATGGGAATGGAAACAGTTTTATAGCTGTTGTCAGCTTCTTATTTATGGTGGTCTAAGATTAGTCACAGAATATGTAGCCAGCACTGAGTCACTGACAATGCATTTATTTCTGACATAAAGTAAAATCAAATTTGGCTCAGTCTCTCACTCATGGTTTTTGACCTTTACATTCTTAGCAAGATTATTTGTCTTTTTTTGAGGTAAATTTGTTCATATCTGGGTACAATTAAACATGAAACATGAAGATTAAATTCATGAGATTAGTAGTGTTTAATGTCTAATCTAGCTCCATTGTCACGGTAAACCACCTCTGCCAGGCTGCAGTATGTTATAAAAACTGTCGGCTTTGTAGTGGTAGTATTACTTTGTGACTAAATATGTTGTAAAGGATATGGAAGATAATATAGCACGTACACATGAATAAATGAGTTAGGATTTTATGACTGAATAGCTATCCTTGGATTATTTTCAAGAAAATGCACATATTAAAATGAAATTTCATTAAGGTTGAGTGAGTTTTTAGAAGGGAGGAAGAGCCATAAAAAGGTAGGAAACATCTCCAAAAGGCACACTAAAGCTGTGAAGATTCAGTTAACTCACAAGTCTGGGACAAGTATAATAGTAATTCAGTTAAGAATTAAAATAAAACAATTGAAAAGCCACATGGGGTGTTCAAAGCATGAATAATAAAAAGAAAACTGCTGCTGCTTTCAATTTTCTTTTATTTAGATTTTTCTTGATAGACTCGTTATTCTTCTCTGAAAATATTATTCATATTTATTATAGTATTAAGATATGCAGAGTAATTTTTCCCTCCTTACTGCAAGTCCTGCATATTATTATAACTGAACACAGAGTCTTGGAACAGGTTGAGGCCCCCATTGTACTGTGGTGACAGTCCTCACCATTTGTTTTCTACTAAACAGAGATTAAGTTATAACTGACTTTCGAAAGATATATAGCTAGAAATTTGTCCAAGAAGCATTTTTAAATTTAATCTGTGCTCAATTTTGCTGGCCAATAATAACTTGTAGCTATACACAGAAGTATGCCTTGTGCATGAAGGGGGGTGGTGCCTAAAAGGATTGGTAATGGGAAAGTTTCTTAGGTCTTTTGGTGTGGAGGTGGCAAATTAACATCATCTGTTTTTACCTGTGCTCAGAATCTCTTTACTCTCTGCACAGGGGAACCTTTAAAGATTCTGGGTTTTTATCTCCAGGATGGAGGTGCCCACTGGAAAATGTGGGCCTGTTTTTCATCCAGGCCTGCAAGGAGCACAAAATGTAGCAGGGGCTTACAGCTTTCTTCATATCCAAGGAAATGCTCTGCTTCCTTCACAGTAATCCTTTTCTTAGGATGTGGCAGCTCATGGCAGCTCTGAGTTGGAATTACATGAATTTCCTCATCAGCTTCTGAAGAGAACTACAGATGACCGTAATGCACTGGAAGAAGTATTTAAGTCTGTACCCTGAAGTAGTCCGTAGGGCCTCAAGCATGATGTGCAGTGCAGTGTGTTGGCCTGGTTATCCAGAGGAATCAACCTACTGCAGAGCCACAGCACTGGAAGCGGAAGAGCTTGGGTGTCCCCTGTCACTACTACAGATAAGAGCAGTGTGTTCCACACGTTCAGTCAGTGCTGCAAGTTCATGTTTCCAAACTGTATCAAAGTAACAGCATCCAAAAATTGCATGACTAAGAATCTTTGAAACACCTCTTTCCAAGGTGACCAAAATTGATTATTTTTTCCCCAGACTTTAATTTTCTTTATGGAATGTGGACATTGTTTTAGATTTTCTGATTAGTTGTTGTGTCCAAATGTAAGTTAATGGCTTTGATGTTGATGGCAAATCTTCACTAGACAAATGTAGTGATCACTTGGTTGCTGCCAATTAAATTGTATTGATGTTATTTTTATAAGCAGGTAGATAAAAATAGAAGAATTATATAGTGTAGGATGATGGAATTTTTTTTGTAAGGACTAGGCCAAGTTTGCATTAATGTGTAAGAAATGGCGCTGACATATACATACAAATCTGGCATTGAAAGTATTTACAGGTCAAATACATTGTTTACTGAGAAGCAGATGGTGGTCCAGTTTGTTGGAAAGCTGAGCATTCTTATTTCATTTTAGACTCACATACTGACAGCTTTTCACTACTTTTCTAAGCTTAGTTTAAAGGTGTGCATTTCATCCTAGATTTGTACGATTTGATTTTCCAGTGCTTACATCCCACAGAGACTGAGTTTTCTAATGTTCTAAGGACTGAGAAACACAGTCCAGAGAGGCTTTTTTAAGACATGTTCTCAACTGTGCAATTTCCTTTAAAGCATGTCTGATAGTATCAGTCCCAAGTCATGGGAAATATAGTCTAGTTTTTTACATTTTTATGTTCGTAAAATCATTTGGGACCTATTTGTGATGTCCTTATTAATACTGAGTAGGTCTTTATATCATGATGAGTCCCCCTGAAGTTAGCAGTCTATACTAGAGTAGTATTTAGTATGATCAGGGTTATCAGCTTAAGCCAGGGAACTCCTTTGGGTGACTAATCTTTCAAAAATTAATGGAGATAATCAATACAGAGTATTACTTTTCTTTTCAGGTACCTCCATTTTCTGAAGACTTTTTGTTGTGTGCCCACTGCTATCTGTTCTACTTTGTTCTTCACTTGCCTCCTATTGATGCTCTTAATACCACCCAACAGACTTCTAGGCTGCCGCTGTTCTTTTAATCCAAACTGCAGCTACAAGCAGCTGTTCTGTAGGCAGACTTTTTTTTATTAACTTCGTTAGGAACTATGCCATATCATATTACCGTCTTCTGTTCCCAGCCCGTGCAGCTGTAGTCATTGCTTTCCACAGAAGTCTTTACAGAAAGCTGTAACTTCTCTCTTTACTCAGTAGATTTTTGTGTAAGTGTCCTTTGCTGCCCTTAGGTTATCTTTGCATTGTGAATAAGATTTTTTTTTCTACCCAGTATTTCTGTTGGTTTAAACCAGCTCCACTGGCCCAGTCCAACTTGACCTGAGTCTTTGCACAGTCCTGGTGCTTTTTCTACCAGGCATTTCCTTTCATTTAGGTTCTCAAATAAAAACTTAATCTCAGAGCAGTCCACCAGCTTTGGAAGGGCTGATTAGCATTGCAGCCAGACGGGCATAGGGAACCAGGGCCAAGATCTGTGAAAGTAACTTCTATTTAGGTGCTTAGCTTCCTGTCAACTTCAGTGGGAGTTCAGGCACGTAAATAGGTTTTAGGAGCTTAAAATCCCATGTGGATCTGGCTTGAGGCACTTTTTGTTGGAGTTTGGCCATCATGTGAACAATGGTGGATGAACCTGAAAATACCTCATTCATCCTCCAGTCCAGAAACTGAATTCACCAGCATTTCACGGCCAGCCTCTCTGCCAGCTCCCTGGCTGGCTTTCAGAAGCTGAATTAAAAGCTATTAAACGGAAAGTGATAGAGTACATTGCACCAAAAATTTCAGACTTTGAAAAACTCCCTACTCCCAGAGCTAGCTGAATTACAGCAAAAGCAAAATAATTCAATAGGGAAAGACTGTCAGAGATGTGATGATGAAGCTTAAGGGGTCCTCCCTGTGATTCCAGGGAAGTTTAAATATGGGATTAGCACTAGAATGCCAGCTAGCTAATCAGAGCACAGTCCTAGACAATTAGTGTCCTACACCACTATAAACACAGCCTTTTTCATGCTTTTTCTTTAAGTGCATCTCTCTGCAGGAATAATAATAAAGTTCCTGTTAGGCACATATCAAAGCAGCAGTGTATAAGAGCAGATACATAAGTCTTTGTTACAGTTCCAATTTAATCTGAAAGAATAATTGACAAAGATGCGATTTTTTGCTTTGTTTTTAGTGTGAGCAGTGATCACTTCATCATAGTTGAGTCATGTTTAGAAAATTTAAACAAGCTGTGTGATTACTCTAGGAAGCATGGAATGGTTTGTTCAAATCAGTACCATCTGTGGACAGAAAAAGTTGGGGGAATTTTAGTCATTCTTGAGGAATGGAAATCTGATTCTTCATGCTAGAGTAATTGTAATCCTCTTCGTATCTGTAACCCAATAGCATAGTTGTCTTGAAATTGTCTCATTGAACACAATCATCAAGTGCAAGAGACACTGTGCCACTGGGTGTCACTGCTCCTCACCGTGGCCCTTGGAGCAAACCTCTTTCATTTCCTCCAGATTCAGATCACATCTTTTCATTTGTTCTAGTAAAAGATTACATTTATATTTGATTTGCAGGCAATGAGATAAAATACACTAGATTTTAAATGGACTAATATTTAAGGCTCTAATTCCATTTTAAGTTCTGTTTAGGCACTGGCAGAGAAAAATTTCCTGTGTCTTCTGCTAACCAACACTTTCTTTTGTGGGTTACAAATATTTTGTTTATATGGGTCTTAGTAAACTGGAAAAAATGATGACATAAAATAGCAATAAAAGCTTTTGTATGAAAGAAGAAGTGCTTGTCTAATCTGTCTGATATGATAGCTGCAAGTTTATCTTTCAAAATGGTGGTTTTCATGTAATGTTACCCACACTGATAATCACAGATACTATCTTCTGCCTTGTGAGGGTAATTTGTACTAGCTCCCTCTGTAGCCAGTGGGAAAAAGGACAGACGGAAAGAGAAATGTCATTTTCTGTCTTCCATTCTTTCCCCTGCTCTCTGGGAGTTTGTCTCTTTCTACCAAATACAAGGAGAGCTCATGGAGGCTGGCTTTATTAGACTTTTGATGGTCTGTGTGAGAGCCCACAAATCAGAGCCACTGTTATTTTTCCTAATGTAATTTCCAGTTCTGTGAAACTGCCAAGCATCTTTTCCATCTTTTCCATCTTTACTGCAACATTGCTAGCTCTCAGTTCTTTTTAATGTCATCATCCATGTTGAAACTGGGAGAACAGGGTACTCTCCTTGAGAAGGAAAGCCCACCATGCTGGCTAGAACATGGGCACTGCTCTTTCTGCCTGTGACTAGCCTCTTTAACTTGCCTTTTTTTAGGTGCAGAGACTGTGGTTGTGCCAGCCATGGCTCTATCAGCTGCACATTTGAGCAAGTGAAGGTATATATTCCTTACCTTCCTCTTGGCACCCAGCAAGCAACCAGTTACTATCTACTTTATTCCAAGCCCCTGTTTCAGTATTTGATCCAGTCTTTCATTTAAACTGGAGTATACTCCAAAAATCAGTTTTCAGCAGATGGAGGTTAGTAATGGTAGACTAAGAGGCATTAGAGCCAGTTGTTTCAACCTCCACATTGCATACTTTCACACTTTTATTGCAAACCTGCCAATGCTGGTTGTTGCTATCATAGCAAGAGTTCCTGGAGTCATATGCCTGGGAAGGTGAGGTCATATTCCTTATCAAAAAAAACAACAAAGAGTAGTTCCCTCAGAGTGAGAAGGAGGAGATTTTAGTTTCCTTAAATTCTTTTAATTTTTATCTGTCCTTATGTCTTCAGAATTGCTGACTCTTAATTTTTAAATTCCTGGCATATGTAGTATTCGGTCTTAAAAATACTTTAATTCAAGCTCAGAGCGAGACTGGGTGGTAACTTTTATTTCACTCAAACAGTTTTATCCATTCTATCCCACATTTTATCATCGTCATAATTGAGTATGTAAAATTCATATCCTTTGCAGTGTCTTAGATATTAAAAGCTTATATTACAATAGAATAGTGGATTTTTTTAAGGAAAAATACAGATTTTTTTATAGTAAGCATTGAACATTTCTCTGCCTTTACTTTCTATTAACCTAGTGGTCAAACTAAGTCCTTTCTTGTAATTTACACAAGTACCAAATACAGTTTATAGAGCTATTACGAAAATATTGCAGTGTTTATTTTTTTGAAAGTGGACAAGCTGAATATTACATCTCCAAAACTGTGCAAGAATGTTACTACCTGTTTTGTTTTATTTACTACTTCCTGTACTTCTCTTCATGCTAATAACAGAGCAAAACAACTTCAATTTTGATAGCATGGAATATGATGATGAAAGTTGTCTCCAGCAGATTTTTTTTCTTAGGCAGCTTGTTCTCATTTTGTTTCTGGTTAGTGTGTAGCAGGGTGGGAGCACATGGGGCTGTCCCATGCTGCGATGTTGTGTACGCATGTGCGAGAGCTGAGCAGAAGGACGGGGAAGTGCCCATCGTTCCTGTGCCTGGCTCCTCTCCTGCAGGCTCCACCTGCTTTGGGCTCATTTGAAGGGATTTGAATTTCTCAACATTTTCATCATCACAACTTGGTTTGACTCAGAATTTACATTTCTTGTTAAATATTCATATTCAGTGGTGAAGCTTCAGCTTGTTATATTATAATGATTTCTATAAACAAATTGTTGGAGATGAAAGCAGAGATCAGATATTCCCCCAAGGCTGAAAAAAAAAAATGGAGGGTTTTCTCTTTCTTCCCCAGTAACATTGGTCTGGGATGCTTTTATTCTTGGTGTAAGCCTTGGGGCTTCTTCAGTTTCAGTTTGAGGATGTATCGTGTTTTTCTTTTACCAGTGATGCTTCTTACCACGAAGACTCTAAAGCACTCTTTAAAGCTAAGTGCACAAAATTATTTCCGAGCTGATTTCTCTGCACGGTTTTTGCCATAGAGAGTATTAGTATTATCTTACAGAGTCTTAGAGATAATATTAGCCTACTGTATGACTATGTGATATAGCACAAAACCATATGTTGCATCCAGTCTGTGAGAGCTGGGAGTACACTGTTGGCTTAATATAGATATGGATAAATGTGTGTGTATGTGTATGTATGTACATACATTCACTACTTCTGTCTCCATGCGCATGAATATAATCTATGTATACCCACGTATATTTATGTATATAAATACATGGGAGGAAAGTTTATGGGAAGTTTCTTTTTTTTTTTTTTGCTTTGTATTGCCATATTATTTAGCTTTTCCTGTTAATTTATTTTGTTGTTTGCATGTATTGATACTTTCCATTCAGAAGGTGAAACAGGACATTTATAAAACCTTGAGGAGTTGCTTAAGGATTTCATATGTTACCAAGAGAGAGGGAGACAAATAAGTATTTCTAAGTGAGAGCTGAGGAATCCCAGTTAGCAACAGCAGTAAAAGATGCTATGGGTAGGCCAAAAATAACTTTGCTTGATATTCCCTCCCTCGGTTGAGACATAGCCCCAAATGTAGCAACAGCAATGTCACACCTCTCAAAGCTGCCCCTGCCACACATAAAAGTATTTTTCTTTCTTTCAAAAGCTATAGTAAATGTATGCCACCTATATATGTACACTGTGATTTACGCCAGTGGAATTACTCCTTATTAACCATATGAAATTGAATCTTGGTCTTTAGACATGCTTATTAAGATATTTTTTCAACACTGGATAAAAGCGTTATAGTTGCAATCACTTTTCATTCAAGATGTCTTACAAGTGTTTTAATTTGTAGTTCCTAGTGCTCCCAGGGATATTGTTTTTTCCAATGTGCAATCAACAAGTGTGACCCTGAATTGGAGATCACCGAAATCTATCCTTGGCTACTTTCAAAACTACAAGATTACAACACAGCTACAGTCCATCCGCTGCAAAGACTGGGAATCTAAGGAATGTATTGAATATGAGATGCATCAATATTTATATGAAAATGTGGTGGATGACTGGATAGAAGAGACAGTGTATGGTCTGAAAAAATACAGGTGGTACAGATTTGCAGTTGCTGCCAGTACAAATGTTGGTTATGGCAGTTCTTCACCGTGGATTTCTACACAAACACTTCCTGGCTGTAAGTAACGATGTCTGCCCTGTCTCATAATGCTATAACAATCCTGTGATGTTCACCTAAATAAGCCACACTTGGTAGAAATTATTTCTTCATAGACCTACAATATTGGTAAATTAGTAAGTGTTAATTGCAACTCTTCACATATGAAATACCATGATATAAATTGTGTGGTAGGTATACATATGTGACACTACATCAGATTTTAATGCCTTTTTTATGCTCTACTGTAGTTACTGCTTATCCAACAGCAATTTCATTTCTCAGCCCTACTCTATGTCTAGAATTGACAAATCTGAGTTTTGGCTATTTTGGGTTGATATGCCATTTTCAATACATTTTCATATGAAAAGTAGTCTTTTTTTAAATTCCTGTACTAAAAGTCTGTTCGCTAACATCGTAACACTTTCCTGAAATTCTGTTGCATGTTCCTGGCAATAGAATTTAAGCAATAGTTTCAGAGGAATTAAGATTTCTTCCTAATAGCATATCCACCTAAAGAGATTACAAATCAGAGTAGCCATGTAACACCTGCAGAACTGCCATGACACATATCAGAACTGTCATGTCTCAGCTGAGGATTTTAGTTTCCAAGTGAGAGAAGAGTTAGTTGTCACAGATAAGTCATCACTAGGTATTTGGGAGAAGGGGACATGACACATAAATTATTTAGGCAGTTGTCATGGGGACATATGACCTTCCCTCCCAGTCTGCAGCCAGCCTAGGTCAGAGCACATCTGAGGTCCAGCCTCTGGCCTGAGTAGAACAATTCAGAGCCACAATGAGTGGCCTGCCTAAATCACAGCTCTTTCACTCCTTTCCCTTTCCAAAGTAATCATAATAGAGATGCAAAGAACTTAAACAGCTGTGTACCAAGGACTGTTCAATGGTCCACATACTTATTTTATTCCACTCTTGTTTTTACAATCATGTGATGTGAATTCAGGAGGCTTTTCTATAATGTTTCTCATAGTATCTGTGCACCCTCTGTACAGCAATATATCCATCTGTCCTTAAATACCTCACAGTTTTTCTCCTACGTAAGGAAATATTGTCATCTTCATTTGCAGATGAGAAATCGTAATAGAAAAATTCTAAGCCCCAAGGGGCAAAGAGATTTGGACACAGTGATAGTGAAATCACAACAGCCCATTTTTCACAGAAAGCACAGAAGCAGTCCTTTGGATTGAGAGGTACTGGAATCAGCTGCAGAGTCATTCTCATGTGCATTTACTTTCTGTGTCCAGTCATTCTTATGGGGATGCTATGCCTGTAAATCAATGGAATATTTTAAATGAAAGTGAAAAAAACCTAATATAAAAAAAAAATTAACCCCAGATGGAGCAGAAAATAGCTAACAGACGTTGTGCAACTCTTGAGCTAGCAGCTCTGGGAAGACTTCCTACTATTAGATAGATAGATCTCAGCTGCTGACATATGCAAATACTGCTCTTCAAAAAATTGTTGCTGAGTTTAGGAAAGTTAGTTAGAGATGTAAACTGGACAGACAGGCAGATAATGAAAACACATGTAATTCATAAAGTTAGGATCCCCTTTATGATTTCCTCTCTGGACAGTGATAATTTGCTTTAAGAGGGAACTAGTTTCCTGTCAGTCACGCTGAGGAGACAGTAGTTGAAAGTATAAAAATCGCATTAAACTGCACAAACCCTTTCCAATACCCATAGCGTCATTCTCAGCAAGAGGTCCCCTGTATGCTCTATTAGCTAGTTTAACAAACGGTGGTGGGTAGAAGTCAAAAAAGTTCCACTAGTTCTTCCAGCCCAAGTGTCTGGGGCTGCTGGCCTGTGTCTGTGGTGAGGGAAGTGGGCAGCAACAAATTTCCTGTGAGCTAAATCAGTGACACATCAGCAGATGAGCTGCTTATAAAAGACACCACTGGGGAGTCGAGGAAGCATGGGCGCTACTCCAGATACCATGGCTGCGTGCTGGTCTTTTTCCTGGGGTAATGGCAATCAGCTGAGGAGGAAGAAAAGAGGAAGGTGACATGTCACGGCTGGGTCTCCGGTGTGCTTCAGCAGCACCAGGAGCTTCCCTGAGCAGCGGTCGATCTTCAGCAAGGGCAGGTCTCTAGCTACCTGACCTCATACATTCCAAAGATTAGTCTTTAGAAATATTGTTAAGCAGAGTAAAACCCATCAGTTCCTTTTTTCTTTTGCAAAGGATACTGCCTGTAGGAAGGAGGAGAAATTCAGGATGCACAAAAACCTGAGCCGGCACTCTGGGCAGCCTTGCGGACTGTATCCAGAGAACAGGTGTCGATCCCCCTCCCCTCTCCCTCGTGGACAGGGCCAAGCATCCTCTGGATTAGCCTGCTGGTACACAGCCAATATACATGGTCTGTTAGGGCTTAAGGGTGCTTAGCTGCTATGTAAAATACCCTGAGTACTTAGCCCATAAAATCAATGGGGGTTGTGTTTGCAGATTTGAGGGCAGAAGTTAGCCACTGTTTCTGATTTTCAAGAAATGCCTCTGTAAGACATTGCTTCTGCCAAAGGGAATATTACCTTGGTTGTGAAACAATAGTAAAATGATTTTTCTTCAGAAATAATTGAGTTCTCAGGAATTTGTGTTTCTCTCAAGCCTAAAGAAATTGTTACAGTTAATATACTCATATTCAGGAAGTTACAGCTTTTAAGCTGAAAAATGTTAGACTCATTTCCCAGAATATAAAGACATGAAACTTCAGTAACAGGAGAAATTACATAACAAACCCCTAAATATTCTTTACAAGTGCTGAGGATTTGACTGTTGTGCTAAAGCAGAAACGCCTAGTAGTTCTGAATATCCAGTGACTACGGTGAGGATCTTAGCTATTTATTTCAGTTGTTCAATGTGAAGGTAAATCTAAGGCTAAAGGAAGTCTTTTTAAGATTCTTTAACTCATTTTCCAGTTTCAAACAAAAAATAATGACTGTGTCTGTACAGAAAGTGGTTATAGTGTTACTCCATGGAAAATGTTATAGGTTGTCCAGTACAGTCCAATTCTCACATCACACAGATAAACAATTCAGCCTTCTGTCTTGCAGATTATCCTCACAGGAATTGTCTTGCTGTCTCATAAAGTAGTTTGATGGCACTGTTATTACTTAGCTGATGGATTACCCAAGAGCAAAATCTACTCTGCAAGATGAAATATTTTCAACATAACCTAGATTTATATAGTTACCAGTACAGAAGATGACAGTGTTGTGTCACAGTAAGGGAAGGGGCAAGAAATGTTTTTCCATAACTAGGGAAACTGTTCCCTCACACCTGCACTTACCTCAAGTTTCATTTTTACATTTATAAGGAAAATAACGCTGGCCAAACTTGTGCTTTCTAAGAGAAAAATCAATCTGGTGGGTCAGTGTTAGGTGGAAAATGAATGGCAGTGAGATCAGTGACCTGTTTGGATCTCGTACAGTTACACAATGCAGTGCTTTTTTGGTAAACTGCCAAGTCTCCTAATGCCAGGGTATACTGAGATACAAAGGAAAATCCCAGATGTTCAAATGTCCCATGAAGCCTAGGACATAGATGCATGGGGCAGAGGGTTATGCTTCTCTTTTCAGCACCTTCTTTCTCAATCCCTGCTGATACCCAGTTGCTTGGTATACTTAAAGAAATGTTTCTATGTGGTGAAAAGCAATGAGATTTTTATCTCTTCTTGTATGCTCTTGCTTCTGGCAGGTTTTGCCTGAGAGAACTCGTTCTTCTTTGTTCCTTTCATTGTCTCGGAACTAAACATTGGAAAGTAAATATGGCCTAATATAAGATATGAATGTTTAAATATAGGTAAAAGTAACCTAGGTGATTATAAAATGAAATAACTGAACCTCACACTTAATTTTTGTTGGGAAACAGAAAAAGTCTTAACCAAACTGGCAAGGATGAATTTCTATTAGAAGACTGGGGTATTCAGTCTTATTTTTGAGGATTATGCTAAATGATGGGCTATCCAGACTTATCTGCAAGCTTTACTTAACTGCTGCCTGAGCATCAGGACACAGATGGATGGGAAAGATGACCCTGACCTCCATAAGACCCACATTCCTGTGCAAGGATAGAAGCATGATAATCAGGAAATGATGGTTATTAGTTACAGAAAATGCATTATTGTGAAAACCAGGAGAAAAGTGCTTATGAGAGGAAGTGATTGGATTATGGGGGAATGAGAGAATAAGGCTAGGTCATTTCTACTGAGTAAATTGCTGTGATTTATAAGAGAAAGGGTATAGTGATATCATGGCCTCGTATTGACTAGGTTCATTTCAGAAACAAACCTTTAATCAGAACGTGGCAGTTACCCACTGAAGCAAACACAGTTTTTAAAAGAAGGGTTTTGTAGACATGAGACACATTAGACACATTTCATTTTCTAGTTTTCTTTCTATTTACACAGGTTATTTAAGAAAATATTCCTAAATTTCAGTGTCATTCAGTTAATGTCTGATATTGTACTTTTCATGATGAAAATAAACCCGATATTAATGTTTAGATGTATTTTAGATAAGTATCTTAAGTACAGCATACTCAATTAGAATTTTCTTGCAAAGATCCTAAAATGTACCAAATACAAACTGCATGTGGGAGTTATCCATATAAATAACTTCAGGTTGGATAATTTGTAGAATAGATTATGCTTTAAAATTATTTCACACCATCATTGTCTAATGCATAAACCTAAAGTGGCTTCTGAAAAAAAAATATTGGGAGATTAAAATGCTCTATTAATGCTATGAAAAAGTAATGGAAAATTGTCTTTGGAAACTTGGTTGGTTTGCAAACTAAGGCTCGTGATGCTACATATATCATTTTATACCGCTTTTCAGAAATTTCAGCTAGCGATAAAGGTAATACCACTGCTGTAGTTACTGAAAACATGTTTACACTAAAAGACACTGTTTGAGCAACAAGTCTGACACACATTATCTGCAAAATAAGCTTAATTTGTGCTAATTCTAGTTTTTAGGGAACATGCTTGCCCTTGTATTTTGTTTTATCTGTTCTAGCTCCCCACTCGACAGCCAGCCTTCTCTGAGCAGTCTCCTCTTTCACCACTTCTCTCTCATGTGTTTTCATAGTTCATTCAGTTACACTCTTCATTCAGTTGTTCCATGCTATTCAGTATTTTTGGGGACTGCTTCCAATGGCTGAATTTGATCCTGTCTACAAAGTCTAATATATTCCTGCTAATCCCAGCACAGCGATCTACCTCCTATATCCAACACCCTAAACTCTTCATAGCACCTTATCAACTCCCAAATCTTCCTGTTTTATTCTGCAACCATGGTGGAAAATTTTCACCTTCAAAGTGCAAAATTTTATGATTTCTCTTCATTAATTTTTCACACATAATTTCAATAGCTACATATACCTCCTTCCATGCTATTTGTTCTTGTCCTAACCTGTTTTCTACCTAAAAAACTAAGTAGCCTTGTATACACTCCAATTTTCCCCATTAAGCCCTCTTACCTATTGATTAATGGTGAGAAAAATACATATTCATGCATTAATCATGTTTGAGAAACTAGACTGCATCTTCTGCTTAGGATAAATATGATGACTTTTATCATTTTTTATAACAGACTGTTCAGAGATACGTGTTAATCATAGCTGGGGGGGTGGTAGATTAAAAAAAAGGCACAAAAAAAAGTTCTGGAAATATGTACAAATCTGTTGTTGCTTCTGTAATAGGCTGTTCATTGATACATATCACCACAGTTGTCTTCTTTTGTAGTAGACCCCCCAAAAAAGGCACCATGGAGCCAAGTTCTGGCATTATCTACAAATCTGTTGTCACTTCCATTCCAAATATTATTTTCCTGAAATTTACCACGGTCGTTATGAAAAAGTAACACCACTTACTGAGAACTGCTGTGTTGTTATGATTTCATTAATTTCTTATTCACGAATAAGAAATAACTAGGTTAATTCACATACCACCTTGACAAAAGGCAATTTTAGGAAAATCCCATTTCGTAATGTGAACATTCTTGCCTGCTTACAATTCCTATTGCTTTTTTGTGTGTGTTTTCCAGAGTTTCTCAACATGTTAAGAGTAAGTTGAAATGAAACCTAGAAAATACTTTTTTTTCTGTATAAAATTATTCATACTAGTACTTTCCAACATTTCTGGAAATTTTTTCTAGCATGCAGAAGACCTTGTGTTTTCACAATTTCTTGTTCTTTGAATGAGTCATTTGACATAAATGAATATATTATGCTCATCTATTTGTCGTACATATTTTGCTTGTGTTGTAAAATAAATATAAATAACTTGTAATTAAAAAATCCTATAATTTCAATTTAAGATGAAGTTGTAGGCAGTTCAGACTGTAGAAAACTTGTAGTAATTGCAATGAAAGATGTGTTTCTAAATCACATTGTGTGCTTTATGTATGAGAAAGAAAAAAATCTTATAATTATTTAAGCAGTGTATAATGGTAAATGTGTGAAAATGTTTTATTTTCAAATTGAAAAATAATCTCTACTGGCCCCTAAAATTACTGGGTTATTTGTTGTGAACTTCTTTGGCCTCAATTCACATACATATCTTTTTCTACAGCTCCAGATTCTCCTCCAGAAAATGTGACTGTTTTAGCTACATCTCCTCACAGTATTAATATCAGCTGGAGCGAACCTGTCATCATCACTGGGCCAACATGCTACCTCATAGACATTACCTCAGTAAGGCACCTCTGTTTCATTGTTGGTAGTTATACAGATGTTTGGTGATATAAATACAGATGTTCTTATAGAAATTATAGGACAAACATAAACTGGATTGAAAAACAACATGACTGCCTATTTCCACATAAACTCCACAGAAGAATTAATTGTACATTTATAAACTTCTTAATGGGAGATAAATTAATTATGTGATATTAAAAAATGTGTGCTAATAAGAGGTCTCGGAGAAAAAAAAGTGCAGCTATAAATGTATACAGGAAAACAGGAGCTGAGCTTTGCAGAGGTATACCTCTTCCTAACAATACTGATGCTGTTTACTAGTAAAAATAATAATGATTTTTTTTTTCTTCAAAGGAAGGAAAAGTTCATTGCCATGATTCTACAAAGCCAAGTGGAGAGCCTAGCAAAAGCAAATAACTTGTACAGTTACACCACATCAGAGGGCAACTTTAAAGTCAAACTAGGTTTCCCACTTTCCACTTGGTGCTCTGTCTGTCAGATTAGCTGTATTTTGGTAGCACAGTAATAACACTTCTTTCTCCTTGATCTTTGTACGCAAGAAAAAAGCTGACATAAGAGAAAAGCTCTAGTAGCCTTTCTCTTTTCATCCTCTACTCCCCTTACAATAGTCCTTAAAACAACCATTAATAAACCTCATTTCCTGCCCTGTGGCAAGATATGAAACTTTCTAAGTTTGAGCACATGAGTAGTTTTAAGTAGGGTATAGGTTCCCTGTTCTTCCAGGAATTATACAGACAGGGCTATCAGTGAAAATGGGAAGCAGTTTACCAGACTTTACCCAGGAAAACTTGCTGTTTGAAGCTTCAAAAATCCTGAATCAGTCTGTTAGATAATAGGAAAAAAAGACTACTTCAGACTATTTAAAGGCTTTAAATGGAAAGTTCTTTCAAGTTTCTGAGAAGAAAGTAAGACTATTTGTATATTTTCAGTGTTTCTGAGTTGGTGATAAGATTTACAGGTATGCTAAAATATTAATGTTGAGATTTTTGTGCAATCAAAATTTCTAAAGAGATCAGTAAAAAGGTACCAAATATTTTTAAGCTCCTCAGTAAAGTTACGAGAGACTAATGTGTAGTTCTGCTATTTTCTTTTCTTCTAACTTCATTGTTTAATATGTGGAGTGCAATCTATTCAGTTCTGAACACACCACAGCAGTAGTATGACAGGATGAAGAATGTACAGTAACAAGGGGAATGCTAACAGGGAAGGAAAGGTTCCTTGGCCTGTTAAGTAGGTCGCTAGAAACTAGATAACAATTTTTATTTCTTCTTTGCTGAAGTTAAAGAATACTTTTTCCTTGTGAAAATTCCTGTCACTTTTGACTAAACAGCATTATAGTACATCGACAGAAAAAATTATTTTCATGCTTTTGATAAAACTTCCAAATTCAATTTTCAAAGCTTGATTTTTTTGTGTGTAATATTTAATCAATTTGTATTTAAACAGTTTCTCCTCTGTCTGATATTTCCTAAATTATAAACAGGGTGTCATCTGATTCTACAGTATGAAAATGTTATAAATACCTTATCAATATAAGTTATAGCAAAATTCCTAAAGTAATATGAAGTATGGAATGTTCCGTGCGAGCCTGTCAGCATTCGGAAGGAACTTAAAAACCTGTTTTAAATGTTCAGTTTGGAGGGCTTTGGAGGTGTTTTTACAAAGTGGTGGGTTTTTTTCAAATATATTTCAGTTATCTAGCTTTATGTTTAGGGATTCCTTGTAATTAGACATTGTCTGTCTAATGATCAGTAACTACAGGTGCCAGTTCTATAGACAGTCATCTTAGTAGACAAATCTATTCTTTCTTAAAGGCCAAAAAAAGCTGTCACAATCTTTTTCAGAGAAAATTTGAGTATATATATTATTGTCCCAGTGGGAAAATTTTTATGAAGACTCCAAATTCCACAAACCTCCTGTATGTATAAATTTACTCATTTTAATTCTCAACTGAGTATTTTTAAGGATTTATAAAAATAGGCTCACAGAACCAAAAAATTTCAGATTTCTACTCTGCGATGTCCTCATTCTTAAAAGGTAGTAATTAGTATTCATTATTGAATGTATTAAGGTTCTGTTTAAATTGCTAGGATACTCCCTCATTATTATTCCTCCAAGTCATATTTTAGTTTGTCTTGCTGCCTGCTATAATTAGTAGTCCCGAATAAAGTATTACTGACAATGAGTAAGGAAGATGGAACCGAACCATTAAACTTCAGGAAGGATAGAAATACGTTTAATGATGTAGTGCTGTGATTGTATTTTAGCTCTTGTATAAATATTTATATGCCAGATAGGAAAAAGTGTTTCAGCTCTTGATGACCACCCCAGGAAATGAATGTCTGTTCAGTCCATCAGAAAGTTTAGTTCAGGTTAATTCTCAGTGGGGATAGATGCATATCTGTCAAATAAAAGGTATGCTTGAACTATTCTAATGTTTTAGCAGCTGCATTTAATACAGATTTCATCCAGTGGGAAAACTACTGTACAGCTACCTAATCCTCTTTTCAAATTACCCACTAAAGAAACAATAATGAAAATATCATTAACTGAAGTAGTGGGAATAGACATAAAAAGAATTTTACAAATGATGCTTGATCAAACACTAGAAAAGCTCTCATTTTTTCCTTTTTCTCCTTATTTAAGCTAACATTAGAAGTGAGTAATTGGATATAAAGCCCAACACTGTAGATTTTTCTATAGAACTACAGATTATTTAAGATGTAGAGGTGATAGGAATCCCAAAACATAATTCAGTCCATATCCTACTCTAACACAGAAACAAGCATACCTAAAGCCCTCCTCACAAATGACTCATAATCCTGTTCTTAAAAATGTCCAGTGCTGAAAGTTGCTCAGCACCCCTCAATAGATTGTTCTAGTTTTTAACTAAACTTATAGTTTTATTTTCATATTTAGGTATATCATTGCAGGTTTTGTCATTTTTAATTCTAATCTTTTTTGGTGCACATAAAATTTCTCTTTTTTTTTTTTCATGAACTAGAAGCAATGGATTTCTTCAATTTAGTAGCATCCTTTTTCGTATTTCGAAGTTATTACAGTCTTCGTCCATCCTCCCTTTTCTAGACTGAACCCCAATTATTTCTGCTTTCCAGCTTTTTTAGTGAGGGAATTACTTCCTCTTCACTGTCTTACAAGTAGTGCTTCTATTAATATATCCCAAGAGGAACTGCACTTTCTGCAGTCATATCAACATTATATATTGCTGCTCAATTCTCTTTTCATTTTTTTATTCCAAACAATTTTCTACTATATAGAGCTGCTCATCTTCTGGATCTTTGCCTAGTTTGATTCCCATTTCAAGTCACTACAACTCCCTTGGATCAGTGTCTACCAATTGATTCATGTTTGCTTGGTGGAAGACAGGACCAAGCAAACAGTCCATTTCCTTAATCCCATACTATGTGAAGTGCTAAGGAGGCAACACATGGCTGAGATGGGAGCGTACTCCCCTGTGCAGCTTTCTAGTATTGGTAGCTAGAGACTCCTTGTAAACCTTTCTATGTAAATGGTTAGAAAAGTGGAAAGATAAAAGTTAAATAACATGTTCAAATAATAATGTCCTGATTTTGACTGTTTCAAGTCTCATATTATTTTTTTATTGTTATTATTTTACAGGTAGATAATGACAATTATAAAGCTCAATTTCTGAAGACAAATAATGAGGGTAAAATCTTAGAAATTTCTGATTTAAAAGCATTTACAAGGTATTCTGTAGTAATCATTGCCTTTACGGGGGATGTTAATGCTGCACTCCTTGAAGGCAAGGCTAGTTCTCCAGTAATTGTCTCCACTTTTGAAGCAGGTTTGTATTTTTCTCTACTTTATATGGATTAAACTTTGCAGTTTTTCTTTCATCTGACAAAAAAAAGAGAGTTTTGAACACATGGTGCGCTTTTAATGCAGATTTGTGCTCACAATATTTTTTCTTCAATATTTAAAAAGGTGGCAGTCAACAGAAAAAGTGATGGTGATAATAAATACTAAGGTTTACCTTAGTAATGCAGAGATCTTAACTTGCTTCATGTAAAATATGGATGTGTGGAATACAGCCATCTAGATTACTTCTGTAGTCAATGAAGAGAGGTCCTATCTGTATTAGCATGGATATATAAGATACCTGTTTTAGGAAAGGATGGCTGCCCTCTGGAGGTGCCTGTTTCCCTTAAGAGACTATTGAAAACTCTATAGAACATCCTTGGTCTTGTTGCAAAATTTAAACATATAAAAATTAAGTGAAGTGAATCCTACCATTTATAAATAGTACCTGTACTGACTTGAGGACATGATCTGTGTATTCTCAGGGAAGGAGGTTGCCAGTGAAGGCCCACAGGGATCTGTGCTTGAGTCAGCTGTTCCACAGATTCAAAACAATCTGGAGAATTAGGTGGATACTAAGATGACAAACGTTGCTGATGCTATTAAGTTAATCAGGGAAATAAAACTGAGAGATGAGAGTGAGGAATTGTGTAAGGGCCTCGTGACACTGACTGGCTATGGTACAGAAAAGTAGGTAGCATTTGCTTGGGAAAATATACACAGATGTACATGGGGAAGATATAGTCCTACATTTATATACATAGTTCCTTGTTATGCTCAGTCTACTATCTTTGCTTAGTTTGAATTGTTCACTAAGGATATTTGAACAAACAAATGAAACAACAACAATATTTTCTGAAAAGATACTAAAGTTTTGTTTCATTCAAACGAATTATCAACTGTGTATAAACTACAATTGCCTTATCCCTAGTGAGGTTAGGTGCAGGTCAGCTCTTTTAGCTATATACTCAGGTTCATTTCAAATTTAGACATACTACACAGTGATTGTATTTATCATTTATCTTTCCTTTCATGTATCAAAATCCAGTGTCCAGTATAGTATGCTATGGGTGTGTGTATATATAGGTATATATCTAATGCCTTTCAATTTCATAACCTGTTTATAACCTTGGAGGCTGATATGGTCTTTTACTGTGGAAAAATGAATGAAGATTAAATTAGGTGGTAGCTGGGTCTGTCCTGTGAGCTGTATCTTCTGGTAGCCCTTTGTCTTATGTAAAATGTGATACATCAGGAAGTGTGGTAACCTTAGAGAGGAACAGTTATTTTTTCTGTCTCATCTTGTCTCGTCTGGTTTGTACAGTCTAGCATATGGCTCAGTTACGACCAGTTTAGACAGAATTACTACAGGGAAGCCTTAGTAAGCATTTGTTGGCTGGTGTAAAAAACCTGGAAGGTAGGACAACTGTATCTAAATCCTTGGCTGAGGGAATGTGTTTACCTTCAGTTGCTTGATTTCACTATTTAGAAGTTACGCTACATACCGGTCTGCTCCAGTAGAGCAATAAATATTTAGCTGCCTGGAAATAATGTTACAGCCTTTTCTTTCAGATAGGGACATTGGGATAATTATTTATACCTTTGCTGTCTCGAGAATAAGCATTTGATGAAAAAGTGTCTTTGGGAAAAAAGCTTGTTGTAATTGTGTCTGGGCATCGGCTAGTGGAAAGTTTTTTCCTGAAGAGTTAGCTGTGATAAGCAGAGAGTCTTAGGAGCGTGGTGGTTTGTTTATATGTTGGGAAGGAGCTTGCTGTTGACAGAGAGCTTTCAGAAAGGGATACTCAAGACTAACACTTGCTTCTTGCTTGTCAATCCATGCAAGGATTTGTTTACCTGGATGTATTTCAAGGTATAATGATGCCTTCAGGCTTTCTGAGTAGAAAATCAGAAGAAATTTTCTGAGTAGAGACTACCGAGGGTTATCGAATCATTATTTTTAATATTTGTAAGTGTTAAATGCTATCATTAAGAATAGCATTTCACTAAATATTTAACTTCTTATTGTCTTTATAAATATTTACATATTAATAAGTATTGGTGATGTTTTTAATAAAAACAGAAAATACCAATGAAATAACACTGATATGCAAAAAATATAATTTCTAATTTTTCAGGTTTTACTCTAATAGTAATAGTAGTAAACTGATTAAGCAGATCATTGAAATATTTATTTCAGTGCCTGAAGACCCACCTAACAACATAACGTTTCAGAAGATACCAGATGAAGTAACAAAGTTCCAAGTAACATTTGTGCCGCCATCTGAACCAAATGGAAATATTCAGGTGTACCAAGCTATGGTTTACAATGAAGATGACCCAGCTGCCATCCGCATCCACAACCTTAGTGTCATTGATAAAACAGATCAGTCAGTCACTGCCATGATAGAAGGACTAAAAGGAGGACATACATATAATGTCAGCGTAAGAACCAACACTTTTTCTTTGAATTTTTTCTTTGATGTGAGTGAGTGTTTAGTCTGAATAGGGAACACAAACCTTGGCTGAATATGAGATTTTCATGCCAAGAATGTTAGCTGGGGTGTGAAGAGAGACAAGTCTGAGGAATAAGGGGAGCAATGAGGAGGGTGGAATGAGTGGGAGCAGGACACATCACTAGTGGTTAGCTTTGTGCTCTGGACCACCGGTTTGTGTGCTAGCAAAGCAGCTGTGACACATCATCACAGGTATGAGACTAAATCTCTCTCTCAATTCCACTACTTGCATTGCTCATTTGGCTCAAACGAAAGGTCCTGTTCTGCAAGGGAAACTTGCTAGAAGTATGTGTGTGAAGTCCTTTCAAATAATTGGAGACTAGGACTTAAGAGGAGGTGGCATAACTGTTTAAGTGGGCTTGGCTTTCTCCTATTTGTAAGAGCTACATTACAAGTGATGAAGTGTTACTGTACTTAGGATTGTAAAGAAATATGAAGTAAGTTCTAGCAAAGTGTGAATGACAAAAGGAGTGTTTCAGCATTCATTGTTGCTTCAAATATATCCAGATTTGGCCAATGTGAAGCTATTACAAATACTCATTAAAAAAAATGTTTGTTTTTTTAAGGTATATGCAATTAATGGTGCTGGTGCAGGGCCAAAAATTCAACTGAAAATAACCATGGATATCAAAGGTATGTCTCATAAAGTACCCTTTAGCTGAAATCTCTATAAATGCTGAAGAAATTGCTCTTCTGCCTGTGAGTACACAGCTGTGTGCCTTTGTCTATTATTTAGCGGCCACATAGTGTAGGAACAGGAACACATAACCGATAGCCTTGAATTGCAGTGCTCAATTTCACTCAGTATCACTGGTCATTTGCTATTCCTATCTGAATGATACTGTAAAACATGTGCAGACTCGGTGAAGTAATCATATTAACTTCAATATTTTAGTTACTATCAGCGAACAGCTTGGATCACAGAGATATGGCTAAGTACACAGTACCACAGTTGTGGAAATAAATATAGTCACTGATTGAAATTCATTGAAAAACTAAGAGTCAGTCTTTTACTGTTTTCTCCTTTAATTGAAAACTGATATGCAGAGGCATTTATCAGAATACAGTTTTTAGAGGCTTAAGGCATTAAGTAGAACATTAACTTGTCCCTAAAAATATGCTGAAGCTTTGTCTTGCATAACACAGCTATGTGCCTGAACAAAGTACTTCTAGTGAAAACATTGTATAACAAAACTCTGTGGTATATCTTTGTTTAAAAACAGAACCACCACGGCCTAAAAAGAAACCAGCACCAGTTTATGATACCAATGGGGCGTTACTTGTCACATCTACAACAATTACGATCAGAATGCCAATATGTTATTACAGTGATGATCATGGCCCTATCAAGAAGATACAAGTTCTTGTTGTGGAAGCTGGAGGTAGAATTTTATAAGTTCTCTTGAAAATTGTTTTTAGGTTTTTTTATTTCTTTATTTTCAGGCTATTTGTCTTTTCTCCTCTATTTCTTTTCTTGGGTCTCAGTAGTTTCATGCTAGAAAACAGCTAACAAAGTAATTTTAGCTGTGGCAAAAATACTAAGAGCAAAGTACCTTTCACAATACCTGTGGGCTGGGTACTGGATGTGACCAGTTATCCATGCTGTTTGAAGTCACCAGTATTATTCTGGCCCTATTGTTGTCTTTATATTTCTTTATTTCCTATTTCCTTGAAAAAGATACATTTGGCATTTGTGAAAGGTAAATAAAACTGAAACTTTTTTGCAAGGTTATTCTGTTGCTATTAGTGTTGCCTGTAAAAGAATGCAGTCATGTGCAGTTGATATTTCCATTTCATAACGGGGGCAGAGGGATTTATATAAATCCCGTCTGTAGACTGTGGGTTAGAATGTGTATTCCCTTGTACGGACTGATGAATATTTACTCATATGAACAGTGCCATGATGCTCTTCTGAGTAATTGCCTACCAATGTGAGTGGGAGTTTCATGATAGGACATCATATGGTCAGGCTTACTTTACCTAAGCAGGACAAATTCCAGGTATTTAATTCCCTTGTTTTGCTTGCTTTCAAAGTATAGAAGTAAAGCATTCACACTAAGTGAGTTCACATAAGTCTCTCAGCTTTTTCTGAATGTTGCATTTTAGCACTAATCCTACAATTACTTCATAGCTATTTCTGTGAAGATTCTCTTGAACTGATAGATATACAAATACCATGTTAAGCAACATCTTGACGATTTTTCTCCTGAGTTGCTGGGTACTGTCCACTTATTGAAATTTAATAATTTCATTTATTAAAAAGTCTTTACTCTCTTTAGAGTAAACACTTTTTACTGTCTTTGCTAGCCATGCTCAGTTTAAAAGTCAAGTGGCTTGCACAGGTGATATCCTCTACAGGCAGAACTCACGTGCAAGACTGCCCCTGAAATTTTCTAGTTGTGGTTCAGTTGACTTACTCTGAGTTAGCAAAATACAGATAGTGTGGATAATAAGGAAATTTGGGTTCAAGTGCTAATACAGTTATAGACTTAGTTGTGTAAATGGCACTGACAGCATGCTAAGGTCTTAAAAACATTAATTTCCTATTTAACTTCTTTAATTACAGTCTAGTTAGAATGTAAATTATGTCTAATTATTTCTTTTCTTGACAATAGCTCAGCATGATGGGAATGTTACTAAGTGGTATGATGCATACTTCAACAGACCGAGGCCATATTTTACAAATGAAGGCTTTCCAAACCCACCATGTGTAGAAGGAAAAGAAGATCTGAGTGGCAAAGAAGAGATATATGTCATAGGTGATGATACTACATGTATGATACCAGGCAGTCATGACAAAATATGTAATGGCCCACTGAAACCAAGAAAGCAGTACCTGTAAGTACATTTGTCTCTATGTTTGTCCAAGAGAAAGATTTAAGTGAAATATACATTTATACAAACATACAAAATGTGTAGTTCAATTATGAAAAGGTGGACATTGAAATGATCTTCATGTGTCTCTAATTTTAAATTTTTTGGCGGAGCATAAATATGGGAGACATATTTTTTAAAAATGTTTCAGGTAACAGAAGATGCTTACTGAATTCTTAAATTAAAGAAGCCCAAATTCAAGATAAGTAATTCATATAGTTTAATTATACATTTAAGATATTAACACTGAGTCCTTGGTGTTCTGTCATAATGTCACTTTAGCAGGCGAATAATGATGCCAGCTTATATTATACTAAAACTGAAAAAGATTTTTTAGTTTCCAAGTGAAATAATATTTAAGAAAATGCACATAAACTTGTATTTCATTAGTTTTCTTGGGTTTATTTCACAGATTTAAGTTCAGAGCAACTAATGTTAAAGGACAGTTTACAGATTCTGACTATTCTGACCCTGTCAAAACATTAGGTAAGGAGAGTGTCATTTACTAAAATATTTCTCTATTTCCAAAGAATATCTAGACAATTACATGTTTCTTTTTAGTACAGTGTTTTCCCTGAAGTAAATAATCTCTATTTTTGTTGGACCTAGCTTAACCAGAATGGCTGAGGAAACATATCCATTCCCAAAATGTGTCCTTTTGAGGTTGTCAAGAGGTCTTACCTTAGCCTGAACTATTAAATGAAGTAGCAGTATTGACAAAGTTCATTAGCAGAGATTCAGTTATACCCATAAAAATACCATTTTGCCAGGATAACTCATCTTGCTTGGTGAACTACCAGAGCTATACTGTTTGTGCAGTTTCCCTCTGTGTTGGATGTAGAGCTAGTATTGCATACTCTTCACTAGGTAAAAAAACAGCTGGATGGCTGGGCCCAAAGGGTTGTGGTGAATGGAGCTAAATCCAGTTGGCAGCTGGTCACAAGTGCTGTTCCCTAGGGCTCAGTATTGGGGCCAGTTCTGTTTGATATCTTTATCAAGGATCTGGATGAGGGGATTGAGTGCACCCTCAGCAAGTCTGCAGATGACACCAAGCTGGGCGGGAGTGTTGATCTGCTCGAGGGTAGGAAGGCTCTACAGAGGGAGCTGGACAGGCTGGATTGATGGGCAGAGACCAATTGTATGTATCAACAAGGCCAAGTGCTGGGTCCTGCACTTGGGTCACAACAACCCCATGCACCACTACAGGCTTGGGGAAGAGTGGCTGGAAATCTGCCCGGTAAAAAAGAACCGGGAGGTGCTGGTTGACAGCCGGCTGAATACGAGCCAGCGGTGTGCCCAGGTGGCCAAGAAGGCCAACGGCATCCTGGCCTGTATCAGAA
>JANZLQ010000065.1:7123204-7177252 GCA_026212715.1 Elanus axillaris
TGTTTAGTCTGGAGAAAAGGAGGCTGAGGGGGGACCTGATCGCTCTCTACAACCCCCTGAAAGGGGGTTGGGGCCAGATGGGAGTTGGTCTCTTCTCCCAAGTAGCAAGTGACAGAACAAGGGGAAATGGCCTCAAGTTGCAGCAGGGGAGGTTTAGATTGGATGTTAGGAAAAATTTCTTCCCTAGAAGGGTTGTCAAGCATTGGACCCGATTGCCCAGGGAAGTGGTTCAGTCACCATCCCTGGAGGGATTAAAAAGACATGTAGATGTGACATTTAGGGACATGATTTAGTGGTGGAATTGGCAGTGCTAGATTAACGGCTGGGCTCAATGATCTTAAAGGTCTTTTCCAACCTGAATGGTTCTATGAGTCTATTCCAGTGAGCCTCGTGTAGGAAACCTCTTGGCTGCAGATTATTCCTTCTAGTGGCAGCTCATCTGAGGACATGACCCTTCAGCCCTTCATCCTTTAGATACAAAGCTACATAGTAATTAATAAATTAATTGTCTAATAGACCAAAATTGGGAATGAATGCTCTGATAGCAGATTGCAATAAGATCTCTAAGTTCTTCTAATATATTGGTAAGCCAAAATTACTTAGCTAAGCATTAGCCCTGACTTGCTGAAAAGGGATCCCAAGACAACTGGATGAGTACCCGGAAGAATTTTAGTGGGCACATATTTTTCATTTGGCATTCATCTTCTGTGACACAAGCTCCCTTATTCATCTAGTCCATGTTAGAAATTTGTTACATGATCTGATACTGAAGACCCTGAAATGCTAATTCACTACCTGAATATTCTGAAAGGATCTGGCACTATTTCTCTAGCCCTGAATGTTTTGGAAAGTGCAACACAAAACTTGTCTTTATATGTTCTGAGTTTAAAAGTTCTAAGCCAATGAAGCAAATAGTTTGCCCAGTAAGGAAAAGACAGTGTGTCCAATCAGGGAAAACAAGCCTACTGGAAATGAGTCCAGCTGTATCCAGTCCTCTGGGCAACTTTCTCCTTTCTAATAGAAAAGTCAGCAATGGTTAAAGAAACCATGTTTTATTGGCCGACAGATAGTATAATTCATTCTCTTCTACATTGTTACTGAAAACTTGTGACACATTCTTCTTTGATGTAGATCATAAAGAAGAAAGATCTGTTTGTATGCTGAATAAAATGTAATAGGAAAAAAATTAGACCTGATAAATTCCTCAGATATCCATGGCTGCTCATACCTACCCATCCAGTGCTTTCTGTACTAAAGTTTAATTAACATCAAGCACTGCTTTTAAAATGGGCACTACAGCAAATTCTTATCTGACCTTAACTTATGAATTTCAGAGCCTATCCAACAAGAAACAAAACTCAAGTGGGACAGAAAATTAAAAGTTCCTTCTATGCTTTCTTACAAGTGTTGTGAAATCAACGTCAAATTGGTATTCACAAGTGATGCAGGTACTGCAGTTGAGTGGCCTTGAAGATATAGCACTGGCAATGCCATTATCGATGTCATCTTAAATGAATAAAGGAAGTTAGATTTTTTCAGACACATTTTCTCTTGAGACACATAACCTGAGGAACCTTGCCCAAGTGTTTCCTTATAGAACATGCTTTGGTTATATGAACTTCAGACTTGCTCTAGAAGTATAACCCAGAATGCACACCAGAAAGATCAGTAACTGTTAGGCATCTCTGTGACCTAGCTTCTATTCCACTTGTAACAATGGCATCTTTTCAGAAGAAATTTATGCTGCCTGAAATCAGAATTGCAATTTAATTTTAAATCATCTTCTTTTGTAATAATCACTGAAATTTGTGTTTTTCCTACATTACACTTTAATTTTAGTAGATAAAACACTAATTTGAATTTTGGCAGAGGTATTCATGACAGTTCAAAGAACTCTACATTATTTTGGTTTCGAAGTCTACTTGTAGACTGGAAAACCAGAAAGCTAACCTTGTATCTGTGTAATTTAATACTGCATGTTAAATATGTTTGAAGCAGAAAAAAATTTGGAAAACCTATGAAAGAGTTCTCTGTGACAGATGTCAGATGTTCTTGTTAAACAATAGGAATTTTGCTAGGGAGGAACACTGAAGCAGAAATTATTGAATACACAGCTGCAATAATGATTTTTTAATTATAGCAGAGGATACATTTTAATATGGTGCTCCCACTCAACCATACTTGGAGTACCACAAATCTTCTCTTGAGCTGGAGAAGTGGAGTTTCTTCCTCATAACCCATGACTGACTGTGCAAAAGTAACAACCACACTACAATGAAAGGTCAGGATTTTTCCATGAGATAATTAAGATGGTGTGACAAATACTGTTTAAACTTCTAATACATCAAGGCAGATTATAACCTTTTCATAAACTCTGATAGCTAGGTCAGCAAATCATCATGGGGCAGCTGGTAGTCCTGTGTAATTGTAGACTTTTTCCATGTAAAATACAAAGCTGATGAGACAGGAAATAATCAAAATGGGGTTTCCTGACACTGCCTTTTGCATAGAAACCTACCTTCTGATATTCTGTTATTGCAGTTTGTTATCATCATGTATTGACTTGCAGCACTTCAGAGTTACACAACATGATGGCTTCTGGTTTGTCTCCTTTTCCTTGCCTGCAATTAGCTCTACAGATATGCATGGTCCTTCCTTTTTGCAAAGAAATAGGAGAAAATGTATTTTTTTTTTATACTTGATGGGTATTCTACCAGCACTGTTTTGTTTAAAAACATCAGCAACATTTGGACTGATGTTGACCCTAAGGTTTAACATTGACTTCGCTGTTTAGTGCAAAATAGATAGAACTGTTGTAGAGGTTCCTCTGGAGATTCTTCTGTTCTTCTTCCACATTACTAACATTTGTGCCTTATCACAGAGATCAGTGAGTGGAAGGGACTTTTTCATTCCTTTTCTCCTTGCAACATTTTTTTATATACTTGCTTTTCTTTTCTATTGTCTTTCCCTGGCCTAAATTATTCTTACCTTGTAGTGTCCAGCATTGCATCTGAATCTTCAGTAATACAGTGGAAGAATTATTTCAGCTGTTTTGTAAACTATACTTAATTCTGTTGTCTGTAGTTTCATACAGGCATGATATTGCTTATTTATGTTGGGTTTGGTCTACAATAATTTCACACTTTTTTCTGATACATTTCTGCCTAACCTACTGTTTATTGTGCTGTATTATTGTAGCTGAGTATTCTTGCCTGTGTGGAGAACTACGCACTTGATCTTGCAAAATTGCATCCTACTGTTTTAAGATGATTTCTTCAGCTAAATCAAGATCATTTTGAATTTTAATCATGTTCTCCAATGTACATGCAGTCCAGATCATCAGCAATAGACTCTCTAATCCAAAGATCGGAGGCTTTTGAGAGAAACAAAGCCAGGACTCCAGTGTTTCCCTATGTGTCCTTGGGCAGATGTTGTCCCTTGAGTGTGAAATCTCAGTTTCATATGGCAGGAAGCAGTACATTTTTCTGTCCTTCCTGGAGGCTGGACGGGAGCTAGGTTTTCTACATTAGATCAGCAAGTGGAGGTGAATGTCAGCATAGATGAACAATACCAGCAGTAGTAATCCCTTGCTTTTCATATTTTCACTGTGTGCCTAAGGAAAAAAAGAGGCTGAGGTTTTTGAGATAGGGACAGGATTACTAGGAAGGGTGGGAAATTAAATGAGTCTCAGAAATTTAACACCGAATTGTTCAAAAAGAGTTCTATAAACTACTAATCTAAACTGTTTATCAGTCTTTGTGTGAGCCTTTGTTCTCATCTGGAAGGACTGATTAGAATACCAGCACTTTTACCTTTTTATCATAGAGGCCTTTATGATTACTTGTGACTTGCTGGTGGTTATTCTTAACAATATCACCAGTTTCCACATAAATAAAGAGCCCGAGTTAACAGTCAGTGAGGCAGATTAATCCAGAAAGTTCAGATCTGATCACTAGGTGAGTTCCTTCAGCACCCTGAGGAGAGCATCTCCAAAAAAGCACCTTTTATTTTGTGTGTATGAGTGACAGCTGCAGCCTCATAGCTTTAGAGTTGTGCCTCTTCCTTCTCCATTTCTGGAGCTTGATTACTCCTGGCTGTTAGAGCAGTGTGTCTGTTCTCGGCTGCACAGAGACTGAAGCAGGAGCTCAGCTCAGGCTGGTGTTCAGACTGATGTTACTGCAGTGCAGACCTACCTTAACCTGTTTAGCAGGTAAAACTGAAAAGCACTAGGGGATGGCTGCACATATAGTTGTAGACATATACTATTAGCATTATGTATTACATAGATCAGCAATGCTTAGGAACCTTTACATAAATTGTTTCTGGTTTTCTTATATTATTCTTTCCTGAGCAGCCCTTTGACTGACACAAAACGGATGCAGTTGTACAGAAAGAATAGTGTCTGTCTCTCATCACTCCCTGATTTCACCCTGTCAGAAATGCAAAAATTGTAATGAATCCATGAAATATTAGATTTCCTCTTTCTTTTGCAGGTGAAGGACTGTCAGGAAGATCTGTAGAAGTTATCCTTGCTGTTACTTTGTGTGTACTTTCAGTTGTTCTTTTAGTGGCTGCAGTATATGCTTTTGCAAGGTGAGATTTATGTATCCTTGACATACCATGTTTGCAAGCACTCAAAACTATTTTAAAGAAAAGTTGAAACAGTCCTATAAATAGAGCCAATCTGTCATTTCAAGATGTATTGCATTTTCTTTTCTTTTTTTTTTCTTCTTTTATGTAGGAACTTAGCGAGGGACTCGCAAAGACTGTAGTCTAGTGAGGGTAACCTCCATAGATGAAGGAGAAAACCCAACTTCTCCAGAGGGTAAATCAGAGCAGTAGCCTATCTTACCCTTTCGGAGCCACTTCTCTATTGACTTGACGATACAGATCAGAGTGTCACCTGGCTGAAGTTAGCATGATGGCTAACCCTACTGACAACTTGATATGAAGTAAATTCTATAAATACTCTTTTCTGTCTTACTAATAAATTTATCAGTTAAATACATTGAAGTCTCACATGTGAAAGAAAATTGACTTCTAATTCAAATTGTGAACAAAATGTCTATGTAAAGAAGCAGACTGCGTACAGCATACATGTTAGTTTGCTCATTCAGCGAATTTCTGTTCTTCCTCAGCTGCATCATTCAGGCATCCAAAGAATTTATGTAGGAAAACTAAGAGAATACATAGGCTAGATTCTTTCTGTATGAATTTTAGACAACCTAACTGCTGGATTTTACTAAATTACACTGTTGGAAGGGAGAGCAGAATAAAGGCCAAGGAAGGATTCCCGGCACCCATTTTTCAGTTTCAGCTTCTCTAATCAAAGTATTGACATATCTGTCCATAAGTCTTTTGCATGTTTATTTTTTGCTATTATTTTCTGTTTAGAATTCGGCAAAAGCAAAAAGAGGGAGGCACGTACTCCCCACGAGATGCTGAAATTATTGATACTAAGTTCAAACTGGATCAGTTGATCACAATGGCAGACTTGGAGCTGAAGGATGAGAGATTTACACGGTAAGCGTATTCCTTAGACAAAACAGTAGTCCAAAGGGGCTGTAGCCATGACCCCTTTCTGACCTTTGCTTGTTTGGAAGTGTTTGTGCTGTTCTTATTTACACAGGTCAGTGAGATCCTCTTTCAAAGGACGACCTCTATCCTCAAGACACTTCTCACTAGCTTTTAGAAAATCACTTAATCTTCAGCTCTTTTTACAACAAGATAAAGATCTAAGTGCAAATCACTGTTTAATTGTGTTAGCAAAAAAAGGGCTACATATTTTTAAACATGCAGAATTTCTGAGGTTTTTTGATGGCTTAGTGTTCTGTGTAGACTGCAAACTTATATAAGCATTTTGAAAGAGTCAAACTCCCAGAAGCCCTGGTAAACTAATTCAGGAACAAATCTATCATTGTTTAATTGACATTTAGAAAGCATTCTTTTCACAAGGAGATTTGCATAACATCTGGGTTTCCATGGAGCTCAGCACACCGGCTATCCTGACATCTACTCCTTTAAGGTGTATGCAGCAATTCTGGGCTATTCATATTTTCTGTTCAACAAAGAGTCTTGTCACAGATATTTATCAGAAGGAAAACTGCCCTTTTTGACTACCAGAAGTATGGATATTATTCACCAAATAAATACAATGATGATTCTCAATAATATATGACATCCAACTGAGTTAGAAATATTTGGTGAACATTCTTTACCTGCCTGTATTTTCCCTGCTGTGTCACAGATGAAACACTGTGGTAGGCAGTCTCCTTAAAGATGAGAAGCCTAAAATAGTCTTCCCCCAGCAGTCAGGCATCCTACTGTTGCAGACTAGGAATAGCTGGAAGATGAAAGGTTGTAGCTGTTGACCTGTTTTGTTTAAGTGTGTGTATGTCTATGTGTGTGGTACAGAGTAAGTTGATTGCATGTACAAATCTGTTTAAAATAGTGCACACAGGAATGGCTGCTTGTAACAGATGAGAAACCATACTATGAATCATCTGGAAATCATTGACATAATGGATGTGGTATGTTGTGTGTGGGGCACATGTCATTCAGATAGCATTGTTTAGTACCTGCTAATAACAGCGGAAAACATTCTCTGAAGACAGAACCATTGCCAATGCATTGTGATAACTGTGACTGGTATAAATGATTGTGATGGATCTTCAAAACAGCCTTGTTTCCAAAGTGTTAGCTGAATAAGAATGGTACTAATTTTGTTTATATACTAAAGTGTTAATGGATTTTACTTTCAGATACTCTTCATTTTTCTTTAGACGCAAGGAGATATTTGTCATCCAGTAAGTTTTTGTGTTATTGAAGCAACATGGTGTGTTTTCCATTCTGTTCTCTTAACCTGTGTGCTACCATGCTATATTGAACGATATAGTTAATAAAAATGAAACTTCAATCTTTGCAGCTATACTAGTGACAAACAGTGGTATTTGTCATTATGAAATCATGTTTATTTTTAGTCCCTAATGTTAAGGTTCAACAGTTCCACAACTATTTTGAAACAAATGAGGGCAATTTTTACGTGGAAATTATAACATACTATAACAACATAGCACTGATATATACAGCCTATCATTGAAGGAAATGTAGTGCAAATGTGACATAACAAACATGCTGTTTCTTTCCTTTGGCAATTAGAATGTATGTACTTAAGAGAAGTTCTCTTTTTTTCTCAGCTACTTTTTCTACTCACTTATACTGCAGCTATTTTGTACTATACCCCTACAATCTCAGCAATATATCCATGCAGTCAAATCCTTTATCAGTTTGCAGAGTACTATTCTGCCACTTTTCTAAATCATGTGTAGTTTAGATTTGTACAGTCTCAAACTCTACAGGGTAATTGAAAACTATAATTGAAAACTATAATATTTCATACTTACGTGCTCATCATTATGTGATTTATGCACAGCAAGGTCTTTACTGAACAGTGTTTCAGCAGTTTTTAGTTACTCCACCCTTATTTTAATGAGTCAGTCTCACATTTTGGTTTGCAATTTGTCACGTCCTTCCATCTGTATTTTTCTCTTTCCTCCTTCCCCATTTCTTTAATGGCCAAAAGCAAAGACTCTCTTCTTCTGCCATTCTTGTAAGGTACATGATGCAGCTGTTAAATTTGGGGTTATTATTTTTCAAACAGTAGTGACACTGAAGCTACAGAAGGCTCCTTGCCTAGGTCCTTTGTTGGACAGTATGACAAATTTGTTGAAGCTTGAAGTGCAGGCACTGAGACTTCCACAGGACAGTATTCATGCCATCTCTTCAACTGGAAGTCAGTAAATGTACTGTGGGACCCTACTAGATAACATACATAAAGTAATGAGGGGCAGGATATCCTTTATCTGCTCAAATTTTTTTACTTTATTACAGCTTTTTTTAAGCTTTAAAGAATGTTTCAATATGTGTAAGATTCTGTTCTGGTAATGTCAAGGACCAAAAGAGACATTTTAGGTGTCTTTAATGCTGTCTTTCATGTAGATACATCCTTCCTGGTAATGATGAGTTATATCAAGAAGCAGGCGGAAGCATGGCAGCATGCACCAAGGCAGCGTACTGCAGAGCCTAATGTCTAAAATATATTTGCTGCCTGTTTTCAGACTTCCACAGCTACACCACAGAAGAACATTAGTACCTGTTGCCTTTGGGGAATAGCTATGCAGAAGTCGAGCACAGTCCCAATTCTTGTGTTGTCCTTATCATTCTCATGATTTGTGGTTAAAGCAGTGACATGTTAGCATGTTAAATTATTGTATTACATGTTGATGACTACAGTGTAACCTTCACAAATTTACCATGCATTTGGACTGGGACTGTGCATCACTGCATCTGCATAACCTACTGCCATACGTTGGCTGCATTTAGTCGGCCGTCTCAGCTGTGTTTGCAAAGTGTGCTGTGTTGTAGAATGCTGGTTTCAGTTCATGGCATCTTGTAATTTTATGAGGAAAACATAGATGGAAAGACTCCTTTTCTAGGCTGTTTTGTTTGTATTTCTTGGATACTGGTAAATCAGCTGAAATCTGGTCCAATTAAGCACACTTTCTACCCTGAAAGAGTGATGGGGAGTTTGTGTGAAAATCTTAGGTGATAAAAGGGCAGTACAGATTTTTTCTGTATCTACTAATCATCCCATTCAGTGCTCATTTGAAGGAGATGCTTTAGAAACCAGGTGTTTTGTCATTTCTCAGCCAGTACATTATTTATCATGTTAGCTACTATAAATCAGTAAAAGCATGGACTTGCAGCTGACACAGTTCATCCACAGAATCAAGATATTCTAGCCTACTCCATGAGATTCTTCTTGACTGTCTATCATACATTGTCTCTTCAAATATTCTCTCATACTTAGTGGATCGTGGCCTATGATCTTGGCTCATATTCTCAGGAAATTTTTGCAGCTGGTATCACATGGAAATAAAAAGAAATAGGAAAAGGTTTTTCTGTTCTGCAAGAATATGACTGGAAATATCTTTTATCACTCTTATCAGACCAAAAATTCAAAAGCTTGAAAAGTTGAATGAACCAAAACTCAGCAAATGTTCAGTATGTTAAAACATTTTATTTCACATATTTTTATAATTTTTAATATTAATTATTTTGCATTATCAAGGAGCGTTTAAGTAAAAGAAACATAAAATCCAAAAGTGCCAAGTATGCCATTTTGCCAATTTTGAAACTTTGGGGGGGGGGTGTCAACATTTCTTTCAAATCAGGAAATTCATGGCAAATCCCAGTTCCCAGTAGTAATTTTTAACATAATGGTCATCATAAAAAAATTTACTTGAAAAACTTGAGTGTCTGAAAATTACTAATACCAGCTAATACATATACCATCTCTCAGTAAGTCTTTGTTAGACAATTAGTTAATGGGATGTAGTTTCAGAGGGCATGCAGGGAATTAAGTCCTACTGAATTCAGTGGAAAATGATATCCACTTTATGAAGCCAAAATGCTAACTTTGAAAGTTTTGGGACATATGTTGATCTCCATGATAATGGAGATGGTATGAGACAGGCAATAACAGAAAAAAAACAAGCCCATCAGTCTAAACTGGTTTAATCATTGCTTCATTAAGCACACTGAATATACATATACTGGGGCCCCTTATCGCTTACTTTTTGTAACATGTCCATAGGGTTTGGCAAGTCACTTTTCAAAGCAGACGTTCATCTGCTGTGAATAGATTCTGTCACTAAATTTTCAGGGCGCACCAGGTTTGGCGAGAGACAAGTAACCTTCCCTGTTTCAGGTGCTCACCTAGGAATCACAGAATCATAGAGTGGTTTGGGTTCAAAGGGACCTTAAATGTCATCTAGTTCCACCCCCCTGCCATGGGCAGGGACACCTTCCCCCAGCCCAGGTTGCTCCAAGCCCCATCCAGCCTGGCCTTGGGCACTGCCAGGGATGGGGCAGCCACAGCCTCTCTGGGCAACCTACTTCTAGCAAGAGACAACTTCTCTGGCACCCTACTTTTGCAGTGGTTTCTGCAGCAAGGATAGAGCGATGTAGTTCCTCATTTCTTAAAAACTTTCCTTGAGAAGTCACACCTTGTGGTGGGTGCTTTGAGGCTTTTGTTTCATTCTATGTGAGACAGCTTGTCAAGCAAATGGGGCAGAGATTAAGAAGAAATAGTTCTGAATTACAGACACTGTAACCCTTGCAAATACCAGGTAATTAGAACTCTTTATGGAAAAGTATTGTATATAAAATTATTGTCTGATCTCACCTTTGCTATATATTGTGCATTCAGTAGGTGTCTATATTCGAGGTAACAATTCTGGACACCCATTACTTTCTCTAGACAGCCTGTTTCTTTTTTCCTTGGGTGGGGATAAGCACGGTTCCTGCCTTGCCTTTTTCTTCAATAAGCTTCTCTTTAGTAATCAACTATCAAAAATAGGCTTCCTGAGCTTTGTATCCCAGGAGTACAGGCTTTATGAATGTATGTGTCCTGGTACAATGGAAGAAATGACCATGTGTTCTCTTTCCTTAGGCCTTTAATATTTAGGAAGGGTTAAGCTCCATATTGCTTTCAATTAACTTGCTAAAAATTAGTTCCTCCGTTGGTCCTAGGAAGTGTCAATGGTGCTTATGAGTTAAGCCTTTTGCCTACATACTCATTTCTGTTTTTTTCTGTTTGGACAAAGTTTTAATTCCCTGTGGATTTCAGATGATTGACCCAGAGAGAAAGCCGAGTCTGTGTGACAATATGGTCTTCAGTTACCACTGCCAACACAAATAAATGGCTTCTTTCTAGCTCTATCATAAGTAATCTGAGTGGGATTCAGATTTTTGATAGACTTCAAAAAAATCCCACACATGAAACAATACACTGTTTTAAAAGAAAATCAGATTTGAGGCAATAAAGCATTCTTCATCTTAGAGAATGTTTTTCTTTCCTAGTTTCAAAGTCAGACAAGTGGGAATCTGGAATTGTCCAGCTGAAATAGGGAAATTTGCAACTTCAAGGTTTGATTCTAGATTGTGCTCATGAAGATCTAGTGATATCTGTATTATGTTTAATAAAAAAGACTGGGAAATGTGGAAAACAGGTAGACAAGTATTTGTTCATTGATGAAATACCCTAAGATTGTAATTACATATTCCAAGTCAAGAGACTTGGAATACTCATTTTTGAAGTCTGAGGATGCTGGAACTGAGCATAGATGTAAGTCTTGAGCAGGCATACAAAATTCATCCCTTCTGAAGATTCTTACACAACAAACCCAACATATTTGCCACAGTCTTCAAGTTAGACATTAGTTCTCACATAAGCATTTCAATTAAATTGTCTTATTTTCTGAGCTGCCAAGCCACTGCAATATGCACTTGCTACCAACACAAGTGTGAGAATTCAGTAGTTCTCAAAATCAAGTTCTTCACTTTAATGCCCACAGATAGCTCAAAGAGTCAATCTGTAGATGACTAACTTTAAAAATGTTTACTGCTTGTGACAGATATTATATGATTATGACTTTAAAAATCACCTGTTATTAATGATGAACTAGAAAGGAACATATGTAACACTAAGTGTTGAGTTCATTTCCTGAGCTTTTTCAGTGCTTCCCTTCCCTGCTTTGAGTGAAAGTAAAAGAAGGAAACATTGTGAGTAAGGTAGTGTTAATGGTGCTGCTTGTCTCCTATATTCTTTGCTGTTGGATCCATGTACCTTCAGCACTGAAGCACTAAATGACATACCCAGGTTGCTTATGTACAGCATAGATGTAATTTTTATTCCCTGATGACCAAACTGCATTTGCTTAATGCAGATTAGCTGCAGTAAGCCCCTAAATGCTATCAATTCGAGAGGAGGAAAGCCAACAGTATTCAAAAAATTACTGGGATGTCAACTGGGAGATGACATTTTTCCTGTTGTTTTATGGTGAAGATAGGTGAATTCAAATTAAAAAAAAAAACCACCAGACAAACAAACAGTAATTTCTTTGCAGAGACTGCTTATAATTTTGTCCTGAAAAGGGGCCTAAAAAATGTTTACTTTCTGCCCAAAGACAAATATATTTGCATGCAGTACATTGGCACAGCTATTAAGAATGCTTTTTCTTCAGGAAACTTTAGGTCTATAATGTTGTCAATATTACTAAGAGGTAGTTTCATCTGCCACGTAATGCAAGCAACATAAGTGATACAATAAGCACTAGCTAGATGTCTAAACATTCTGAATAGAGTTGCATGTTTTGTTGTCTTATCTTCTTTTTCATTCTAAAGCCCTCCTGCAGTTGTCCTAGTAAGCACTGTGAGTTTGAGCCTTTTTCTGTGAATTCTTACACTTCTTTTTAAAGCAAACTGTTATCTTTTCTACTCAAATTATGGCAGCAGTAGATATTTGTATTTGTGTTATAGAATAGTTTTTGTAATATTTGTAGGTAAGAATGTATGATTTTGGGAGACACAGACATATAAAAAGTATACTTGGAGCTTTTTCGAAAGGGCAACTTATCTTTTAAAATGCAGTACTTCAGACTTTTTGGCTTGGTCTTCTAGACAAGCTTTGTGAGTCTGAGTGCCCAAATTTTGGCTTCTAAATCCATAATGCTGAGACATTCTTAAAATGGGTTCAAAGGCGATGATGATGACCAAGTTTCAAGGCCACCTGAAAGTCCCCTGAGTACAGATGCTCATGTAACATCTTCATGAAACCTGCTGTGGGATCAAGTTAAAGATTTAATATGTAGCACAGTTTTTTAAATCACCGTGCACCAGAAAGAGCAGTGAAGATGTAAAAATGAGCATGAAAACAAGCACTCATTTTTAAAATCTTCAGAAAAACAGACATAACTGTTTGGTTTCTGTAGAGGTATACCAATAGCATGGTTAATCTCTGACTTATTTTAGATATATGCTTAAAATGAGATTAAATCACACCTATTTCTCTTCATTGATTATAAAAGGAATCTAGACTGACTAGCTCAGAAATACGTGTCTGTATTCAGTCAGCTGAATCCTATCCTTATGCTCTGAAATGGCCCTTGAAAGAATGATATTGAGTATGTAGTATAAAATGAAGCCCATCAACATATATGAAGTTGTATACTGGAAGTATGGATTTCCCAGGGCCATATGAGCCCAGAGCACTGTAAAATGATCTGAAGAGAATGATAGGAAGTGTAACTACCATATCCTATCAATATCTGCCAATACCTGAGATAAAAACTAAGCAAGACAATCACCCAAGGTATCTGACATATAATAGTACTTGAATCCATGAGAGAAATAAATCTGGTTCTTTAGTTACTTGAGTATTTACTCTAAAATCCATTAATATGCACAATATTGGTTAACCCTCAGCTTGCTACATTTAACAAAAATCTCTGTTGCAGGTTACTTAGTTATAGAAAATCCATCAAGTAAGTTGAATAAAGTTTTTTATATTTTGGTCATCGGTGAGTTTCAATGTGTGGTTCCCTCCTCTATGTTTATTAGAAAAAACCCTCCAAGCTGCGTATAAATCATAAAAGCATGACTAATTGCATGGTAACTGGAGAAATGCTTTCTCTCTCTCTGGGGTGAAGCCTGCATGTCTGTGTTTTAGCTTGGGAAGTAATACAGGGATATTTAAACTCCTCAGGGTTTAAAAACCATGTCATTATGAGAATGAGGTCACTGCAATATTTTATATGTCTAAAACCTTGCAATGTATAAAATGTTTTCTGTGTGACAAAGGAGTATTATGTACTTTAGAATGCAATGATAACTTTGCAAATTTCCATTAATGTCAAAACCTTGCCTTGGAATGCTGCTACCTATAAAAACAGTCCTACCCTACAGTACTGTTAACATTAGCAACATTAAAAACTTGGTGAGAGGGAACAAGGGGAGAAAATGCTTCTATTTGAAGTGGCTGAAAACAAACCAAATAAGCATGCTGTAAGCAATTTATAATTTTCTGCCTATAAGTATCAGTTTCTATTGAACTGAAAAACTTTGTTTATTAATAAACTGCAGTTAAATAAGAATAACAAGGATGACAAAGAAATTCCCTATAGGTTTCTAATTCTTCTGTCATTACTTTCAGGCCAATAAGCAAGAAATCCTTCCTACAACATGTTGAAGAGCTTTGCACAAACAACAACCTAAAGTTTCAGGAAGAATTTTCGGTATGTTGCTAGCAGTTGTCACAACATCGCAAGACCTTCAGTCGTTTCATGTGTCACATTTCATGTCCATTTTAAGCAGGCAAGGCCATGAAGGACTCTGGCCTTGATAATCAATACCCAATTACCAGGTCGATTGTTTAGAAAGTAATATTACACTGATTTGGATTCTGCAGTCTACGCTGTACCCTTATCAGAATTATTCACCTAAGTGTCAGCAAAAGATGATCTTCTTTAGTCTTTGCAAGAACACCATAATATTTATGTTCTTACATATGTAGCAATGCATATGTAGTTTACCTGAGAACAGTTTATTTAGAAAGAGTTTTCTAACACATATGCAGGTATATTTAACTGTGTTAAATAAGCTCATTTTCCTGAGTGGTGATGACCCCCAAAACACGGCTGACATTTATTCTGTGAAATGTTCTGGCCCCAGTCATACTGCCATGGAACTCAGAAATGTTTTTCTTTCATAGGTTTCAGTGCAGGAAGTAAAAAGTTTGGGCATGGTACTTTGCTTTTTGTTCCTCTACAAGTAATAAGTTATACTTGTCATGTTCTTGAGAATGTCCTCCATGTGAATAGCCTCCATCCCTTTGCAAGCCTGTCTTCCTTTCTGAAAAGAGACCAGCTTTCAAAATATACATTACACATAATGCATATATACTTTCAAATTTAAATCTCAAAGTTTTTAGTATTTTCATTAAGTAACATTTTTACGGCTATCATTTATTTTTCTCAACAATATCTTCTCATTATTTCAGAATTTTTATCACCATCATTTTTAACACATACAGTCATTTGCCTTCACAAAAACAATTTGTCAGTCTCCAGTGACTTTATTATTTTGGATTTATAGATTTACCATGAATTGCTTACTAGTTGGATTAACTAAAATGAAGACTCAACAATTGGCTTTTCTTCTGCTAGATTATAATATTTCAGTCTCTGAGGGAAAACTATCAAAAGTGTGAAAAGATTAATGGTATTTCCTACAGCTTTTTTGTTATGCTCCTTAGGTAAAATTGGTCTGGATTTAATAATAAAAAGCACCATAAAATTCTCTGAGCAATAAAGTAGAAGAACTTTTTTCCAAGAGCAGAAGTGTTATTTCACTTGAACAAGAGTGATTATAGTTATATTACGCATGACTGAACAGATGAAAAGTTTTACTAGCAATAACATTTTCACATATTAACATTCATCACTGGAAAGTTTCTAGTATTACTTTCTTTAGGTGTGAACCACATTGGGTAAGCCTTACAGCACTGTAATGCCTTAAAACTTAAACAACAGTGTTTTATCAAATCAAAATCTTGGCGATCCATTTCAAATTTAGAGAAATACAAGTAGCTGAGTTTTCATTCAAGTAAACTGTATAGTCAATTATAACAAAGAGTTTTATATGTCATTTTGGCTTCCATATTTTTTCTCTCTGAGCTTCAGCTTCCATGTTTCAGAGTGTAGTGATGTCTTCCCAGATGTCTTGTCCAAGGGCAGGCAGAATTGTAGGGTAGGTCCAGTCCCTGACTGAGAGTGTACCTGTAGCATCTGTTTTATCAGATGAATAATAGAATTGACAATGCGCTTGAAATGACATCAGAAATGACAATGCACAGAAACAAGCAATGCACACAACAAACAAGCAGACCTCATGACCTGCATTGTTTTCATCCACATTCATTATTTTAGTTTCACATAAATGACTCAAGGCTCCTACAATGCGTGTAGGAGAGGTGAGCTCAGGGTATAAACCCATGGACTATTATATCTGAAGCACATAACTAAAAGCATGGTGCTGAGCTTGCTTGGGCTCTCTGGCTGTCTCTGTACCAGTAAATTCAAGTATACCAGGAACTGGACATGAGAATATGATAATTTACACTAATAAACTGTTAGCATATTCCCTGCCTTGAATTTGGACTGTTGCAGCTAGCAGTCTTCTTGGACTATTCCAAGATATGTTTTGGTAGGTAAAGTAGTCTAGGGATCGTTTACAATAGGCAGTTTGTAGACAACAAACCTATTTTGGAGTTTTCTAGCATAAATGTGTCTCTTTTCATTGCACTTAGTCCTGGATTCCAGAGACATTCCTGGTCTCATCTTATTTCCTGGAATGACCAAGCTGCTGTGCCTTGAGATCTCCAGGGTTCAATCTTGGTCCACATATGAACATGACCTGTGTGTAAACATGATGCAAAGAGAATCTGGACCTCGCAATGGATCTGGATCCATGTGTTGTCAGAAAAGACAAGTTTAAAGACACCATAGGGAGCCACAGTAACTGGTGGTGGGCATCACCTAGCTGGTAGTTAAACTTCCAGCTTTCCAGATGATTCATGTATCTCTCAATACCTTTGGGAAATCAAGTTTTTCTAGTAACTGGCAAATTACTGAAACAGAAATACTTCTGTAAGTGTTTTACTGTAAGTTCTGTTCATGAACAAAAAAGTGAAATACCTCTGAGTGTCACCACAGTACCATAAAAGTGCTACAGTAAACAAAGTGCAAATTAATTATTTCAAAGTTTTTCAAGTCTGCAAAGAAACATGGTTTCTGTGGCAAATTGTTATTGAATCTGGGAATCCAAATAGTCTTTCCCCAATTCTGAAAGTAATAATTTAGACTGAAATCCATACTGATGCAGAGAATTAGTATGAGGCTTTTAAGCACTTGTTCAGATATGGAAGCATCATTACAAAAATAACATATTCTGCTTCTCTATTTCCTCTCTGCTACAAAGTACTGTATAAGAGTGCTACTTCTATACTAGTTAACTGGCAGGCTAAGACTCAGAAGAGTGAGGCAAATGAGGCAAGTTAAAGTTCATGACATGCATATGATGTGGGATCCCATAACACCTGTGCAATGCCATAGACATATTGTCTATGTTCTCCCTTCACGCAAAATTCAATGACAGAAATTTTGTGGGAGAGTTTCAGCTTTCTGAATGAGAGGAACTTTAATGTCTCCACCCTTAGCTGTGTTTTACCATTGTTATCAAATCGTGACAGGAATGCACAGAAATAACTCTACTGTGTCTGGAGGAGGATCTTTTTCTAGGTTGTTATAGGATTGGGGTTTTACTTCTCTAAAGGAGACAAAAGGCAGAGACAACCAAACCAGTAAAAGAAACGTGCCTTGAGTATGGCAGAGGTTGATTCAAAAACAAGGTTTTAAAATAATGAGTGCTGTTAAAGATATTCTTCTACAGTATGTTACAGTCTATTTAGGTTTGTATTTACCTCATGTCTGTTAATTATGTTTTTTAATTCTTTAACATTCAGATATAAATGTAAAGTCAGCCATTCTTTAGAAGGTGATTTTAAGTCAGAAACTTTATTTTTAGAAGGGGTGTAATTATTGAATTTTCATCCTAGGAAACATAGATATTTAAAGAGATTTTGAAGGGCACGTGTGGGATCTAGTGCCTTGTTAGTTTTCAAAGGGAGATAAGCATCTAGTTGTTCTCTGCAATTCTTCCCCTAATTCTTTCTGCAAGGAAATATGTGTCAGAGCTAGGAAAAAAAGTTATGTCCCTTGTCTGAAACTTCTTTGCTTTCAACGTGAAAGCATCTTTCCCCTCCTGTTCAGAAGCACTTGCAGTTATATTATTGAGGATATAATTATAGAAATGAAGTAATCCTCACGCTTCAGGCCATAGGATTTTTTTCAGATGGTGAAAGAAACAAATTTTTCATGGGATAATATTTCAAATAATACTGTCCAAGGGGTTTAAGCTCTCTTTTATATGCCAGACATTATCCATTGTACAAAATAGGATATCAGATTAGATGAATTATTGACTTGGTTTATTGCATCAGGTTTTAAATTGTCCCATTCTGCTAATGTTCATATTAAATTATTCTTAATATCTGGACCCATCAAATAAGGCTAACAAAATATTTGAATTAACAATGAAATAAAAAAACTGGAATAAAAAAACACTCCTGTTTTTTCCATTTTTCATTATGTCTTTCATTTATTCATTTATTAATTTGCTAATAGTTGCCCATTAGATTTTATTTATAGAATACAAACTTTCTCAAATACCTGGGCAAAAAAACACTTGAAAATAAGTAACACTGAATCTGATAGTAGGGCTATCTGCCCCACTTTTGGAAGTAGCCCATGTGGAGAGTAACTGTTAATATTAAAAGACAAATTTGAAGGGATTACTCAGCTCAAGCAGCAAAATTTTTTATTGTACTCTTTCAAGGCAATAGGTAGATCTCTTCATTCGTATCTTAGCTAGATGTTGAAATAGACTTGCACATAACATTTGTCAAAAAAAGGGAAAATCTATTACAGTTAATGTAGTTATTAGAAATTCTGGCTAAACTGGGGTTTCTGAGTTTTCTGTTCTCTTCTCATCAGAAGATCATCACATTAATGCATTTTCTCCATTGACAAGTTATGAATTTGTCTCCAGTCTTTTACTCAGCTTTGGAAATTATACCTATTTATGTACACGAATACCCCCATCAAATAAATTCCTCAATATGAACGATTTATCCATCTCTGCCTTTCAGTAAGAGCCCTAATGACCAGTTAAGAAACTGCAGTACAACCCAAAATAGCTCTTCCCACCCCTCTCACAAACAGTCCTGTGAACAATAGCTAACTGCCAGTTGCCTCAATTAAAATCTCATCAGTTCTCATGCTGTGGCAAGAACTCTCCCAAGCTACAGGAGTCAGGAAAGGGCATTATTCAAGAGTAAGGCTGCATCAGTAGGGCATGGTAACCAAGCACGTGACTTCACGAAAAGACAGAGAAGAACTACAAAAGGTGATAGGCTGACTTTATCCAGACTTGTAAAGGTGAAAGTTCATGTAAGCTTTAATTGTTCAGCTTGACAGCATTGTCTGCAGTGCTGCATCTAACACTGCTGGTGTAACTGGGGTTGACAGTGAGGTGGAATGCTTCCAGCTGTTCTGCACTCTGTTGCAGAACTAAAGAATTCTTCCTCTTACTGGATGATTATGTCATTTTTTGTATTCATTGAAGGTGAAATGCAAAGGTTTGCTAACAAACATTTATTCCTCTACAGGAACTTCCCAAGTTTCTTGAAGACCTTGCATCAACTGATGCTGATCTGCCTTGGAACAGGGCTAAGAATCGTTTCCCAAACATAAAGCCATGTATGTGTGTTTACCAACCATTTTACTCTCTACCTTCAGTAGTGCAGCATATATTTGGAATGCAACTGTTTGATCTGCCTTTGAAATGGCGGTACAATCATGTCCACATTATGAAATAATTTTCTGTCAAGTAATCTGTCTTTTCATTGTGTTTTTTTAAAGACAGTTTTATTTGCAAGTAGCTTTCAACTTGCTCTCACAAGCTTTAATATGCAGGTGCAAGAAACTGTAGCCTCAGTAGTTTCTTAGCTTTGTAATTCAAGCCATGTAGCAAACTCTTTAACATTCTTCCTCATTTTTTTCCCCTTTAGTGAGAAGTAATTTTTTTAAACATATAAAATCCACATGTTTGAGCATTCAGCTACCTCAGGAGCCTGGGTATGCTTTCTTGTGGATATGTGTACATGTGCTGCAAAGGTTCCACAGAAGATCAGAGTGACTGTATGATAACTTATAAGCCAAGGCTAGATTTTATCACAGGAGACAGCAGTCTGTCTCTCTGTACTCAACACTGCTTCATTTTTCAGTTAATAAGACAAGAAATGTCATTATTATTTTAGGCATTAGCTGTGATGTGAGATGGGGAGCATGGCATTCCTTGGTTAATAATGCTACATTCTGTGCTATTAACTTTTCAGAGCAGCTGTTCCTGCTATCTACTGCTTTGTTCAAGACATACTCTAAGTTACAGTCACTAAACATTTATAATCGTGACACGCAATGAAATATAAACAGATAACTTTCATAAATCTTTAACTTTGTATTCTAATTTTTCTTCCTAAGTTGAGGACCAAACATCAAAATTTGAAATGTTTGGTTTCAGCATTTACTTGTTCACATATGACATCTTTCCTGGTTTTTGTCATTTCTGCATACATACCATGGGCCCAAATCAGAAACGCTCAGTTGCTGTTTTTTTTTTCTTTTTCTGTAATATTAAACTTACCTTATGTAAAAGAAGAAAAGTACGTAAAAGTGCCAGGATCTGGCTCAAATCTATGACCTGGGCAGCAAGTATATAGGACAGACTATCAGACCCCTGTCCCTGCTGTCTGATTCACACGGAGGTTGTCTGTGCTGAAACAGCATGGCTTAAAGTACATGGGCTACCTTCAGGCAGATGATCCTCCCATACATACATCAAATTGGAGGTTTTGGCATGTTCACCATTTTAATTTAAAAGTATTATATTAAAATATGTCTGGAACATTAGAGGATGACCATACAGTAATGGAAATTGGTTAAATTCCCTTTGTAATTATTGTTCTACTATGTCAAGTATTTTTAAATTAGCAACAATAACAGTATTTTTTATTTCTTAACACTCCAGAAACACTTGTTACATGCATCTATGGGTTTTGAACAAATCTTTTAGTTAACTAGACTTTATTTCCATAATAGATAATAACAACAGAGTAAAGCTGATGCCTGATGCTGGTATTCCTGGATCTGACTATATTAATGCCAGCTACGTGTCTGTAAGTAGAAAGTCTCTCACATTTTTAGTATATTTATTTTCTGGTAGAAGAGAGAGTCAAAAAATAACTTGCAAGAAGAACAGGATTCTGATTTTTCTTTCATTCACTACAGCTACTCTTGCCATGGCATTGTTCAAGTGACTCCTGTGGCATTGAACATGACTAGTTAAAAATATGTTATCCCATTTTCATTGCTAAGCAAAGATTTTCAGTAATAATCAAAACTGTGTCCAGCAAATTACTTTCTATAAATTGTCTCAGAATATTATCATTAAAAACAATAATGAAACTCCCACTGAGGTCAGTTTTTTAGGCAGGCATTATTTGGTCTCTTAGTTCAGGTGTTGGACCTATTGTATATGAAGAGGACAATGTAAAGATAACTGAACTGAAATGTGTCATAGAAATGGTTAATAATTTTGGTGAGAGGGATTAGTATGCCCCTTATTATTTTGTGAAAGTTATGATGGAGGAAAATGCAAATAGGCTTCTTGAAGAAGAAACTAATATTGTATTTCTCATCCTCAGCTTTCTTCCTAGACCTTCCATTTTCTAGTTGTGTTCTCAGTAGATTCTTCATCTATATTTGTATCTCATTTTTGTCCTGTTGAAGCTCAAAGTGTGACTTATAATTACACATTTAATTTGTTGTAGCAGTGTCTGGTGGTCTCACATGAGGTCAAGACTTGATTTACACTAAGCACTATTCAAACACATAGCAAGACACTCAGACTGTAGTCTAAACAGATGACACAAGAGCAAGTGAAAGTAGTTATTTCCAGGTAACTAAGAGACATTCACAGAGAACAAGCAACAGACCTGAGAGCATCTTCCTCTCTCGTTAGCAAAAGCTATTTATCCCCTTTATATAGAATGTCCCAATTCTGACAGCAGACAGGAAGACCCATGCCACGTTGTTACTCAATGCTGGGCCTATACACTGAGAAGGAGACCAGACAGCTTGGAGCATGGCCTAGGCTTTACCCTTCCTGTCACTAACTGACATGCCAAGGCTTAGGCAAGTAGCACCAACAGCAACTTCCAAAAAGCTGCAGCAGAAGCCAGCTGCAGAGAGTGTTCCCTGCTGAGATTTTGCATGTCTTTACTGCATACAGGCATCTCGCTTTAGGTCACCGTTCATCAGTGAAGAGACAACTGTAATGTTACCATTTCTCAGGGCTAAATCTTTGCCCTTTGTATGCTCTCACTTTCCATATTCATGGATGTGTAAATATATATAAATGCATATAGCTGTAAATATATGTCTGTGCACGTGTGTATTTCTGTACCCATTTATCTAGGTGTATATACATATGCATACATACAACGAGAGGGAAAGAGAGGTCTTGTATATAGTTTTAACAAATGAGAACTTGGCTGCTACTTTTATTTTCATTGGTTAAACAAGAAAAAGTCAGTAACTGAACTGTGAGCTTTGCATCCCTGAATTCTAGTTTCTCACCTCACTCTTAAACTAGGAAGGATTAACAGAGTTTCTCACTGCCACCTGTTCTGTATATTATAGATGGAGTAAGTAACAGGCAGCTGTGAATTATAGAGCTATAATTCCAACAAGGAGCTTCAGTGGTGCTATAAACCACTGTGTCAGTTGTTTTGAGCAGTAAGCAGAACTCTGTGACATTATAGACTGCTAGCTCTACAGCATAAATTTATTGCTATTATTGCTATTGTTATTTTAGACTTTCTGTAGTACATAAGGGTTCCTGTAGGGTATGCTTACTTTCTTCTAGGAAACAGATCCATGAGAATCCATGCACTGACATTTACACAGATTTTTTTCAACAAACTTTCTTCTCCCCAAGTTTTACATCAATTTATAAATGAACTAAACAGCAGAAGCCAACATTAAAATAAAAGTCAATGCCTACAGTAGGTTTCTCAAAGACCTTTTATCAGAGGTGATTTGTTTGAGTAAGCTCCGTCCCTGAGTTAGAGCAGATCCCTGATGATCACTGGAAGGACAAGGTCATCAGTGTGGTGTATAGCTTGCACTAGCTCTCAGACAGCTCCTTAGTTTCTCTGGCTTCACTGCTCCTTAGCACTATTTAATTCTGCTTTGTTGGCCACCTTCTGATGCAGTTCTTGGTGGCCTCTGGCTGGATCTGCAGTAAGGCTAATATGAAGGCTTAGATATTTTTAGATGGGAATTACTGACCTGATGTCCCTGTAATTTCTCTGCTAAATGCATTTCTATTAGGATGTCATTTCCCAAACTTTATTAGAACATTGGTTCATATCTGGTCTACACAGTGGAAAAAATGCCATTACTTCCTTAGGTTTCCAAGGCCATCTGCCATGCAATGATTAGCCAGGCCTATGCCAATTCATTTAGTATGTCTGACAAGGTTTTAGCCTTAGTCATGGTAGCTACAGGCACAACTATGAGTCCTGTGCAAACTCTTTTTTTCCCTGCTAACCATTATGTATTAAATATTTTCTTTTTCTTAGGGTTATTTATGTCCAAATGAATTTATTGCTACTCAGGGGCCATTACCAGGAACAGTGGGTGATTTCTGGAGAATGGTGTGGGAGACAAGAGCAAAAACACTTGTGATGCTTACACAATGTTTTGAAAAAGGACGGGTAAGTTATCAGTGTACCAACTAACAGCATTTGATATAATTGGAAATTCTATATGTAGTTTCTGTGAAGATTATAATATGATCATTGTTAATTAGTAATCATCTCACTGCAGATAAGATGTCATCAGTACTGGCCAGAAGATAATAAACCAGTGACTGTGTTTGGGGATATAGTGATTACTAAATTGATGGAAGATATTCAGATAGACTGGACCATCAGAGACCTAAAAATTGAAAGGGTAAGCCAGCACTGGAAGCTGATCGCATAAAACCCATCCAACACCTCAAAGAACATCAGATGTGCTCCATCCCACCATTTTGAATGCACTATACTGCCTGGTTTTCCTGCATTTTGTTTTCATTCCTGGTTTTGTTTTTTTTTTTCTTGAGGATTTTCTCCAGTTTCTGTCACAAAGAGCTCAGATAATTGTCCAACACGCTATGAAGGGCCTATCAGGGTTACTGAACCTCTGGTCTTGTGGGAGGTGAAGTTTCTATTTGGACTCCTCAGTTGTCTCTTCTAGAAAGGAGTAATCCTAACCATTCTGGGATCAGACAAATCCCTTTGAATGTATCCCTCTCAGATTAAAGGGCAAGATTCTCTGGTGCAGCGCAGCTGTTTTGCATTGTACCACCAGCCGTATTGGCCTCCACCCCCAGGAGATTCACCCAATATAAATGAGAATCATCAGTATTACTCCCACTCTTTGTGCTGGGAAGGGGGTGGGGGGTACAGCATAGATGTTCATCTTTGTCATGATCCACAACTATAGTTTCCACTCTTTGGAAAAATTAGCACCCAGCATTAAGTCAGACCAGCAGGTAGGCTCAGAAAGCAATCTGGGCATAATGAACCAAGATGAAGTCAGCCTTCTTTTGCACTCCCAACGTTGACCTGTGTTGTATGTAGTGCAGCCAGATGCTAGGACCTGAACTCAGCTATCCAAATACGTGCATTACCATCCCGTGGCATGTGCATGTGACAAAAGGAACATAGCAGTTAGGGGATTGTCTCAGTGATCACCCCATAAGGATGTGTTGTGTGCATAGTACAGGACAACTGAACATTTTAAAACGAGTGAGAGAAGAAAAACAAGAGTAAACAAGACTGGAAAAGAGACTATTTACAGTAAAAATGCATGCAAGCAAAATGCAGTCACCTGTGTTAACCAGGGTGAGGCTGAAAAGACAACATAACCCAAATTGACGAAGTGATCCATTTACTATAGCTGAACTACCCTGCACAAGAAGCTGTGTCCTTTATAAGCATGTCATTAAATGTGCCATATTGCTGGCTTTAAGATTGTACTTCATCTTCCATTCACACATGAATGGCTTCTTGATGATCTTCCAGTGAAGGTGAAAAGCATATGTGAGGCAAATCATTCACAATTATTGCCATATTGCATGCACAGTCACTTCTCTTTTGGTTTTATGTTGATCACTTTTTAAAATATAGACCCAAAGTAGTTGCCACACATAATTGTTCACAGTTGTTCAGTGTTTCTTGCAATCTGAAAAGAGCAATGGTTGATTAAAAAAAAATAAATTTAAAAAAAAAAAAGGAATTGGTTCATTACACAACAGTTGATTAAACTGTGGTACTCCTTACTGTAAGATATTGTGAGTGCTAAAAAGTTACAGGGCTTCATAAAATCTGGATAAATTAGTAGAAGAAAATTCTGACAAGTTCTACTAAATATCAAGATACCATCTCTGACTGGGGCAGTTCACAAGTCACAAACTATTAAGAATTAAAAGGATATTCTGTGGAACTGTAGATACACTGTTGTCATGTTATATAATTTTCCCTAAGATTTTTCCTTGACTACTGTTGGAAACAGGATATTGGTTTAGACAGGCCTTTGGCATGATCCTGTGCTTTTATTCTTGCATCTTTCACAGTTAATTTAGTTATCAGATCATAACCTGCTGTTTTCTTTGAGTTACTATTGCTGCTGCTCTGACTGAGAGGGCATCAAACACTTTGAAAATATATCTGCTTACTACTGTATGTGTGCTTGTAAGATCAGTCTTAGCATGGTTGCTTTTTCCTAAACAAATTTGTTGAACCAGTTCACTAAACTTGTAAACATGCTAAAGAAACTTCAACCCATAGTCTACAAATTACATTGATTTAGTGACTGTAGTCAAAATGAGAGTGACTGCTGAAGTCATTAATACTTCCTGAAAGATGTACTTGGTGCTGTCTCTCAAAAAACCTGCCATAAGATCTGTGCACAACAAATTATCCCTTGATACAAGTACGTCTTACAATTATTATGCTATTCTGACTTTCTTCTTTAAATGAAATTGCTGAGAAAGTTCCATGTAGCTTACTGGATCTTCTGTCACATTTCTTCTGAAAAAAACTGCCTTATTTTATATTTTTCAGCATGGAGACTGCATGATGGTGCGGCAGTGTAACTTTACTTCTTGGCCAGAACATGGAGTCCCCGAAACTACTGCACCAATTATCCATTTTGTAAAACTTATCCGTGCAAGTCGAGCACATGATAATACACCGATGGTGGTTCACTGCAGGTAAGCATATTCACCAAATCATCATTTAGTGTCTGAGAATTTCAAGTGCATATTGATGCTCAGGGAAGTTGCCAGAAGAACAATGAAAACTGAGTGCACAGGTATGGTTCTAGTACGGACAGCAGTGAAGGTTTCTCTAGCAGTGCTCCTTAGTCCTTTCTAGGAGGGAAAATGCCAAAGTGTGTCTGTTCCTCCATTCACGGAAATCCCATTGAGGTGATGCCAGTGAAACAGTTAATTCAACAATTACTATAAGGTACTGCTAGTTTTATCTCAGTTTTCCTCTTTATCATAAGAAGAAGAATAGCAAATGACATGTTGGTTTTAATTACTTCTATTTTAACTATAGCTTTTTTTAAGAAGTATTAAAAACTGTATTTAAAATGTGCATGTCACTTATCAAAAGGAGGAAACTGTTTGGAAGCCACAGAGAATGACAAACAGGAATAAGGGTTTGAGTATGCCAGATTTCAAGGCTGGATGCCTGTAAGCAGCTAAAATCTATATTTAGGCTCTTAAATAAACGGTCTGGTGGTTAGAGGTGTTCAGCTGTCATAGTTCCCATTGATTTCATACTCAACACCCTTAAACTGCTATTTCAAAGCATAAGTGTGTGGGGAAGGCTAAGTCTTCAGGAAAGTGGCGAGTGTGTCTGCATTTTATATGCAGGTCAGTGTTCCCACTGAATGAGTGGGCACACTCCAAAATAGCCATCTGAACTCAGAGGTCAGCAATTGATTCTTTGTCTCATTCTCACTCAGTGCAAGTCTGGAAATATGCGGAAGGAAAAGCTGAGTTTGGTGCCAGAAATCTCTTCCCCAACTGTCCAGTTTATCATGCACGGCAGTTCTTTTTATTTGTCCTCGGTGTCCTACAGGTGCCACCACAATGGGTGATAAAGCCTCATTTTATTTATCGTTATCATTGACAGTTTGACATTTCCCTCTACTGCAGGGGCCAGAGACTATTGCAGGAGAGAACTACACGGTCTTCACATTTTGAGGACACTTACATTCTCTGGGGCCCCTCTGCAACAAATCCTATCCCCTTTTCACAACACAGATACGTAAAGGGGCCGCCATGGGCCAGATACTCCACCTGTGCTCAAATTCCTGATGGTTATAAAGCAGCATTATGTGCTCTCATATCCAGAAAACTCCTTCATTACTTTCTACTCGTTAGATCTTGCAGGTTCAAGAAAGTTTTGCTATACATTTCCTGATTATTTGCAGGGATATACCCTGCATTTATTACACCAATTGCAGAGAAGACTGATAGTGATTTTGAGAAAACCCTGTTTGTTTTCAAACCTTTAAATAAAACACTAGCTACCAGCATGTCTTGCACACTCATCCTCCTTTTAAAAGTATTTTCTTTTAAATGTTTTGCTAGATCCCATGTTGATTTGTCTCAAATACCAAAAGCATCACAGAGTCCAGTTATGATTTCACAAAATCTTGTAACTTTTTTTCTTTGAATTAATGAGCTCTAGAAAATTCACAGGAGAGCTGTAGGACCATTTTTCCACTTATACAGGCTTGGTTTAGTTATATCTCATTTGTCTGATGCAACCCCTTGTAAAATCAAGATCACAACATCCTCAAATCCAGATTTCACTTGATCCCAATCAGCAAGGAGACACACAGAGAGAAAAGTAACTACTGAAAAAGATTTATTTTTTTCTGCAGTTTTCTTTTCACAATACATTTAACCAGAATATTCTAAGAAAATATTTTATACTAAAAAAATGAACATAAACATTTATTTTATCTTGTGTATTATGTTTGCAGTGCTGGTGTTGGAAGAACAGGTGTTTATATTGCACTTGACCATTTAACCCAACATGTAGATGACCATGATTTTGTGGATATCTATGGACTTGTAGCTGAGTTAAGAAGTGAAAGAATGTGTATGGTACAGAATCTGGTAAGATTTACTTATTTATCTATTTGTTCTCCTGTTGTTAAAAAGTTGATCATGTGATCTCCTTCAAAACAATACTAGAAGGCTCATAACAATCAGCTGTCTAATACATTTTCAACCAAATTCTGCTTCTATTTGGATTTCAAGCATTGTGCAGATGTATGGCTTGTATCTATTTCAGTATATTTGGGCAGCAAATTATTGACAAGTGCCGGAAGAGTGCTGAGATATTTAGTTTTTAGAACTTGAATCATAATTTCTCAGACTTTGAGAAAGTTCATTTCAAGTTTTGGGTGAAGAACAGTTGTTAAATAACAAATGGATTTGCTCATGCACTACTTAATTTGTCTTTATTTACTACTTAACTGTGTTTTTCTGTGTATGTATATGTAGCATAGTCCTCCAAACTTTTAACTTTACCTTTGATCTCATTAACGATTCCTCCATTCTTTTTTAATTGCTTCAAATAAAATAACACATATGGATAGAATTAAGCACAGACTTCAGAGTCTGCAAAATCAAGGCAATGGTGGGGTTTGGGTCTAAAAAGTGCATTTCTGGCAGAATTATTGTGTATGGATGTAAGTTAGTGATGACCGGCTGGTAAGGAAGACCTCTGCTGTTCTCTGGAGATCTGGGTATATATATGTAAAGGAGTAATAGCAGAATTTAAAGCTGAACCTAAATGCCCAGTGGAATGGAAATCCAGCTGTATTTGCATGAGGCTTCTGGCGTAAGCCTTCTGCAGGCCCGATCTAACCCAAGGCTGCTGCCTGAAGGCTTTGAGCCTACAGAATGACTTACCAACTTCTTGGTATGGATGAGCAGTTTCAGGACGAACTTCCACATGACTGATGGATTTAAACTGATTTTAATGTAAGGAGACTTATTCCATTAGGGATGCAATTCTGCTATTCTATATCATGTCAGAATATACAAAGAGCAGTTAACTTCTCTTCAACAACTGCACTTCAGAAGACTTTTTTTGAGATCTTCTGGTGATATTCTGTCACACTGTTTCTTGTAAGGTGCTCTCTGATTACCAATTGCTTTCATTTTTTCCTTTTGGAGTCTTGATGCAGCTAAACTATTGCCAGGACTTTCCTGTGATGATGATTTCTGAGAATACCTTTTTTTTGGTTTTTTGTTTCACACTTTTGGCCAGAAAGAGAATCATCTGAAAATAAGGCAGAAGCTGGAAGACAATTTAATGGGACCACCCCCAACATAAAATCTTAGAACAGTGAGATATTTGATAAGATCAGTGTATGTTTTTAAAATGTGCATCATCACTTGCATATTTTGGAAAAGACTAAGAAAAGATGTGCCAAAATGCAATAGAAGATGATAGTCTCATAGTTCTGATTTCCAAACCTGTTAAGCATTGATCTATATGCTACATGCAAAATTCTGGGACAGGTTGTTCTCTGTCCAGATCATTTCTAGCTCATGTTTGCAAGAGTACAAAAGGCAGATCAGCAACAAAACTTGCCCAAGGGGAACCAAACCTTGTGAATTTTTATGGCGGATTCAGTAGTCAAGCTATTCTGACAGTTCTGTTATAAAATACTATTTAGTAGTCTATGGTTCAGTTTTATGTGATCAGCACAGAAGATATAAAGAGAGGAGCAATTCCTTCCCAGAACTCAGTTCAGAGGTCCCTCAGTCAAACTGTCTGTAAGATCTATGAGTAAAAGAAATAAAACCTGGTTGTGCTCAACCTGTTTTTTGCTTGATTATAGCTTCAAAATAGTTTTCCTTTTGCCAGCAGAGTTACTCCCTGTTAAAGGTAGCCATGGGCACAGAATGGGCCACATCTGTGCAATTAAACACCTCTGCAGTTACCACTGCCTTCACAAGATCTCTCTAGGGAACAACTCATAGTCTGCAGTAACTCCTGAAACACACCTGGAGATTGTTTGAGATAGTTTTGACCCACATGAACCAGCACTATGCGAGGGACTATCCAAACAATTTGAAGTAGCTTGGATGATCGGGTTCCACCAGCTGGTGATGTACCCAGACACTGTTTAATTCCCTAATGTAGATACAATTTCAATATCCTGGTACTCTGCCTGGTGGCCTGTGCTTTACCAAGGCCCTGACTATATGTAAAGTGCATAACCTACTCTTCAGTGAACTTTTTAATTCTTTCTCCCACTTCCAATCATAAAAAGGTTTTCAGATAATTAAGAATGTCATTAATTCTAACTGGGAAAATAACCTGTCACACACACATTCCCCCGGTATCCTGCTTCACTCTCCCTGGCAAACCCAGCAAGCTGTTCATTGCTGCATGCTCACAAGTAGCTGTATGAGTGCAAGAGTTTGTGGAGCTTTCAGAGTCTGCCTTCTGCATTGGAGTAACCAATGTGGAGTAAACTCCGCTGAAACTTAAGACCTTCATTCTAGAAATCCGTATTTGACCAGTGGATCTGTTAAAGTTTATCATCTTGCCAAGTCAAGTACAAAGGCTAGTTTGAAGTAATGCCATGCTATTGCTTCAGTAAGCAAGCTATTGGAAAGTGTAATGGTACTGTGTACTTCAGGGGCCTGTGAAAGTCTGTTTTAATTACCCATGGCTCTGGAGCTGTGACCCTAAAACGTACCCATGTAAGCAAATTTCTCTTATAAATGTGAGACACTTGAATTGAAAATTGATGGCAGTTCTGAAACAAAATAGCAATTACTGAGCAGAAAAAATACACTAATGTATTTAACTGTGCAAAAGTCGAGGGAGTTAAAGTTATTTTGATCATCTCCATCTGTGGAGATACTAAAAACCCATCTGGACAAGGTCCTGGGCAATGTGCTTTAGCTGACACAGCTTGAGCAGTGGGGGGTTGCTCTAGGTGATCTCAAGAGGTCTCTTCCAATCTGAACAAATTGTGATGCTGTGATCTGGCTCATTTTCTGCATCTGCAAGCACAGTACTTCTCCTGTGTGAAGATATGCTTGATCCATTAATTTTCTATCTGTTTTCATTCTTTTATTTCATTCTTACACTGCCTTATTTTGTTTTTCTCTTTTCAGCAATCATTACCCAGAGTTACTTTATGTCCTTGGAAGTATCAAATTAACTTTAGCTGCCCACTCTTTGCATTATAGTCTGTTAAAAATGTTGCTACAGTTCAAGAAGTATCACTAAAAATAATGTGTTGTTTTGCTCTTAGCAATCATGCATGCTCCTAGAACATGTAGATTTAGATTTACTTGAACTTTTGCATTTGAGTGCACCCTGCTGGTTTTCTCTGTTCTAGAAAGAGGAAAATTTTCTTATCTAAATATAACATTTGTGTGGTTCAGTTTCTTCAGTCTGAATCTGGTGGCAAAAAGTAATCAAATGTCTTTTCGTAGAACAAACCTTTACAGAAAATTGTGGAACAGCTTATTAGTCTCAGTTATGATTAGTTTAATTTTATGTATCTTACTGGGCATAAGAATTAACATGTTTTGAAAAATTTTCATGCATTGTGCCTCAAATCAGATCAGGCACATATGATATGGTCATTGAAGTACTGCGATTGCTCAGCTAAACTGCAGTCACTATGAGAACATCTAGATGTTATATAAAAAAATCAAAAGTTTTTTGGGTTTAGAATTTCATTTTTCTTCTAATCAAACATCTTTAAATTCACATCTTACAGGCACAATATATATTTTTGCATCAATGTGTATTGGATCTGTTGACAAGCAAGGGAAGCAGCCAGCCCATATGTTTTGTAAATTATTCAGCACTGCAAAAGATGGACTCTCTGGATGCCATGGAAGGTAAGGAGATGCAGACTGTCTCAAAATTATTTTTTCATAGCAGGTGCATTGACTTGTCTGACTAAGAAAGAAAAAAAATACTTTGACATGCATTTTTTTGCTTCAGAAGTGTAAACTTCTAGCATTTTGCTGCTCTTCAGTCTCCTTCATAGTAATAATAGTCATTGCTCAAGCTTTCTTTCCACTTTTTTCCCTGTGAGACCTTTTAAGTTCAGTCAAAACAGTTATCTGCCGTTAGTTACTATTTGTTTACAAGGTAGGTTAATGTAATCTATCTGTTTCTTTTGTAGGTGATGTGGAGCTTGAATGGGAAGAAACTACCATGTAAATACTCAGACTAAATACTAAAGATAATGAGATTTTGAAAGTCAGTCATATTTTTCTAAGCACAGGGGCCAAAGTGAATTCCCCTATTTTGATGATTAAAACACAGAGATGATTGAAATATCTTTTCCTCTATCAATGTGCCTTCATAAATATGTTAAAGTATTTTATGCAGATTACTGAGCAATAATGATTAGGAGTACTTTTGCACAGACTACATTTCTGGTGTTATATGAATACTGCATTCAGTATGCATTTAAATAGAAAGTGTGTTTGAACATACTCCTTTTTTCCAGTCACCTTTGTAAAAAAAGAAAAATGAGCCAAATATGATGTAAAAATTTCATATTCCCATTGAACTTATTTTGGTGTGAATTTGCTGTGTTCTTTGGGTGTTGGTTTTAAGTAAAAGCTACAGTTCCTTGAATCATTCTTGCTAGATTGGTTTTAATGTTACCAGCTTTTGCAGATTAATTCCAGTATCATCACAGTGACCTTTACCTAAATGTATGTTCTTGTGTTTTGAATCTTTTTTTACGAGTGGTAGCATATCAGCTCATGATCCTGAACAGCTGAAGAGTCACCTTCTGACATGGGGAGGATTATTCAGCTTTTACACAGCACACAGTAGCTCTTCAGGGACACTTGGGGCTATTTAAGCCATCTTATAATCAGCGGGTTGTTTTTTTAATTATACAATGGTGATTGCATATGTTCAGTGCTGAAGAAAGTGTTTTACATTCCTGCTACTTTTTCAAGCAGATAAAGTCAAACTATGAATTTATTATATACTACAATGCATGTTAGATTGACTTGAGTAATAGAATGTTTATAATTCATTCATTTCTTGAATATAACATTGTTCAGTATTTTGAAAGGTTACTCAAAATTGAATAACAATATATTCCATAACACAGAGTTGTCAAGTAGAAAAGTTGTTGCTCCTTCCTCAGGTTTGGCAAATCACTGTAGACCTTGAAAAGTATGGGAACTAATATTTGGAGATTTAATGAAAGAAAACATCTTCCACTCCCAGTGATTACCATCACCAGAAAGAGATCTGAAACAGGAATGAGAGAAGCAGGAAGCTCTTACCTGAGAAGCAAAGCAAAACCTGGTAGGGTAGGAAGACGAGAGATAATTAAACAGTGTGCCCTGGTTTTACATGGAAGTGACAGTATTCGGTTATATTATTGGGGGGAAGGGTTGATTGCTAAGTTTTTCTCTGTGTAAAGAAGGGTATCATTCTGAATAATGCTAAAGCTGTGACCTTAACCTGAGATGCAAAACACAATAGCAAAGAGGCTTTGGAGTTGCCATCTTATAGTCTCTTTAGACAGAAGAAATCCATACATAGCCTTGTTGAGGCATCAAGCTCAGGGAAGTCAAACAAACCTCTTTAGAACCTTGAAAGACGTGTGCGTGTGGGTGTGTTTGTGTGCACACACTCTGAACAGAATACTAAATGAACAAAACCTTCCATCTCTTAACTGTAGCTTCCAGACAGAAAATGCTATACAGCACGTAACCTGATACTTTTTCAAAAGTAAATGATGGTAGGTGTTTGATGTCTTTTTAGAAGCTGGCAAGGATGGTGCAGCGAGGACCCTTTGTAATTTAGCAGAAAGTGCCAAATATCTAAAATGAAAATTAGAAGACAGCATTTAAGGACGTGGAAATTTTCTACAGAGGTATTTTGGGCAATCTGTCTTTCAGGAAGACTGACGGTATTGTAAACATCACCTGTCAGGCTAAAAAGAAAACAATGCCTTTTAAAGCTGGATAGAGGGAGAGAGAGGTGATGTCCACAGCTGTTCAAGTCTCTGGCAAAGTATTTGGTACAGCTCTAGTTTCATTTGGTTCCTATGAAACATGTGTTCTTCATTTATTATACATGTACTTTAAAGTATTTTGACAAATTGCTTATAGGGAGTTACAGATGTTTTTCATGATTTGTATTTGTCCTTGGTAGCAGTACATGCAGCACTGTGATAAACTGACATTATAGAGTCATAATCTTGTATAATCTTATATCCACAATGGTGGACTAGCTGTATGTGTGTCGTTCCTTTCAATTGGAGGAAAAAGCTAAGCAGCCTGATGCAACTTACAGATGAACTCCAGAAGTTCCAATTGTGCTTAAGTGTTTTCTGTTTTATAAAATACTTAATGGTGAAGATTCCTACATCCTCCTTATGGGACTTGCCTGTGGTGAAATGCCACATTCAGTAGCATGCTTGTCTGACAACTTAGTAAGATACTAGAAAATGTGACTCTCTTTTCTGTAGAGGCAAAGTGAAAAACTGAGAAGTAATTCAAGTAGTTTATTGTACAATTTAATGTCAGCAATCTGATACATCCTACCTTGACACATTTTGTATTGTCTTTAGGGTAAAAGCCAATATTCAGCATAAACTGGCCACAACTCATAAGATACATGGTCAGGGAAAGAAGTAACTCCAAGCAATTCTCTCCAAGAACTGGTTTTCAGTATAAATACAGCAGTAGTTCACTGATCTTCTTGTGTGCCTGCCAATGATTTTCAGGGATAGGGTATCAGGAGATCTCCTCAGTTCAGTCGTGAAGAAAGAATTTCCACATAGTCTTGTGTCTTCCAGCCCTCCTTCCCTTATGCAGTGACACCTATGGTGCTACTGACAGAACTGGAGAGCTGGAGGCAAGCAGAATTTGTCCAATCGCTATTTTAAGAATATACATATATGTGTAAAGCAGCACACCATTTTCATTTTTAATGCTGCCACTCAATTTTCTACAGATTCTTGGCACTACTAATATAGCAAGAGTGTACTCTATCAAAATTAGAAACTGAATGAATAAAAACTGGAGAAGAATATACAAATGCTATAGGATGATTACAATTGTATTGAAATTAGGTCATACTGTATTAAATTATTCAGGCAATTTCTGTAGAGACTGATATACCTCCATACATAGAAGAAACGGTCTATATATATATTCATAGCCATTTCTGTTGGATATCATAAGAGGCTACTGTCAGTGCCTTCAAAGACTGATCTGTTCTATTTACAAAAGTAATAGAAAGACAGCAGAACATCACATTCATGTTGAATTTAAAGTTCTTTTTTATACTGTTAAAGGAGTTGATAAAAATAATTGTGCATTCAAACGTGCTTTTACTGTAAACACGGAGCTATTCAGTAATTTAATTTCATAACTTTATGTGAAAGATTAATAATGTGTATTAATCTGTGTAATACCATCTGTGTACTGCTGCAATACAAAGTATACACATATGCAGTTACTAAGACAATGCAGAAAAGAGCAATGAATTGACCATGTTTCATACTAAGGTAACACGACAGTGAGCTTTCCCAGTTGCATACAGAAGTTAAAAAGCCTCCTAGATGTGGACATGAATTTGCAGGTATTCAGGACAGAAAGCCCTGTGAGGTTTGTGGGCAGAAGCTATTTTTTCTGAAAATATTTTGACAGCAAGTTAAAATAAAACTTGAAAAGTACCTGTTTCAGAGTATGTGTTACATGTATATTAAGCATTACACAAGATCATTATCCATGGAAATAAAGAAACACTAAAACCAGAGAGATCCAAATTAATTTTTTGTTTAACTGTTAAAAGTATCCAATTAGCTCTCTGTTTTAGGGGATATACATATAGTAGTAATGATTTCAGGGTTGTTTTACAATTAAGCTATGTGCTCATTCGGTGCTGCAAACCTGCAGTGCATTGAGTACAGTAGACTTTAAGTGGAAACCATTGACACATAGTGTTGCTCCTATCTTTGTCGGTTTTGATTTTAATGAAATGAGTCAGAGAAGATGTACTGAGGGGTGATCCACTGTTTCACCACTTTTCCATGACCGTGGTGTCTCCACTCTATGTATGGTGTTGAAAAGACAAGTCCTCCCAATATTGTTCCCCATGTTTCATTCTGTTTTCTAACGCTCTATTGCTTGTCTATATTAGAAGGAATTATAAACAATAATATGGATCAGCTGAATTCAAATACTGCAGGCATACATCATTCTCAGGTAAGGTGTGTAGTGGTCTTGCTTCAAACCTTCTCTCTATGTCTTTTCCTATGAGTTGATTTCCAGATGACATCACGGAATATCAGCTGGGTTTTTGTGCTGGCTCTTGCCCAGAATACATTTTCTGCCCTGTCCTTGGCTATGGTTACGAGGTATGAGACAAGTGCAAACCTACTTTTGTGCTGATCTCAGAGCTGAACTGTGGTATCAGTTGCATGTCTTTGCAGCACAGGCGCTGTATGCAATTGTAGGGATAAACTGGCTTCCTATCCAGAAGTTCCCCCTGCTGCTATAATGAATTCTGATACAAATTTTAGCACTGGTCATTGTTCAGTGTCAGCTGAAGACAGCAAGATGGATCCAATGTTTGATATTTTGCATGGTGATTCTCTTTTCCCAATAACTTTTCCCAAACAACGCTGAACTAATTACTTATTTTAATTACTTATTCTCACAGCTCACTTATCATGCAGGCCCTTTCTCGGATTCCACTATGTAAAGGAAACTGAAAAGCAATGGCTTTTCAGCACCGCGTAACAACATCTATGATATATTTCACAGATCCCACATCATCAGGCAAAGTTTGCGATGAAGTTGTGCCTCTGTATTTCAGTTGAAAGACAACATTTAGAAGGTTTCAGTTATATTTGGATCATCTTACTCTGCTTGTTGATTGGTGTTACCAGGGTGATCTTTTTGTAGGATGACAGCTGCACCCAGCTATCCACTGTAATAATGAATAAACCATTCCAGTACTCTTTACAGTCAATAATGAGCTGAAGGAAGTTTTACAAGGATGTTCCTGAAATATTTTGCAGGAGGTGGAGTTCTGAATGATATAAAAAGAATACTTATACTGGAAACCTAATATGCAACTACAGCCCTCCCATTCACAGTTGCATTCCATGAAGCCTGCTGAGCAGGAAGTGTGTCCTAGAACACACGGAGCTTATTTGGGACAACGTAACACAACCTTTGAGCTGAGTACTGCAAGATATAGGGCACTCTCACCATCCGTGCAGGAATGCACTTAAATAAGGTTTACTGTAAAATATTCCTAGCTCACCTGAAAAACACAAATACAGGGAACACCACTTGTGACAGCTGGTAACACCCTTTGTGATTCAAGTCAGTGCTAGGAACCAAAGGACTCTCTTTAGTCAATTCTTTCACTAATCTTAAATATATAAACAAGTGTTTTGACACGACAAGTGTAGAACACAGGCAGACAGGGTATAGACAGAGAATAGGATTTCCTTCCACTTGGAGGCTTAAGCAAAAAAGTAATTAAAACTGTATGTGTCTCTCTCTCCCCCTCAGGTTGCTGTCTGCATGTGCTCACCAGTTGGGGAGAACTGCAGATACATAGAATTTATCCATTTTTACTTTGCTATATTGGTAATCCATTTCTCAGATTCCAGCATGTAACAGTTACAGAACTGTGCCTTTTCATTTATCAGACTTCGGCTGGGATTCACAATAGCTCCATTTAACTATTTTTCTTACAGAATTCTACTAATTCTCTGTCAGTATTACAGAGACAACACACCTAGTGTGAATCTGGGCTTGCATATTGTGCACAGAATTCTGCAATGAGCTGCGATAACACAATACTGCACTCCAGCCGTGGGCAAGGAATCGACCTGAGGAGACTGGCTGCCTAGCAGGTAATCTTACTCCCTTCTGAGACCAGGATAGTTACCTGACAAGGCACTGTCCCAGTCGGGGAGTTCAGAAAATGTTCCCAAATCTGACTGACATTTATATGTAGGATTTTAATTTGAGCATTTCTCTGCTAAGGATAAACAAGAAGATTCAGAGCTAGCGTTGTCATCATTGTCAGCAACTCATCTTTGCTGCTTAGGACACTAAGAAGCAAAACCTTTGGTTTAATTGGTATTAACAGTGCCTTAAACTTACAAAGATATACTGTTCTCTTCATGGTTTGCATTTAAAATTTTGACACATTTCGCTCCTTTATATCTTTTTTTTTTCCTCTTTCAGAATGGGAATTTGGAAATACTGACTTCTGAATAGTTACAGGTTGTCTCAGGAAAATACTGAGCTGTCCTGATAAAACAGCCATAAGGAGGATGCTCTGATAAAAAAAATGTTCTATAATAATGGCCATATCGTTGCAATTCCTCAAAAATATGCCTACTTCCTGTGGGGTGGCCGTTCTTGTAAGAACATATCTACTAAATACACTGTACACGAAGAATGTGACTCAATGCTCAGGAAGGCAGATACATTTATCACTCCTTGATTTTCCCATTCTTTTTGCCCTTCCAATTCTTCTTATCCTTTACTGACACTCCTAAGCAGGTTTGGGGGACATATCAGGTTGCTTGTTAATGGAGATTAATTGTGTCAGCTATACTAACTCTGTACAAAACTTAATGAGACATTCCACCCCTGCATACTGGTGTGCTCTCTCTGAAAGCAGAGGGGATCCTTGACATCACCACCAGAGCCAACTGGCAGTCAGAGAAAGATGGTCCTGTGTTAGTGTGGCAGAAAATCCGTGCTTAGTTTCAAGTTTTCACAAACTTTGCATGTCTGAAACAAATCACTTAATTTCTGTGTATCTCAACTACCTAAGCCAAAGGAAAAAAAAAAATTGTATTAAACCTTTTTTCCTAACATTTATGTGTCCTATCTATTTGTATTCGGGAGCTCTGTGGGGAAAGCAGTTTCTCCCAAAATGTCTTGGCACATCTCCTATCACAACTAAGAATACTGTTAAAGTAATAAATTCTTTCTCCTATAACAACATCCCAAAACAAATAAATGGCCAGTAGATTGTCAAGAGTCACTACGGACAGCATTGTGGCCACACAGTGCTTGTGCTTTGCTTTGCCTTCACCATCCCTTCAGTTCTCTCCTCTTGACAGTAAAGAACTAGCCATAGGCAGAGGCTCTCAGTATGGAGGGTATTACTAAGAGAGCATTTGCAGAGAGCGAACTTCTTTCTGGAAAGGTGCCAGATGAGCACCCCAGGAGCGCAGCAGGTACTCGTCACAAAAGGCGTCTTCCTTCTTTTTCAGTCTTTCGGCAAAAAATCTCTCGGCAATGTGTCTGGAATAATAGAGAAAATCACAAGAGTTAACTTGTGATGACTGTTACGATACACCACATCCACACATGCTTTATCACTCATGCATGCACAAGCAGGTGCTCTAGCTCTTGAAAGTAAAGGCACATCTGAATCGGTCAGGTCAGGTTAGCAAAGGGAAGCATGGCTTGGATTAATAGTCATAACCATTAAGTCTTGATCTACAGAATTGATTCTGATTTAAAAAAAAAGAAAAACAAAAACGAATTTGCAAGGGGTCAGATTGAAACTTTCCTTTTTTGCATGTGTACTGGAACAAGTGGCAAGTTGCTCTAATGGAGCTGTGAAATACTTTGGATTGTCATATTATCTGGTTCTCCAAAACCAGCAAAAATGTTCAGCAGGGTCTTGTAAGGAGACTTTGTGAAATATAAAATTGCTACAACAGCTGAATGAAGGAGAATGCTTCCATTGAGAGAAAACTAATGAACAAGTGTCAAAAGGGACAGTTGGTGTCAATTCCAGAAGGATTTAAAACTTAGACATGAGCTTGAAGAAACCATGTTAACAGAGCCAATGTCTGTATGAAAAGAACGTTGTACTTAACAAAAATCCATTGTGAACAATGTGTTTGACACAGCACGTATTAAAATGCTTAGGAGAAAAGAATAGTGTATTAATTAAATGTACTATACTCCACTGGTATTCAACATCATATGATGCGTTTACCTTTTTCCTGAAAAAGAAATTCCAAACATAAGTCAGAGTTCAGTATTTTGATGAACTTTGGTAAAAAGTTCATCTTTCCAAAGAAGCAAGTCTGTGAGCAAGCCCTATGGTTTTATTTCTAAGACATTACAAATCAAATGAAACAAGATTTGCTGTTATTATTTTAAAATAATTCTTTACGATCTATGTAGAATATTTGCAATCACATTTGGGAAGTCAAGAGAGTATATACTGTAGAACTACGTATAGTTCTTTGAGAAGGACTGCAAAAATTGTTTTAGGCTGTATATTCAGCAAGGCTAGCCTTGTGTTGCACACAGCTTACACACAATTCATATGAAGCTTCCATGCCAAAAAAATCTCACATGGCAGCGAGGGTCTGCTGGCATCGCTGGGTAATCGAAACCCCTGACTCTGGGAGGAAGTAAGCCAGTGGAAGCTGCTGAGGCCAACATCATCAAAATAGCCCAGACGCTCAGCCCAGTCCTATTTCACACCGGAGGAGTGAGATCACAGGGCGATCAGGGCGAGTCTTTCCAAATGTGCGCTCTTCTGCTTGGCTGTGTGCTAGAAACACTTGTGGCTCTTGGGCACAGGAAGTTTTCAGTGTACAGAGCAGACAGATTACAATCCACTCCATATTCCATGAAGCTATTTTGTGTGAAGGTTTGGGGGTTGTTTGGGGTTTTTTTTAATGCCTCTGAAGGTCAGAGAAGTATTGAGAAGGGAGTTGGCTTGTACTAGAGAATTTCAAGGACATTTAAGCGTTAACAGTGCTTAACTCTTGGACATCCTGTTGTTCAGCAGAAGCCTTATCTGACAAGTAAATGCCCAAACTCAAAGCACATAGAAAAACAGCCACTTAAGAAAGGCACTCTCAGAAATTATGAATGAGACTTAGGAGACGACAAGGACTGACAATGCAGATAAAAAGTGGCAAAGTGTACATGCCCACACAGCTGTATTGTTGTCACACACTCCTGTTAGGGAATCATCTTCTAATTGTCATTTAATTCTTGTCTAATTCAACTGGAATTGCCAATTCTGATGTCCCCTTCTAAAAAAGAATCCAGGAGTAAATCTCTAGGCTTGTATTTTAAGCACTCAAATAATACATAGGAGACACTGCTTTATTTTCATCCCCTGCTTGATTCGGAGCAGGGATCTGTTTATCCTTGTTTATCACATCTCAGGCAAATATGTTGACCCCTGGGCTAAGGCTGCCAGGGTATTTATTACATGTGTGCTATCTGTCTTGCCCCAGTAGTGCCACTTTCAAGAATATTCAAACATTCATTCAGAAAGGGATGTAGCCTGAGGGGGGCAGGCTCTCACATGAAATGTGGAAGGCAGCTATTCAAACACCCAAGTACAATATTAAAAAAAATTTACAGGAGCCTGGTTGAATCTTCTCCCTCCCTGCAAGAGCTCTGATACCTAGACTGCCTTTCTTTTTTCTGTTCTTAATTCTCCTCAGTTATCCCAGACAAAGTAGAATTCTTTCTAATAAGGAACAATGACAGCATAGTTCATAGCAAAATAAGGCCAAAAAAAAAATAATCTTAGGAAGCCCCATAGTCTGTCATATTTTACTTGAAGGCTACAGCACTCCTAACAGAGGTGTACATGGCTGCTGCTCTGCAGCTAAGCCAGTCTGGTGTCTTTCCTTCCATCAGGAGACTTACCTAAATCTGCCTTGTTATAACGAATTTCATGTGTTTTTTTTTTCTTCCCACATAATCACCAGCACCAGTTTACTCTGTGCCTCTTCGCAGCTATTTACTGTTTGCTTGATCACTGCCAGTGCTTTCTCTTGACTTTTCTATTCTCTACTCTATACCACCACATTTATTCAACATTTACTTTGACAACATTTCTAAGCCTCTCATCACTCTCGTTAGCACTCTGTTTTCTCTAGTTGTACCGGCTGTATCTGTTTTGAGATGCAGTGCAGTGCCTGAAAATGGGCACAGAATTACAGCTGCAGTCTTGCCAGCCTAGAACAGGACAGAAGGATGACCTCGTGTGTCTCCTCCCTGTTCGCACGTCCTAGTGGCATGTGTGGGTTTTTTCTCAACAGCATGGCAGACGTTCAGCTCATGATTCGCCGTGACCAGCAGGTTCCTTCTTTTGTAGAATCACCACCTACCTAGTTCCTCAGTCTATATTTCTGCAGTGATCTGGCTTGCCTAAGTGCTCATTTGTGCCCTTGTCCTCATCCAACTGAAACCTATTAAAGACCATATTTCTGATTCATCACAATTGGTTTGAAATCTAAGCATGTCCTCCAACAAGCTGATAATTCATACCATCTCTGTGATATCTGCAAGCTTGATGTGCTTATTCTCTAGTCCATCATCTGAGTTATTAAAACATGAGTTCCCAGAGCAGAGTCCTGAGATGTCCCTCATTTGAGAGTTCTTCTTTGATGAGTTTCCAAGGAGCTGAATACCAGAGGCTTAATTTTCCTAGTCTTCATATGAGGATGTAATGTGAAACTGTATTAAAAAACTTCATTAAAATCAAGTAAGCGACTTCCACATATCCCATAACCACAAGAATTGTTCTCCTGTTATGACAGAACAATAAATTGATCTGGCACAGCTTAGTCTTGAAGATTTTTTAACAGGAACAAGACTACTCCATATTGGCATTATTCACCCCTTTGTATTCTTCCAGGTGCACACAAATACTGTATCATTTTCCAGTATTTTCACAGAAAAACAGAAACTTAGGTTGAACTCCTCATCTACAATTTCCCTCTTTCCTTCTGTTTAAGAACATGCATTACATTTGCCCATCAATACTCTTCTGCAATCTCACTCCTCCCCCACAAGTTCTCAAAGCTATCAGGAAACGGCACTGAGATCGGTTCAGACAATTCTCTGAAGTACACTGAGGCCAAACCAGTTTTAACACTAATCTATCTATTTTACCTCTTCTCCTTCCGTCACTAGCACTAATAATTTTGTTAACTAGCTAAATGCACTTCACCTTTTAATTGTAATTTAAATTGACAGAGGTGTTAAGCATATCATCATTTGTTAATGGCTTTCTCTCTGTTCTGGCTCCCTTAGTTCTCTTGCTATCACAATACGTAAAGCTTCTTCTTACTTTTTTTGTCTTTTGATAGTGATCGCTTGCTTTTCCCTTTGCCTTTCTGATTTTGTCCTAACATGTCTATGCTATCCTTTCTTCCCCAGCCTTAGTTCTGTCTTCTCCCCTCCCCCGTCTTGTTCATGACTGCTTTTCCTTAGCTTTAGAGCAGAATATTAGAATAATTTAGGCTGGAAAGGACCTGTGGAGGTCATCTAGCCCAGGGCCAACTTCAAAGTTTGATCAGGTTACTCAGTGTCTTGTTCTGTCAAGATCACCATTTATCTTGTGGTTTCACTGAGAGGTAGTTACAGTCTCGTCAAGAAGAATGGCATTCTGCTAAGTCCTGAACAGCTACATAAAATGTCCCTGGCTGAGCTGTGTTCAAGGGCCAGTCGAGAAAGTGTGTTCTAGGTCCATCTGTTCTAGGTCCTGTTGATACGCCAGGCAGAAGCACATAAAACGAATGCACCCAGCTGCCCTGCTGTGCCAACAGTGGGGGATTTCTGCATACTTCTGGAAGATGATGTTTAGATACCTCTGGGAATTTACTGAAGAAAATGTGGCACATATACTTTTCAGATGTTTCTAAGGCTTTGCAGCAAGGCCTGAAAATCTATGTTGTGAATTTAGGCACCCGAAGTGGGGCACAGGCATGAAAGTCCCATGTAGAATCAGGCCCTTGATGGCATTAGTGCTAATTGGCATGTGCTAACCTATGCATTTCTTGATTACTCTTGGCAGCCCTGAGACCCTTCCCATGGTTAGTCCAAGAAGGATTATCTATCTAGGTTTCCCTTCGCTGGCCTGTCCTTTGGGACCTGATCCTGCAAGCACTACCAGATGTAAGCAATTACAAAAAATACTTTGGGAGGTGAGACACAATTGGGATGTTCAGAAAGAGAGCAGATAAATTCATGGGCAACATGTCTGTAAACAGATACTAACAGAACTAGGCAGGGATGTGCCCTATAACATCCCTCATTAGACAGCTCTTGATACAGAGGAATTACAAAGGGACTAGATGACTAGAAGCGGCCAGGCTCATATGCACTTTCTAAATAGTCAGAATATTCTGCTAGATGGACTACTGGGCTGACCTAGCAGGGAATTCCTCACATATTATAGATTTCTTATATGTGACTTCCTTTTTTCCATCGTACTAAAAGTTGGAAGAGTCACTTGCACTAATCCATTAACTACTTCTGTGAGTTTACTGTGTCAAAAAACAAGTATGTGGATGATGGACATTGACTATATATGACAGGTCTGATAACTCTGATAATTGTTGAAGCCATTTGGTTCAGCTCAATGGTTTCTATCACATATAAATTCTTATGGCAAAAAGGAACATAAGGATGGACTTCACAGCCCGAAATTTGATAAAAGGAAAGATTGGCTCTTCAGGGACAACTTCTCTCACCCTTCTCACTGCTAATGATCATTCTTGTAAACATTTCAGAGCCTTTATATTCTTCACTGCAAATCTTCCAACTACGACAAAGTTTCTTTATCCCATTGTTAAATACTTGTTTGATACCTGCAGATGAGAAACTTTGTTAGGAGGTTCTGTTTCCTACTGCTGAGTGGGCTCAACTGACCTTGTAGGAACATCACTCAGAATCTTTGATACAAAACCCATTGATGCTGTCCTCCACAGCCAAAGCAGAAATTTGGATGATTTTGTATTGTACAGTGAATGTTCATGTCACTCAGTTTTCAGCGTTTGCACCAATGACTTTATCAGTGATAGTCACATTCCTGATTATGATGACCAGTTCAGTTTGATTTCTTCTTTTCCTGTAATAGTTTGCAGACCAGTAATCAGTTCTGAAATATAAGTTCTGTCTTGCATATCTTTTATTTAATTCAAGAGATCCTGATTCCTCAAAGCAAGACATGGTTTATCAATCACAGCAATGGGAATGCAAGAATAAAGCAATCTGCAATTAGCCTCACACCCTGAAGATTGCCTCCCTGCTGTAAACACAACTGCTCTCATTATCCCTGCTCACTATTGAATTTGCAACTCGTGAATTGACATGGCCGCAAGTAACCAATTCTGAAGGAAAAGAAAGATAAGGTGCAATTACATGAAGTGTTAAATGCCATGCTCTGAACAGATCTGGTTTTAACTCCTCCCTTCTCATATACCGTCCAGTTTCAGAACCCACCTGCAGACATTACTGAAAAGCTAGTGCTGTTCCACTATGGCTTTCCCAAGCTGAAAGCAGTAGTTCCAATACAAAGTTTTTAGAATTAATTGTATTCTCATAAACTGACATTTGAAATCTATAATTAGTCATCTCATTTAAACGCCGAGCTTTTTAGAAATCCAAAGCACTCAGCAGCTCCCACGGAACAGAATGGGACTAGGCAACTTTGTATGGACTTATCAAAACAAAATTAGTTTTTTTGTCATTTGGAGTTTATTTAGGAACTGCTGGTGCACAATTGCTTCTGTCTGTGCTATTTTTTCGGCTATTATAGTGCTCAATAATACTTCAAAGTAATAATTGTAATGCTTAGCACTTCCAGCCCAACATTTCTATTAGGCTGCTGTAATATACAAATGTTGTTTACAAATAATGATGCTGCAGGTCAACAGATTCTAAGACTGCTGTTTCACACTTCACAACAAAAATATTTTCTCTAAGTCTAAACATGGCTATATGTGGTCCAGTTACCCATTTCAGAACACAGATCTAGGATTGCTCTTCCAGTGATTCTTTATCTAATCAGAATAGATTGTGATTCTTTCTTCTAAATGTTTCCTCAATGTTTAATTATCAAATCATTTCCCCCAAAAAACATAATTAGTACTCTTTCTCCAAGAATCCGAGCGCTTATATCAACTCAGTTGAAGCCTTATTTTTGATGATTTTTGCAGGCAAAGTGGGCATCTGGCAATCTTCTTAGTCTAGGCAGTTTCTCTGATATGTTCTCCAGAGTGGTCTGGTGAAAAATGAAACACAGGCAGGTTTTGAGCATGCTGTTGTGAAATCTGGCTAGAGTGAGAAGGGTAAGACCCATCTTGTCACCCAGAATGTCTGAATACTATCCCTTTTTCATTCCTGTCTTGTGTCCAGTATGCCAGATGAATCACATGGGGAAGGAGGAGTGTCAGCTCAGCCGAGGTTCTTTCCATACCTTGAGAAATTTCATGTTAAAATCATGTAGGATGACCTTTGTGTTTTAACATGGTGAGAACTAGCACTCATTTACTTATTTTGGAACTCTCGGACAACAAATTTGCAGATTTTCTTTGTGCCACATACGTTACAACACCCAGATCTCAGTGTACTTTACAGAGTACAGTTTTGAGCCTTCAGGAATCTCAAGGCAAGTAAAATCTTAGTATATAACCGTGCAGAAGTTATTAAGTGGAATTACGTGAAATGAACAGAACAGAGAGGTGAAAGAGTACAATATAGATTGCTGTATTTCTTGCACTGCCAGATCACAGGTAACCAACCTTGTTTACAGGCACATACCTTAAATGACACACAGCCAAATAACAGAGTGACCTTCACAGCCTAAAACAGTTTTGCAGCTGTGCAGCAGGTTCCGATAACATGATACAATATATGTTGGATTCAAGGTCATTATTGCTATTTAATACAGACCAAATTTCTTTCCGGAAGACTTTATTTCAATGGCTTCTATTTTCCAAAAGCAGCAGCAAATTTTCCTTTTGAAAGCCCACGTAGATAAGATACCTGGGGATTCTGTATTAACATTTTCTCTAGTCTCAGATGCATGATACAGAATTTATTTTTTAAGTTTGAAGGTGATACAGGCTGTCATGTTTGAGGGCTCACACCACTCTACCTGAAGGGATTGGAAGATAATTCTCTGTTGAAACCTCTTCAGGGCATCCTGTGTCTTCCACTGAAGCATCTGATACTGGCCTTGCTCAAAAAACACAGATGACAGATTTGGTGGACAGCAGTGTGGCACCTTGAGCACTTCATCCCTGTATTTGATGGGAGATAAAACTTTGAGGACTTTTGAGGTATATTCCAGGTGGAGAGCTGCCTAGGTTATCAGCAGGAAGGGACAGAAGTACATTTGTCTTTCAATGATTAGAAGCAGCCAGCAGATGCAGGAGACTGTAAGTGACGCAAAAGGGCCCCAAAATACACCACTTAGTGTACCAGCCCAAACCAAGTGGAGATGGTAAGAAGTCAGAATGAATAATGAAAACGTCTGAAGATCAGTGTATTCTTAAGGGATAAAGAAAGACAGACCTGTGAAAACATTTTTTCTTGCTGCAACACAGAAAGAGAGGAAGAAAATAGGAAATGTTAAGAATGAATATACAAACACATACACACATCCCCATTGTTTTTTGGGTTTTTTTTTTTTTACTAAAGCCCAGTAAAGCCCAAGGATTATGGATATACAGCAATTAAAAGACTTGTGAAAAGCTACACAGAGAAAGGAATCTGACTGATACTTGGAAAGGGAATGGTCACATATCAGACTACCCAAAGTACGTGTTGTGAACGTTACATTCAAATCAGGCAGGAATATATTTATGGAAATTAAGATGGTGCATACGTGCTTTTCAAAGCTGACACTGACTCAGCAAAGCTAATCATTACACCTGAGGAAGAACTCAGAGGAGAACACTTAGGACATAGCAAGTATCTCTGCTAAAACACAAAATGTGACAGGACAGCAAAAACAACATTCTGTATTTACCATATACTGTAAAAGATTGATGCTGTGCCACCCAAAGGATCTCAAGCGAGTCATAACAAAGTACATGACACAAGCTTTATTTGTTCAGTTAAGAGCAATGTAGGATGTGGAAAGCAAGAGGTAACGATGACACATGGAGAACAAAGCCTTGAAGTACAAATCATGTAAAATGTATGAAGTATAAATAATAATAGTGAAATCAACACTTCACAATTATGAGCTAAACTGGTTGTCCACCAAGGCAGAAGAATACTGAAACTAACCTGGACAAATTTTGAAGTTATAGACAACAGAGAAAATACACAAAAACTCAGGAAGAACAGGGAATTCTACAGGGCTATGACATGATTGCATTACTTCCCATATTGTAGCCACATTTTGGCAACAGTAGTATCTCAACAGATTCCCTTTCAGTTATTTCTGCATTTTAAATCCACATGTGCATGGAATAATTGAAGACTGATTTAATGTAGCACCAGGAAATAAGTCAGGACCAAGTAATGCCTGCATCTGAGTACAGCTTATTAACTTTATCTTAATGAGCCAGTGCTATGTATCTATAATCAAACGGCTCATTAAACTAGCATGCCCATATGTCAGAGAGCTAACACCAGGAAACCAAAAGAATACTTGGCAACGGGTGATGAAACAGTTGAATACAATTCGTGTATAAAAAGTGATCATTCGACATCATAAAAATTCCCTGGTTTTGTGATGAGCTGTTTTAAACAACCCCTATGTTAATGCTGAGGAGGGAATTGTCTACATCTACATTACCTTCACTGTATCTTCACAGCTTCCACTTCCAAACCACCGTCATCCCAGTTTTCCATGAAGATCCATGGCTCTGCAAAAATCCCTTGTGAGCCCCAGGGAAGTAAGCTGTCATTTTCCACAGCCTGAGCACTAAGCTCTCCTTCCCTCCATAGACGGTGGGGACGTGATTAGCCTGAGCGCTGGATGCAGAAACTAGCTCTCCACACACCCCTTCCTTCCTTTCACTTGCAGATTTACAATGAATATTGATTTTTATTAGTAGTAGCGACTACGGTTTAACTATTGCCCTTTCGAGATGAAGTTTAGATGTCACAGTCATCATGTTCTGAAACTACCTAGTGTCAAAATGCACTCCTCGCTTCCAACAGGTCGTAGTGTAAACAGACAAATAAGTATATGACTAAAAATGGCCTTTCATGTAATTATGAAAAATGTGATGGCAAAAATATGATTTCATAGCACATGATGGGTCTTGTACTCGTGTCACATTTCATGTCCCCCATTTTTTGCATAATCACAAGTAGAAGACATCAGTTATTATTACTACCTTTCTTCCTGCGAGGAATGCCTGCTTGTGGATAGAACCATGGAAAATGCTTGTCCCAGCCAGCAACAGTGCAACGGGCCTCCGGTTTCTGATTGGCACTCCCTCCTCCCCAGGAAAACGTCTTGTAGTAAAATAAATGTGTTTGTGCAGTGGTGACTATTTGTCACTGTAGACCCTGACACAGGCATTAAAGCATCTGCCATTTAGAACTGTGTCTCATAACCGCCCAACATGAGAGCTGTAATGAAATCTAACCTTACCATATTGAACTAGAGAAGTCTGTTTAGTTAGCAAGGTTGCACCTCTCAGATACTAACAGGACTGTAACTGATATGAACACTAAAGTCCATATCCAATCAAAGGAAAACAGCAATAATTTGGAGCAGCTATACAGCCGAGGCCTCTGTGAATAAGAATTTTTAAATCTTCCCCTACAAAAACAATAAAATTATACAAAGTTGTCTTTTCCAGGTTTCTACCTTTCTGGCTTCCCAGCACCAGAGCATATACTACACCGTTCACTACTCTACTTGCCAAACTTGCATTTGAGGGATGGTTGCTCCCACAGGCTTTTAAATTCTCTGAAATGGCACATACTTATCCACACGTGCTGGCATGCAGAGCACACACATCTCCTCTAGTCAGTTCCTAAACCTCCAGCGAGAGTGCGGGTGATAATGTGGATATGCAAATAATAGCATTTCCTTGCACAAGCAGAATTTGAAGAGGGTCAAGTAAACAACAGAGCCTAGGGAGGCAAAAGTCAGCTGATTGATAGTCTAACAACATAACAACTCAAATCAAGAATTAAAGTTAGTCTGTATTACCCCTGCAGACCTCTGTGAAATTCAGACATTTTAAGGCAAGAAGAGATAATGAAGTTGAGCTAAGAAGTGCTTCTACATACCACAAGCCATATGCTCTGTTCCATGAGCAGGAATTATGCTTCCATGAATGTCAGCGAAGTTCTTTTGCTTAAATTTCCCATAGGTCATTGTCAGCATAAGAAATGCAGGTCCCCCATAGGGTCCCCACTGCCCAGACTTTCAAGAAAACTCATGGAAAATCTCTAATCTCTGTTCACCAGACATTTCTGTAATAAGCTGTAGATGCAGGGATAGATATGTGTTCTTTACCAGATTACCTCTCTTTTGTGCACCAACTTTCCCCTTACAGTTTCCACATCTCTCAGCCATTTCAAACATCTTTAAAAAGGAAAGATACCTCAGTACTTCCCATCTGCCTAAAATTTCCTTCTGAAGGCAAAGGAAAATGAAATGCTTTGCAATCCTTGGCATAACATGCCATTTCAGCAGCAAATCTCATAGTGCAGCAACACGTCAAGGTTTTCTCTAGTTCTTCCCAATGAACTGTGACTGTGAACACATTAGCAGATAATGCCGGCGCGTCAGGAGCAGGGCTGTAGAAACGGGCAGTGCTGAAGACCTAGCATCCACTTCTGATTTCAGCATGCCTTCCACCTTAGTTCCTCCTGAACAGAACCCAGATGACACACTCGGAGAGCAGCCTGTAAGGAGTATCAAAGGTGCAGTAAGTGGGAGCTATTCAGGGATTTGCTCCACACGGGCTTTCTTGACAAATTAAAATGAGAATGTAAACACATGCCGGGTGAGTATTTGAGCGCACCTCTTGACACATCAGGACGAATGGCAAACAATTAACTCTCGAATAGCTTAGACTGGTGTCCTAACTATGTAACATAGAGGTTACAAGTGACAACAAAGCATGGACGTTAACACACATCCCCAGACACGCCACCTACCCTTACCCGAATCCGCTACCAAACTCGGGTGAGGTCTCTGTGTGAACTGGAATTGGCAGAGAACAGGGCAGGAGCAGGCATTTTCTGTAGCAAAGAGGTAAGTGTTTGCCTTGAGAATATATGATGACAGTGGGTTTTTTCTGTTGAGAAATTAGATGAAAAATGCTAAAATTTTAAAAGGGGGTGTTATTGTTCCTGTGAAAAAAAGGACGTTAGAAATATCAGTAGAAGATACCAAGTCAAATGTTAGAGGGATTTCAGGAACTTGGTGAGACACAAGTTTTGAGGAATATAAACTGAAAAGACAGAAATAAAGGCAGGAGAACAGCATTGTGTATTAACGATAAAGTAAAGTATGTTGAAAGGGAAAGCTTCTGCCAAGAAAGATGCTGTTGAACATGAGTGTAAAAGTTAAAAAAAAAAGGAGAGTGGGAACGTGAACAGAAAAATTTCCATCTCTGAAGTGCAAACAAACTCTGAGAAGCCCAGCATGCCCACAGCTGTGCCTACCCTGATAACCTGCACTTCAGAAGTCTGCAAGAAGCAACTTAAGAATCATTACCTGGTAGCCAGGGTATCTAACCATCTCTCAAACCAGGGCAGGTATTCTACAAGTAGAACAGGGCTATAACAGACAGGCTGAAACTTTCACCTTTGCCTAGGTGCCCTTTCAGAGTGCCACACAGGAGTGGATACGCCTGATCCCCACTGACCAGCAATGCCACTGCAAAAAAAGTGTCAGAAAGATCAAAGGTTAAAAATACTCAATGCCTGTGGCTGGAAGAATCTTGAGGAGAGCGAAGGAGAAAAAAAGAGGTGTCTGGAGTGGAGTGCAGTGCTATGTGGGTCCTAGATGACAAAATATTTCTCTATAATTCTGGACTGAACTTCTACTTAAACCATAAGCTGTCAGGGGTGACCTGGGCAGTTCCAGGCTCATTATTCAACCACAATTACCCAGAAAAGTTTATGTGGAAAGTGAATTTGGAGGGACTCAACTTCTGGACATAAAAGGCAGTGCATCTTTCTTGGATTTGGGTCATCCTGACCACTTACTGAATTTACCACTCACTGACTTACTGAAATACTTCTCTGGTAGGACAACAGACCCTGTAGACCAGTGAAATGCAGTACATCTCGTATTTTACTTGTATAAGTATACTGAAAGTACATTTTCAGCAGAGTACTACAGTATTCTGTGGAAACAGTAACAATTGAATAAAGAACGGGCTTCACAGGCCGAAAGTGAGTTTTTCTGTAAAGGGCTATGAAGCCAACTGAAGTTACAAGCAGAGTTTGGCAGTGATCCTCCTTCCGATTCCGTGTCCAGTTGTTCTTATTCACGTGCTTTTACTTCCTCTTATGTCTTTGTGCTTATATCTAACATGATCTGGAATGCAAGGCATGAAAGAAAAAAGACCAGCACCAACTTTTGAATCCTTCACTTCATCCACTTTTGTAATGGAGAACGTCACTGAGGACATTTTGTTCAAATATGCTAGGGCCGTTTGCTAGCTGTGTTATGTTTACCAAGGAGCTGGAATGGGAGATGCAGTGTGATGGCTACAGCAAAATTCAAGTTCCTTATGTGATGGGAAAATTGGCTGACTTCATTCAAATTAAAATTCAGCAACAGTTGATAGCAGTTTTGCTCGATAAAGGGCTAACTATGCTATGCCCACATTCCTGTGAGGAACCAAATGTCTTTAGCACTAAATGCTGGAAAGAAAGAACTTCTTCTTTTGTTTCCTGATTAAAAAACAAAAAAAAAAAACCAAAAACAAAACCTGTTGAGCATCTGGCTCCTAAACTTCCAATTTCCCAACTCCCTAAGTCCAGTTAAAACTCTTGAAAGGACAACAACAATTTGGTAATGATATTTCTCCCTTAAACTAAGTTTTCACTTGTGCACCTTACCAGTAGGTCGGTCTTGTCTCTGTCTTGTTCTCTGTCTTGTTCCAAACATTCCCAGAGCAGTAGCAAAGAAACTAAAGATTGTAAGAAAAAAATCACTGTAGTAAATGTGAAAATGTTTTAAATAATCATCAGACGTGATTTTTCTTTTTTTTTTTTATCATTAATGGTATGGGACAAACATCCCTGTAGGACTCCAAAGCATGTAATGCCAAGGGCTGGCTCCTCCCTGCATAGTCAGCAAATTAAATGAGAAACAAAAGGGATGGGTAAAGGTCAACATTATATCCCTTTTTAAAGGTAGAAAATTAAATCATGGGGAAATTAAGTGACTGGTCAAAGGTCAGACAGAAAGCAAGTTGCAGAGCATGGAAACTGAGACACGGTGTCCTATGTTCAGCTCCTTAACTGCAAGACTACCCCTTCTTTAATCTGAAGAGAACAAAAAAACTCAGTGCTGGAATATTAATATCAAAATTAGTTTCGCTGAGAACAGTCTGAATTTCTTCTGTCTCATCCAAAACTGGATATTGTTCTGCCTCATTAAAGCAGAAATGAGATCCATTCCAACAACCCTGATGTGGTCAAAACAAAATCACAACTGCTCTTTAAGATCTTTGTACTCTGAAAATTTGGTTTGCAGTCAGTTTTGGGGAAACAGTCAAGTCAATCTTCAATGTCATTGTAGCGTTTGAGAAATGAACAGAAGTGCCATGGTTCCCTTCAAAAAGAATGAGGTTAGAAGCTGCATTTGAGAGAGATTATGGTATTCCAGGTGCTTCATCCACTCCTCATATATTACTGGGAGTTTCTGTGAAAAAGCGTACACATACAGGCACAGATACATGTATACACACATACATACACACACACAGAAATATACTTACTTATCCACATAAATATACATACATATGTATGTGTCTATACGTATGGACACATATGTATGCATACACACATATATATTTACCTTAGCAGAGAGAAATCACACAGGATTTAAGGAACACAAGGCAGTCTAAGGAAAGAGGCAAAGAGGTGATTTTTTTTTTTCCCATACCTTCTCTTTCTTGATGTGAGAAGCCTAGACACGATGAGATGTTACAGTATACACTAACGGGGAGCGATCAGAAGCTCCATTTCTGTCTCAGGGGCTAGGAAGCTCTCTATATCCTGCCAGGCCCAAGGGATTAAAGTGCAGTTACACCACACGCCTGGGCTTTGCTTGCCCTAAACACCGTCAAGGACAGGGGCTGTGCAGAGCGCCCCATCGGACTGTAACCCAGTCCCCCGGAATCACTCCTGTCACCTCACGGGCAACGTGGGAAAGTTCACAATAAAAGACCAAGCCGAGTTGCAATGACCATGGGTGCTCCAGCACCGCAACAAGGCTCTGCCTTGGCAACCTTCCGCCCGCGTGTGGAGCGGCTGGGAGCTTGGCTCCTAACCTTGGGCTGGCCCGGGTGGCTTGGGTCACAGGAATGGCATGCTTTG